>PVHT020000108.1:3462754-3554427 GCA_004024745.2 Catagonus wagneri
TCACCTTTTTTTTTTCTTCACTTGTTCTACCCAGTTATTTCAGGGGTTTCTTGCAGTTTTTGGAGGTTTAAATTGATCAGCATTCAGATGATGATTTGTCCAACTTGTTATATATTTAGATGCGTTTTTTGATGTATTTGTGGGAGAGGGTGAGCGCGACCTCTTACTCCTCCGCCATCTTGCCGCCTCCTCCAACATTGGTAATTTTTATATTCTCTTTCTCTTGGCCACTACGGGTAGAGAATAATACATTTAGTTGCTCTTTTCAAAGAATTATTTTTTTTGTTTCATTTATTTCTTTATTGTTTTTCTGTTTTTAGCTTCTCTCCCCACTTTTATCTTTTTTATTCCCTGTCTCCTGCTAACTTTGGGTTGAATTTGCTCTTCTTTTTCTAGTTTATTAATGTGTAAGTTTAGATTATTGATTTGGGGCCTCTCTCTCTTTTCAATATCAGCCTTCCATGCTACATGACAATACAGCAGAGGAGTTCTTGTCGCCGCTCAGCGGTTAACGAACCCAACTAGTATCCATGAGGATGTGGGTTCAATCCCTGGCCTCACTCAGTGGGTTAAAGATCTGGCATTGCCGTGAGCTGTGGTGTAGTTTGCAGACGGGGCTTGTATCTCACGTTGCTGTGGCTACAGTGTAGTCCAGCAGCTACAGCTCTGATTCAGCCCCTAGCCTGGGAACCTCTGTAAGCATTTAGAGATGGATTTCCTTTAATTTGAATGGAGTTTCCTTCAGTCAGTGGGAAATAATGCTTCCCATAGTTTCAATTACACACAAAAAAGCAAAGAGTCATGTGAATCCCACTCCTAAATGTACTCAAGTGCTTCTTGAAATCAAAAATAAGATTCTCGTTATGAAAAGAGACATGTGAAATGAATCCCAGTGACCTCAGTTCTGTCCACTAGGCACAAAAGCAGGTACCTAAGGACATTTACAGGATCTCCTGAATCTTAAAGCTGAAAATGTTAAAAGTACAACATATGAAACTTATAAAAAATGATGCACTTCATCCAGACTGTAGAATCAACAAGAATTTAATAAAGTTAATCAAATAATTGTAGTTCAATTGCACATAAATTTGAATTGTTTTCTCATTAAGGAGTGCCTGTCTGTAAATTATTGCAAGGAAAGCCATTTTCAAGTTAATGTTTCAACCATTAGAAAATACAAAGGGCATTTTCATTAATTAGACACAGCTCTCTTTCCTTCTAGTTTATCATTACCTTCGCTGGGTGGAATCAGTTCAGTACTCAAATTTATTGACATGTGTGATTCAATGACACTGTTTGTTTAGAGTTCATCATATACCTGGTGGAATAAACTCATTAAGTATAAATGAATAGTTATGTAGTCATCATCTAAAATGAGTCAATGCTGTTCTCCAGAGTCCTTATAATGAATGTGAACACAGCTGGAATAAATGTCTCTCTGAAGGTTACAAGCTTTATTCTGAAATATTTAAGGCTCCAGTTTCTTCCTATTGTTTGAAGACCTCTTGTTCAGGAAAAATGACTTACTTTCCCTTTGAAGAAGATGGTTACATACACTTACCTGTTATTTTTTTCAAAGCTATGTACATTCTGCCGTGGCATCTTAGTAATCATGGGAACATGTTAGAGCCAAGACTGCCCTGGTTATTTTTGGTTGATAAGTGTTCTGTATCCAAGAAAGGGTCTGGAGAAGAATGACCTTTGTGGGTTCTGATAGCTGCTAAGTGATTGATACCGTTATGAGGCAAGATTCCCCTATTTTCAATCCTCTCCCCGATTTCTCACTGTTTCCTTAAGAAAGGGGAAATGTATGCAGCATGAAAAGGCAAATCTCTTTTGGTGTTGAGATTTACATTCCAGATTGGAATTTGGTGGTACACTTTTTTATTGTTTAAGGATGAAAGTGGGTGTGAGTTGAATATGTAACCAAGGGTGGAGAGATTCACTAAAATAGTGTTACAAAACTCTGCTTTAGACTTAACACAAATACGACAGTATTCCAGAACCTTGCTTTTAGCCAACAGTCATTAACTTGTCATTACGACATGCAGCAATCTACCAATTAATGTCCAAAATCAGTAAAATCAGTAACAAAAGGAATTATATCTACCCACAAAACTATTCCATTTTTTATAGGATTTAATAGCAAATTAGTCCATTTCACAGTTAACATCAACCAGGAAATATCAGGAGAGAGACAAGAGTGAGACAACTGATTTGGTATCACTTCGTTATATGTTATATAAGCCCACCATGCAAGATAAGCTCCTGGGTATGTGAGTCACAAAATGATATGACTTAAAGGAATTCCTTCGATGCGAGGTTACTTTTCCTCACCCCCCCTTTCCCACCTTTCAACTAACTGACAAATTTGCTAGGGCATTTTTTTTAGAATACAGTGATAATCATGTACATTGTGTATGATGGGAATATGGTCACAGTGTGAAGATTCTTTTAGGTAATATTTTTCTTTATATTATAAAAAATGGATATTGTATCAAGCAAATACTTTCTGCTTTTTGAATCCTTATTCATAAATATTCAATATTATTTATTCAAGTGGTAATACTTCATTAGGCATAAAAATTAAACATTGAACCAACAAGCAATTAAATGTAAATAATTGTCTATTAATGAAAAAAAGATTAGGGAAAAGAAAAAGGCAAGAAATACATTCTGTGAACAATTTTCTTTGATAAAAATTTCTTTTCTCTATTGTTACACATAATCCCTCTCAATGGAGCCTTTATCCTCTGTCCTTTCCTCTCTCCTCACACTCTTGTTTCTGGTTTTCCCCTTCCTTCCATGCCCTCTCACCTGGCCTGCTTCCTGTTTTCAAATATAGCTGCAGATCAGTGCCTCTGCCCTCTCCGGAGACTTTCCAAGATGCTCTGGTCTTCCCTGCAGGGGTGAAAACTGCACCAATTATCACTCTAACTATTCATGCATTTGATAAGACATGTACTTAGTGGGCTGAGTACTGAGTGTACTGCCTAAAAAAACGAAACCGAAAAATAAGATAAGCTCTTCACACTTACAGCTTGGTGGTTAATGCACATAGGAGAAAATAATTTATTGATTCTCATTCATTCACTCATTCATGTAGTAAATGTGTCCTGGGGTGCTTAGCAGATGAAGATACTTGGAATGTAAAGAATAAGTTTCTAGGGGAGATTACAATGAGTTTTGCATTTCATTTTTCTTTGGGAAATGAGGAGAAACTTGAGAACAAACAGACTGAAAGTGGAATGAATGAACAACCTGAAGTTAGAAAAGTGTAGTTTTCAAAATGAAATGTCTGTTATAGTCTCTCCACAACATTCCTTCTGAAAGCAGTGGGGTGGAGTGTGGAGCAGGGGTCAAGCTCTCAGCCTCCAGAGTCATGGCAGCGTCCCAGGCCTTAGCCTGTCATCTGCCACGGTGAACTGGAGATTGGCACATGCCATTTGCCTCTACAAGGATGGAATCATGAGCCACTGCAGCCGCTGACCCTCACCATCCCCTGAAAGGTGTTCAGGCTGGAGATCAGGAGTGAGGCACTCTCTGCTCTGGGAAACTGGAAGAAGAGGTTTCCAGATAGTTAGATATTTTCAGCAGAAAATTTTATGAGTCCAATTCTTGCATCTCCTTGTATCAAAAAAGCACTAAAATCCTTCATGGTGACATCTGCTTCTCATGACGAGGAGCAAACTTCTGCAAAATGTGTGCTTGGCTGCATGTGCCTACATCTTCACCAAAATCACCTATGTACTGACATTCTCCCCTACCTCTTTGGAGCCGTATTTCAGAGCTATCTGAAATGCTGCCTCCCAGGTTACAGTCCTCATTTTGCCCCAAATAAAACTTAACTCTCAACTTTTAGCTTCTGCATATTTTAAGTCAACACTATCTCTGAGATGGTGCAGTTTTTGAGGGCAGTGATTTTTGCTCTGTTTTATTAGCCTAAGCGATGGATACAGTAACTATTCAATATGTGTGCAAAGATTATGTGAAGGAGGAACTGAATTTGGGTTGTAATTCAAATGTTGGAAGACACCCTCTTCCTTGGTGTCCATCTGTAAAAGAAGGCTCTACCTGGTAGAGTTTGAGCCTTAAATGAGAATGTAAAGCTTAGAAGAGTGTCTTCACAGAGTAAGGGCCCAATAACCGTTATCTGTATAGCTCTTTGGCAATTGCTCACCATGCACATACTTCCTGCCAGGCACCATGCTGAATAGTGAGCACGTGAGAGTGAAACAAACAAGCATGCACAGTCCTTGCCTTCTTGGAGGAGCAAGTGACACAGACATCAAATACGCTAACACACGTATGTATAGTGACAAATTGTGATGTGTGCCAGGAAGGGAAAGAACACAGAAGGTAATAGGGGGAAGACCTAACTTGGACTGGGCAATGGATGTCCTAGAAGAATGATATTTAAATTGATACTTGATGGTTGAGAAGAAATTAATCCAGAGTGAGTCGAGGTGGGCTCCATAGAAAAAAAGAATAGGGATGCAGGTGTGCAGGCTCCAAGGAGGAAAAAGACTGATGTATTTGAGAAGAAGCAGCACTACATGCCTGGACTGCAAATTTCCAGACTTTTTATTTTTCTTTTTAAGGACACATCCACAGTATAGGAAAGTTCCCTGGGGACTAAGGGTTGAATCAGAGCTGCAGCTGCAGGCCTAAGCCACAGCTACAGCAAAACTGGATCTAAGCCACGTCTGTGACCTATGCCGAAGCTTAAGGCAACACCGGATCTTTAATTCACTGAGCAAGGCCAGGGATCAGACCCATATCATCACAGAGACAAGGTGAGGTCCTTAGCCCACTGAGCCACAACAGGAACTCCCTACAGACTTTTATATGAAAGAGAGAAAGACCGCTTTATTCCTAATACTACTACTGTTTTTGTTTCGGTGCTGTCATTAGCAGCCAAACTTAATCATAATTACTCTAGATGCCCTTCTCCCCCACTAAACTCTGGATGCTTCTTACAATTAATGGGGCCTTAAAATTATAATTGCAGTGTTCCTATCTTTCTTAGTGAAACATATAATTGTGTAACCTATTTTAATTGATGGCAGTTTATACTTGATGAAATATAAGTTGACACACTGTAACTTATAGTACCAAGAATTGTCAAATTCACACAAAGGCAAAAATAAATTTTGATGCAAAGAAAGTAAATATTTAAATATATTAACTAAAAAATTTTTAATAGCATAAAACCTCTCAGCTTTCAGCTCATAATATATTTAGAGAAAACAATATGGTTGACTATGTTTCATTATTTTTAAAAATGTTAGTTTATAAGTTATGATCACTTCTAAATTAAGTTTAAGTACTTGTTATTATGTCGTAATTGAGAAAGCTACTTCACAAGGATGTGTACATCTATACTGAAGAAGTTCAACATGGGCTGCATTTACTAAATCATAATATTCATTATTCAATCCCAAACAGTGAGCTCAACATTTTGGCTTAAAGCCAGTTTGTACATTTTCATCTTCCCTTGTGTCAATCAGTTGTTTTTGCAAACTAAAGATATCGAATGTTTATATTGGTTTAAACTAAAAAAAAAAAATACATAAATAAATAAAGAATTCCTGTCATGGCTCAGCAGTTAACGAACACAACTAGCATCCATGAGGACGCAGGTTCTGTCCCTGGCCTCGCTCAGTTGGTTAAGGATTTGGTGTTGCCTTGAGCTGTGGTGTAAGTGGCAGACGCGGCTCAGATCTGACATTGCTGTGGCTGTGGTGTAGGCCAGCAGTTACAGCTCCAATTTGACCCCTATCCTGGGAAACTCCACATGCCATGGGCGCAGCCCTAAAAAGACAATAAATAAATAAATAAATACATACATACATACATATACAAATACATAAATAAACTCCATGCAGTTAATTATATTAAGATTTTTTTTAAAGTTAGAAATTTGTTTCCAAGGGTTTTAAATATGCAGATACACAAATTTTTATAGAAGACATACTTGCAATATTATTGTCAACAAAAACGCAATCCATGGAAATATTTTCCAACATCCATTTCCAACAGGCCGACATCATAAGTTTCTTTTGAAAAGCAGTTATAGTTTTCATTGTTTGTTGCCTTCTTGTCAGATTTGCTAAGACTGTCATAGTTTTCCCCTTGTAATGTGGCCAAGAGCTTTGATCAGATGTTATGGGGAAGGATTGATTTCTTGTTCACCAGTGAATTTTGAACCCTCTACCCCGTACAAGGTACACGTGTGTTCACATATGTGCCTGCACAAGCTCTTGCTCAGGAATCACTTAAAACCACTTGTCCACCTTTTGAACGTTATTTTAATTAAGATAATGTAATTAATATAAGTATTTTCTTAAAATCTGCTTATCTTTCCATACTCAGTGTGTATGTATGAACACTGCCAAAGTGTGGTCCTTCCTGCTACACATTTGAATTGTAACCCCGGTTGCAGATCAGATGAGGGTGCGGTGGTCTGTTTGAACTTGAAATGTTAGTAAAGTCCAATTCTTTTTTTTTTTGTTTTTGGTATTTCTAGGGCCACACCCATGACATATGGAAGTTCCCGGGCTGGGGGCTGAATCGGAGCCACAGCTGCCGGTCGACGCTACAGTCACAGCAGTGCCAAATCCAGGCCAATCTATGACCTACGAGGTAGAGCGAGGTCAGGGCTTGAACCCACACGGATACGAGTCAGGTTCTTAACCTGCTGAGTCGCAGCAGGAACTCTCTCCACATTTATTCTTCATTTCTGTCTTTCACCAAAGTCCAGAATCCTCTAATTCATCTTCCTCTTCTTCCAGAATGCAGTGAAGATAGTCCTTTGCTTCTCCAACTTGAATACGCATACAAGTCACTTGAGGATCTAATTACAGTGCAGATTTGGAATCGGTAGGTCTGGGGTTGGGCCTGAGATTTCATCTCTAATAAATTCTTCAGTGATGCTGCTGCAGCTGCTCTGTGGATGACTTGGAGTGAAAAGAAACAGAGGAGAAAATGCTGTCAGAAATACATTTTACTGATTCCTTAATTTGGGAAAGTCACACGTTGAACCTCAGGTTTTTCATACCTATCCTACAGTGTCCATTCATTCATTTATTTAAGTTAAAAATATTTTTAAGTTTTTACTGAAGTATAGTTGGGTTCACAGTATTGTGCCAATTTTTGCTGTACAGCATAGTGACCTAGTCATACATATGTATACATTCTTTTTCTCATACTATCTTCCATCATATTTTACCCCAAGAGACTGGGTATGGTTCCCTGAGCTGTACAATAGGACCTCGTAATTTATCCATTCTACATGTAATAGTTTGCATTTACTAAACCCAAACTCCCCGTCCATCTCACTCCCTTCCCCATTCCCCTTGGCAACTGCAAGTCGTTCTCTATGTCTGTGAGTCTGCTTTTGTTCTGTAGAAAGGTTCATTTGTGCCATATTTTAGATTTCACATATAAGTGATATATGTTATTTGTCTTTCTCTTTATGACTTACTTCCCTTAATGTGAGAATCTCTAGTTTCATCCATGTTGCTGCAAATGGCATCACTTCATTTTTTTTAAGGCTGAGCAGTATTCCACTGTATATATGTACCACACCTTCTGAATCCATTCATCTGTTGAAGGAATATTTAGGTGGTTTCCATGTCTTAGCTATCGTGAATAGTGCTGCAATGAACATAGGCGTGTATGTATCTTTTTGAATTACAGTTTTGTCCAGATATATGCCCAGGAGCAGGATTGCTGGATCATACATTTGTTCATTCTTTAATTCATTCAACAAGTATTTATGGAGAACCTAATATGTACCAGATATTATACTGGTTGCTGACAAAAATGAGGTTTCATGTGTCAAGGAGCTGAGTCTAGTGGATTGTTGGGTGAATTAAATGACTTACCATGATTGGATGCATGTATCAATATATTTATATACATGTATGCATTTTAAGTAGCTGGACACATACACATGCCTGTATGCACTTTCATGACACTTGCAAACACATACAGACACAGTTTCCTACCTGAGGCCTTATGTTCACATTGCAATATCCTACCTTCATCTCTTTGTTTGTCTAATTCTATCACACTTCTCTGCAACCAGTCTTTTCCTTTCCCTCCAAACTGAGCAAATGTTCTTTCTTCTTAACCTCTGTATTGCCTATTTTGTGCACCATTCATCTGGCATGCGGAAAATAATAAAAGGTTATTATTTCTTTTTTCAGCAGTAGTTTTGATTCTTAATCTTTTTAAGGAGAGATAATTTCATATTTCTGCAATATAGTTCAATACATTTAGAAGAAGCCCAGTCAATTTTTACTGACAATGGTCATATAACTTTTGGTTTTGAAATGTTCTATAGTAACTCTAGATATTCTGTGATTTCTTCTTTTTATTATTCCTTAGTTTTCAGTTAAATGATATTTTTTGCTCACAAGTTATGTTTATATAATGAGGAGAACTCATAGAAACAGAGTAGAGGGAGTTCCCGTCGTGGCTCAGTAGTTAACGAATCCGACTAGGAACCATGAGGTTGCGGGTTCGATCCCTGGCCTTGCTCAGTGGGTTAAGGATCCGGCGTTGCCGTGAGCTGTGGTGAAGGTTGCAGACGTGGCTCGGATCCTGCATTGCTGTGGCTGTGGCGAAGGCTGGCAGCTACTGCTCCTGTTAGACCCCTAGCCTGGGAACCTCCATATGCCACGGGTGCGGCCCTAGATAAGGCAAAAAGACAAAAAAAAAAAAGAAAGAAAGAAAAAAAAAAGAAACAGAGCAGAATGATGGTTTCCAGGGACTGGGGGTAGGGGAAATGGAGACAAGATGATAAAAGTGTATAGACTTTCAGTTATAAGATGAATAAAGTCTGAGGATCTAATGTAGAACATGATGACTGTAGTTGATAATATTTTATTGTATCATTGAAACTTAGTAATGTAGTGGAATTTAAGTGTTCTCACCAAAAAAGAAAAATAAAGTATACATAAGAGGGGATGGGTTAGCTTTTGGTTTCTTGATTGTGAAGCTTTCTTACAATGCATATATATATGAAATGATCACAGTGTATACTTTCAATATAATACAATATTATTTGTCAATTATACCTCAACAAAACTGTAAAAAAGCTGAAAAAAAACTTAAAACTCTAGATTACAAATTACAAATATTCAAGAAACTGTAATGAAAGACTTTATATAAGATAGTGTTTTAATGGTTATCCATTTGATTAATTATCCTATCATTGTTCCTTGAAGATACAGACCGTCTTTTACAGTCTAAATAATTCAGAGTGCTCATCTTTCTCTGCTATGTAGCAATCCAAGTGTTAAAAAATAAATATTAGAGACTAATCCAATATTTTCAAAATACATCAAAATAAGAACTTTCAAGTTGGAGTTCCCATTGTGGCTCAGCAGGTCAAGAACCTAACATAGTTTGATCCCTGGCTTCACTCAGTGGGTTAAGGATCCGGCATTCCTGCAATCTGGAATGTAGGTTGCAGAGGCAGCTCGAATCCCACATTGCTGTGGCTATGGCTGGCAACTGCAGCTCCAGAAACTTCCATATGCTGCAGGTGTGGCTTTAAAAAAAAATGTTTAAGGCAATATACAAAATTACATCAGATCAATAAAATATAATAATTGAAACATGTATTTCCTTCTTTATTTTTTGTCATATGTGAAAATTGATTACCACTATGATACATCCAAGGATCTGTACAAATTCTTAATCTTCCCCTTCAAGGGATATTTCATGAATTCTCTGTATGGTTGTGGTAGGAATGTAAACCTTCATGACACACACCTTTATCATTGCAAGATCATCTTAAAATCCTATTTCATCTTTCTTGGTTTGGAAACCTACCAGATTTGTAGTCTAGATCTAGTTGGTCTCCTATCTTGAGAATTTGTGAGTGCACGGTTCATTGTCTTAAAAACAGTAATACTTAAAATTGGTGATACCTGTGGTTCATTAAAAAAAAGAAATTAGGAGTTACCGTTGTGGCTCAGCAAGTTAAGAACTCAACTAGTATGCATGAGGATGCAGGTTCGATCCCTGGCCTTCCTCAGTGGGTTGAAGGATCCAGTGTTGCCACGAATTACAGCATAGGTCACAGATGTGGCTCAGATTTGGCGTTGCTGTGGCTGTGGCATAGGCTGGCGGCTGCCGCTCTGATTCGACCCCTAGCCCAGGAACTTACACATGCCAAGGGTACAGCCTAAAAAAAAAAAAAAATTAAATTAAAAAAAATAAAATATAATAAAATCTATGAGGTTCTACAGTGAAATCTATTTCTCAGTCCATCCTGACTCATACCAAACAAAATTCATACCTCAAGACAACACTTGCTGCCAGTTCTCATCAGCTAGCTATTGATACCTAACAAACCCAGTCACTTAAAACAGTAAGTATTTAGAGTTTTTTGAACTAATCGGGCAGTTTTCCTGTCTCCACTGAGCTCAGTCACGCACCTGTGGTTGAGAGGTTGGTCAGGCCATGGCTAGCCTGTGATGACCGTGGCTGGGACGGTAGGTGATGAGAACCTCAGGGTAGCCGTTCCTTGTTTTTCAGGCTAACCCAGGGTTGTGCTCATGGGAGCAATGACTGGGTCTGAGAGAAAGAGGGCAGAAGAACAAAAGGCCTCTTGAAGCCGAGGTTCTGAATCGGCAAATTGCCACTTCTGTCACCTTCTAGTATTTAAGGCCAGCTCAGATTCAAGCATAAAGACATAGATTCCACCTCTTGATGGGACCAGCTGCAAATCGCCTTGTAAAAGCACAGATGCAGCAATATTTTACTGTGAGTCCACCATACCTTCAAACGATCTGTGTGTGTGTGTGTGTGTGTGCGCGCATACATATATTTGTGTGAGAGTTTTTTTCTTTTGTCTTTTTTTCTGCTATAAATATTAACAAATAAAAATTTATGAGCACATGGTGGGCAGGCAATATTTTAGGCACTTTTATTGTATTTATTCATTTAACCCTTCTAAAAACTCTAGGTACTTAATTCTTGCTCCCATTTTACAAGTGAAAATAGAGAGATACTAAGTAACTTACCTAAGGTCTTCCGATTAGTAGGACTTGGAGCCAAGGTTCATTCAAGCATATTAACTTGAATTCTTACCACTCTGGTACTCTGCTTTCCATGGACCTGATAACATATAACATACTCTGTTCATTGTTCTGCATCTGCTTTATTACTTAGAACTAGATCTTTGAGATTGTAACTTATTGGTACATATAGGCTTCTCTCATTATTTTCAGTGAGTAAATAGGTTTGGTTGTATGGATGTATATAAATTATTTAGCTAAGTCCTTACTGATGGACCTTCAGTTTGTTTCAAATCTTTTCTGTTATAAGCAGTATCTCATTAAATATGTCAGTACATTGGTTTATTAGATGAAACCAGACGGTCAATTTCATTGCTAAAGACACAATGACCATGAATACTTGTAACCAGAATATCACAATAACAAAATTTAAAAGCAAGATTACTATAACTATAAGAAAAAGAATTAACAGAAATATGATAACATTAGAAGATCTTACTCAATGCTTTTAGTTATTTTCAGAAAAAAATGCTCAAGGAATAACTAGGGCATGGATAATCTGAATGATAACTAAACATGTTTAAATTGATACTCACCAGAATTTATCCTACTCAAACAGCAAAAGCATTTTGCTTCAAGTACCCATGTAAGCAAATATTAGACAACATTCTGAATTATATTCCACTAAAACTGGAAATGAACACTGAAAGCATAAACAGAGAAAAACCTGAATAACTTGAGAAAAATTACTCTAAAAAATTCGTAGTTAAAGAAGGATTTCAAAATTACTTAAAATATAGAATATCTAGGAAAATAATCATAAGATTCAAAGAGGAGAATTTATAGTATTTATAGAGGAAAAATTGCAAATTACTATTTAACCCAAGAAATTACTAAAAGAGAAAAAATATATCCACGTAGAGCAAGTAGAATAATTAATGAGCATAAAAGCAGAAATGAATGAATTAATAAAGAACACCAGCATTCAAAACCAAATTTAGGAATTGGCTGTTTGAATAAAATCATTCTTGAAGAACCATAAAGAAGATAACCAAAAAACAATAAGGAGGATAAGATACTAATGAACCCAATCAAGTGAAAAGAGAAAAAAAAAAAGAAATTAGAAGTAACTACAGATGTCAGGATTAAACTGATTATACAGCTATATTTTGATTACATTTATGATAATATATTTGAAAACCTGGATGCAATATCTAGGAAAATATAAATAGCAAAATTTAATAATACTGTGAAAGATATTACCAGAGTGGTCAAGAAGATGCTGTTTTAAAATGTGCAAGATCTGTATAGTTTCAAAGTGAAGTCTTTTCAACCTTCAATGAACCAATTACTCTTTTGCTGCTGTACACCCTCTATTCTAAGAATCAATATTTTTACAGTTCCGAGGAATTAAAAACAGGATATATTGGCTAGCATACAGTGGCTACAAGTCATATTTCAATATTTCTTTAAAAGTTTCTATCAAGTTAATAATGAACTCTACAATGGGTAAATTCAAAGAAGTTGAATACACTATTCAAACAGAATAAATGTCAGCAAATAACCCTGTCCCTTACCATCCTCAACACACATACTTCATATGTATAATAAACTTAACTGTCCAAAGAAAATTTAAAAATAGCTGATTCATTAATGTGTAAGTTTCTCCCAATAGATTGGAAATCTTAGGTGAGGGATGTTCCCGCTGCTCCTATTTTTACCTACTCCAGTGTAAAAACTGAAATTTGAACCAATACGAGCGATGATATTTGCTTTAGAGACAATGACTATCAGAAGCAGTTTAACATAGGAGTTTTAGTACGAAAAAACTTAGTTTTGAATTCTAGCTTTCCCACTCTGCATTTGTGGGGTTCAGACAAATTACTTAACTTCTAAGTTTTAGTTATTACAGCATAACACCTTAACAGTTCCTGGGGAATAAAAATAGCTTCTGGGTAATAAAATGAAGTCTACGCTATTTTCCCTTTGTGCTCATAGGGGGGCGTGTGCAGAGGCCTTGCACCCCACACTTCAGACATGAATTCCTGGTGCGAAACGGCTGTACCAACACCTCAATTCCACAGGCAGGCCGATGGCAGAAACTGTCCCTGGTACTGGGAGAAGCAGCACAACCGCGCATGCCCTGAGAGAATGCCCTTCCTTCTCAAACAAGATCCCTTTAAAGCAGTACCCTGGTGGCCTATACCAGAGAGCATGTGCTCTCTAGTGTGAGCTGCCATCTCTTCATTCTCTGATTGAAGAACAAAACTTTCCTTTGCTTCTGAATGGAAGAAATGACACCAGGCAGAAGGACCATTGTTGGGGACGTCAGTAACAAATTTTTCCATAAAATGTGTATAATAATAACCTGGAGGGAAGGTATTAAACATGAGGATTGAAATACATAAATGGAAAGCATTTGGCACAGTGGTGAGCAAAGAGTAAGAGCTCAATAAAGGATCCTAAAGATGATGACAGAACCTATTTATAATTTCAAGTTTGTATCCCCCTCAATGGGAATCTCCATGAAGGCATGGGAGTTTGTCTTGTCCGCTGTTTTATCAGTTGTACTTAAAGTAGTGTTTAGCACAGAGCAAGCATCAAATAAATACCTGTTGAATAAATGAATGAATACATAAATTTCCAGTATTCACCAAGCATCATTTGCTTAGTCTCTCTTAATATAACTCAGTGGCAACACTATTTTCATTGTTGCTACACTGAACAAGATTTTGTTTCTTCTACTGTTAATAAAAGATTGGTTTAAAAAGATTTGATAAGTACACATATATCTCTTATATGTGACATACTTTTCATTCTTCTGGCAGTTTTTCTCATTTGGTGTCAAAAAAATATATGTGTTGGGGAAATTTTTCTATCAATATTTTGTAGTAATAAAAGAAGCTGAATGAAATACACTGAAGACTGACAGAAGAAAACATACAGCCTAGCATCTGGGTAGCATGATTAATTTTTTTAACAAAAATTTGTTCATTTAGTGTGTGCCTACATTCATCTTTCATCACTCCACTCTAATAAAGAGTTTCACAGATGAAAATAATTATTCCACCAAAAATATAATTCAGTGCAGGGGCTATATTATTTTTAAAAAGGCATAAGCCATCATTTGCTCTCAATTGTCATCAAATTCCTTCAAGTTAAGGGCCATTTGAAAAGCCACCCTGCCTCCATTCATTCCAGATGAATGTGAATGGGCCTATCCAGGGAGAGCACCAATCAGTTTAGTGGTTAATGATTATTGTTTCCATTTCAGAGTGTTTACATTTTCCTCCAGCTTCTCCTAGTGTGATGTTGTACGATTTAGGGGAGAAGTCACTGCTCTCTCAGCATTGTGGCATATGTGAGCATTTCTTGGCCTATTTTTGGTGGAAGCATTTAGTGAGAATTTAACAGAGAAACAACAACAACAAGTGGAAATGTCTTTCCCCACCCCAGTGAACACAAAAAAATTAATTATCTCAGAGAGTCTGCCTCAGCCCCAACCCTGTATAATGCAAATATGGCACACAGTCTATCTTTACATTTATTTGCAAATATGTACAGATATGCTTCATATAAATTAATCCTCCATTTCATTATAAGAAAAGAATTACGTCTGTGGTCAAAAGTTTGTATTGGTGGGGGGAGAATTAATCTGATTTAGCGCAGCATGTGAAAAATTAATTGAAAGGCAGAACTCCATAGTGTTTATTATAAAGTAATTTCACACCAGCTCAGGATTAGCATGGTAGCGGGTGACAATAGGTCATCACTATGTTAATTGAAAGACAGCATGCTTTATAAAGGGGGAGGGAGAAGGAGAAGGAGAAAGAGGGGAGGAAGAGAAAGAGAGACCAGTGATACTGATTTAGTGACAGAGGATGTAAAGTGAGTAGATGGTGGTACAGGACAAAGACTTGGAGAGGATGGGACCTCATGGGAAAAAAAAAAATAGCCTTCTGCCAAATCAAATATTTCTCTTCGGGTAGCCTAAGCAAATATTTTGTCTGGTGACTTGAAGCTTTGAGACACTCTGAGATCCCCAAAGATTGAAATATTTTTCAGTGACTACATCTTTTAGCCGTTGTTTCCAGTCAGTGTGCTCTCTGGTGGTAACACTGGAGCCAGAGGAGAGAGGGAGAGAAATCCAGTAGGTGGTTTATGTTCTTCTCACCTTTTGTTCTCTGAGGAAGCAGAATGACTCCCAGAGACTCAACTCTCACCTTGGACAGATCCACTGCAATAGCATTAGTGGTAAAGTGAAGGAATCTTTTGCTTAATAACTTTAATAAAGCCAAGGGTTAATGAAACCAATACAGGGACAAATAAGAGAAAATACCCTGTCATTTTGGCATGGCACTGACTCAGGTTTCCAGCTGAGCGTAGAATCCACTAGATGTCTATCTCTGCAGCAACCAGTGCTTGGCTCACTCTGCTGGTGCAAACACTTGGCTGAGGGCTGGAATGTGCAGTCTGAACGTAGACTGCACAGCTGAAATAGGGATGCTGTGGTGCTGGAGGAATACGTTGAGGTCTTGGAGTTTCACAGCTAGGTGATCACTGCGTGGGCACAGACCACACAGGGCATACTGCGGATGAAAACTCTGTTATTAACTGTAGGCATTGCCAAAGTCTGCACTAGTGTCTCATCAGTGATTTAAATAAGGATTTCTATCAGAGCAAACAAACAGAAAAAGTAGAACAAGAACAATGTAACACGTATTTAATCAAGGTAGGAACCGACTCAAGGAAATCACATTTGTAGAAATGGAGGAAAGCAAAACTAGCTGTTTCTGTAGCTGGACGTTGGAGAGAGTGTGTATATGGAAGTACAGTGTATAGACTGGAGAGGGTAGTGGCTGGAGGAAGAGGAAATCAGTGACATTTTTTGTCTTTTTGCCTTTTTTTAGAGCTACACTTGCAGGATATGGAGGTTCCTAGGCTAGGGGTCTAACAGGAGCTGTAGCTGCCGGCCTTCGCCACAGCCACAGCCACAGCCACAGCCACAGCAACGTGGGATCTGAGCCACGTCTGCAGCCTACACCACAGCTCACGGCAATGCTGAATCCTTAACCCACTGAGCAAGGCCAAGGATCGAACCCACAACCTCATGGTTCCTAGTCGGATCCATTAACCACTGAGCCACGACAGGACTCCACCTTTTTTTTTTTTTCCTATTCTTTTTTTTTTTTTCATAAAGAGAAGAGATCATCTTTCAGGATTCCAAAGTTCTCTGTGGTACTAGCTGATGAGTGTGACCTTTCAGCCTGCCCTTTCTTGCGGAAAGTTTGCAACCCAGGCTGACATAAGCTGTTGTAATATGTTAATTCTGACCAAGCTCTGCTACAAATACTAACCATGATCTCTAAGACATTTTTACTAAGAAATATCATCCTTTCAGACAGAGCTTTAAGCACTAAGTAGCCCCATGAAATGTACTAACCTTTCCAATGAAGGTCAAAATTAGAAAACCAAAAAGAAAAAGCAACATAAGGGAGGAAAAAGTGATATAGAGAACTGGAAACACCACAGAGGTTTTTAACTGGGAGGTTAGATTTCCAGGCACAGTTCTTCCTCCTTCATTTTTTTTTTTTTTATCAATTTCATACCTTTTTATTTATTCTGAAATTTTTACGAGGGTGGAGTTGATTTACAGTGTTGCGTTAGTTTCTGCTGTAGTCATATATATATACCCAGTTGTATATATGTGTGTGTATGTGTGTGTGTGTGTGTGTGTATACGCATATACATAAACAGATTCTTTTTCTCATACTGTCTTCCATCATGTTCTATCTCAAGAGAATGGATATAGTTTTCTGTGCTATGACCTCATTGCTTATCCATTCTAAATGTAATAGTTTACATCTACCAACCCCAAACTCCCTCTCCACCTCACTTCCTCCCTCCTATTCCTTGGCAACCACAAGTCTGTCCTCTGTGTACCTAAAAAAGACTGTCTGTGAGCAAGACACAGTCTCAGGCTCACAGTTTGCCACTGTGGTACAGGGCATTTGCCCCTGACCCTCTCATTCTTTGAAATCTATTTGCTGGAAGATGGGTGTACTTATGCTTATAGAACTGGTGTTCATTATTATTGTAAATCATTATATTTTTAAATCCAGTGGTTAAATGAGCTTTATCCTTTTCTGATCAGTGACTCTCATTTGTCAAAGTAAAATAAAAGGCAAAATGTAAAATGTGGGTTATGGGGTGCCCAGACTTGAAAAGTTTTGAATAAGAAAGCCTCTCATTAAACTCTAATGTCTCTTTTGTTCATTCTTAAAGATAAAGAACAAATGTTTGTTGGAGAGTAGGAATACTGAATACTGGGTTCATTCGTAAGCTTCAGCGGGGTTCTAGGCTCTGAAATGTCACACATAATGTCAAATGTAAATGTGGATTGTATACTTCCTTTTTGGGGGGAGAAAGAATTCATGCCTTTTACTGGCTCCAAAAAGGAGCCCATATGTCTCCCCCAAAGATAAGTATCTACTGCTCTAGATCCTACTAATAATATTTAACTATTTATAAGCCAGAAAAAAGTAAATCTTCTCTGTTTCAACTATGTCATTTGAGGTTCATGAAAACTAAAAAATAACAAGGGGCTCTTCTATTATTCTTGCGGCATAAAATCTAGAGTCACACATTTGATGAATATGTCAGGTAATAAGGGCAATAATTGGTAAGTTATTTCTGAAAAGATCAAATTAGTTTTTCACACATTTAACCAGATATATAATAAGACTTAATAGAATCCATACTTTCCTAGATTTTAAACTTTTTTGGTGATATCCCAGGTGGGCATTTTTCATTCCTTTTAGCAGCTCAGAAACTGAATGCCTTTCTTAGATTTTGAGACTATGTGGAATTAATTAAAGGGATTAATTTAAATTTCTGGTGAGAGTGCATAGAATGGGAATAAGGAGTGAAAAACTCAGCTTTGAATTAACTCAATCCATGATTATGTGAAGGTAGTCTTCCCAACTCTCTTCAAGAAACCAAATATTCTCTGGAAGATCTAACACCATCCAGAACCTCAAGTTCTTTTGTAGCTTTTCACACACACAAAATGTATGAGTCAGAATAAAAAAAAACAAGGTAAAAAATGTAAAAGTCTAGGCAGAGACAAAGAAATGAACAAAACCATAAAAACGGGTCCACAGGAAAGGTAGATATTGGAGTATGCTTAAATTGAACGTGATTAATGTATGTTTCAGAAATTATATGATAAGATGAAGAATTTCAGAAGAGAGCAGTAATACACCTTCCCCAGTCTAAAATGGAAAATCTGAAACTGACAAACATCCCAAAGTAAGAGGTCAGTAGGTGTGTTTACCTGCAGATTAGATTCAGCTGGAGAGAGAATTAGTCAAGTAAAATAGAGATTAGAAGAAAACATATTGATTAAAACAAAGAGAAACTGTAGATTGGAAAGTTCAGAAAAAGAGCATTAGAGCAAACTCAATTCAAATATACATTAAAAGGATGATACACTATGATCAAGTGGGATTTATACTAAGGATGCAATGATGTTTCAGTATGTGCAAATCAATCAATATGATATACCATATTAACAAATGAAGGATAAAAATCACATAATTGACTCAATAGATGCAGCAAACAAAAAAAAAAAAGATATTGGAAGATGACATAGGAGAACCTCTTTATATCCATAAGGTAAGAATTTATTTCAATAGTACTGGTAAAGCACTAACCACAAGGAAAACAATTGATAAATTAGATTACATATAAATAGAACTTTTATTTCTCAAAGACACTATTTTTGTTGTTGCCTGTTACATTCAGATAAAGTGCTAAACAGAGCAAGCTGTATGTCTGCTCTGATTGATACAACAAACATAATGTTGATATCAGAGTGACCAACTGACCACATTTGCCCAGACTGAGGGGTTTCCCCCGTTGTGGGACTTTAAACACTGAAACTAGGAAAGTCCTCAGCAAACCAGGGCAGCAAATTGGTCTTTCATTTAAAATGGTGTAGGTGGATTAGGCCTTTCTAAAGGGATTTGTGCTTGCCCCCCGGCTCATCTGAAAACTGATTCTTTTCCATTTGAGATGAACTTCCTCTGACCAGGACCCTGAAAACTGTGGTTTTCATTTCAAATGTTGGTCCTAGTTCATCTGACTGCTGGTTTGGCACCATCCAATGGACTTCTCATTTGACTCACCTGACTCATTACAGACCCTCTGACTTCTTCCCTACACTTCAGCCAAGAAGATTTTTTCAAGTGCATTGAGAGACATCGAAGGTTTTTAGCTCTAAGCACTTGAGGAGATCATTGATCAGAGTCACACATTTACAAGAGAGTACTGAAGAGAAAAAAAGTAAGCCATAACTAGAAGATATTTGCAATACATGTATCAATAAAAGGTTCATGTCTTAATGAGAAAACTATGGACAACCCAAGAGGAACATAGGCAAAAGGACTGAACAGGCCCTTCCTTAAAGAGGATATCCAATTGACTGAAAAACGCATGACAAGTGCTGAACTTTATTATTCACTGAGAAAATAAAAACTAGATCCATAGTGATATATTTCTGTGTAGTCACCAGAATGGCTAAAATCGAAATAACTCCCATTACTGAGTGGAATATGGTTGATATTAAAAATAATTGGCAAGGGGCGTAAAGGCAAATCTCCATATCAGTGGGTTTCACACGCACAGATAGGAGGGATAGCTGTGCTTTGCCATTTTATGTAAGTGACTTGAGCATCTGTGGATTTTTGTGTGGGGGTGGGGGAAACCAATCCCCTGTGGATACCAAGAAGTGACTGTATATGAAACTCTAACTGGTGCAAAACAACTCTGAAAAACTACATGGCAGTATCTACTAAAGTTGAGTGTGCATACAGTCTATAACCCAATAATTCTACACTGCATTTTATAACAGAAATATGTACATTTGTGATCTAAAGATATGTTCAAGTATGTTCATAGCCACATTACTCAATAAACAAAGATGAGAAACATCCCGAATGTTTATCAAGGTAGAAAGAACAAATAAATTTTGGCAGGCTTATGTATGTATATCCTCTGAATATCTAAAAACACTGTGAATTTCAGGATCTCCTACCCCCATTCCTATTTCAAAATCATATGAATATTCAAGTCATATGCATAAAAATGGGGTGACTTTTCAGGGGAGAGTGCAACACTTTTAAGGTAGTCTCAAAGGCAGCTGTGGCCCCAAAAGGCCTTTCAGTTTCATGGGTTGATCCAATGAGCATTGGCTAGTGTTTCTCAAAGAACACTGACAAGTGTTTTAAGATGTTCCATGGAATTAGAAGCCCATGGTCAAGTATGTTCAGGTAACACTGCTAAATACAACTGCTCTTTTGGAGATTAGTGTACTTTGAGCTTTCATAGATATCCTGCTGTGAAGTATTGTGCATGATTTCTGTTATTTTAGCACCCAGAAACTAGTTTGACAAAGGAACTGAAATCCACTTCCTCCAAGTGTTCTTATATGTTTGTTGTTGAAAGATATCTAAAGGACTAGTCTTTTTTGCAAAATATTTTGGAAAAAATTATGTATAACAATTATGGGTGCAAGGTCACTAAATGGAAAGTCTTTATGAAAAATAACTAATATAGTTGAGAGATGACTCAATTCATTAATTAAGCTACTGAGTATACAACACAGACATTAGTTGAAATCACTCAGCTCTTGTTTATACACACACGACTCAATAATATATGGTTTTAAGAAATCTAATTCTTTTTTTAGGGCTGCACCCATAAGATATGGAAGCTCCCAGACTAGGGGTTAAATCGGAGCTTCAGCTGCCTGTCTACCACAGCTCACAGCAATACTTGGATCTTTAACCCACTGAGTGGGGCCAGGCATCAAACCTGTGTCCTCATGATACTAGTCATATTCATTACTTGCTGAGCCACAACAGGAAGTCCTTTATTTTTTTTAAGGGCCGAATTCTTAGTGAGTGTTTATGGTTGACTTTCTTAATTGTTTGTTGGCTTGGCTGAGCAGTTTAAGGCGTTAGAAAAGAAAAATCCTGGGAGTTCCCATCGTGGTGCAGCAGAAAAGAATCTGACTAGGAACCATGAGGTTGCAGGTTCGATCCTTGGCCTCGCTCAGTGGGTTAGGGATCCAGTGTTGCCGTGAGCTGTGGTGTAGGTCACAGACATAGTTATGGCTTTGAGCCGATCCTGCATTGCTGTGACTGTGGATGTGGCCAGCAGCTGTAGCTCTGATTCGACCCCCTAGCCTGGGAAACTCCATGTGCTGCAAGTGTGGTCCTAAAAAATAAAAGCAAAAAAAAAAAAAAAGAAAAGAAAAATCTTAAAACTCTTTGCGATCCTTGGTCTCAAAAGTCTTTCAGCCCCTTGTTCATTAAGAAATTTCTTAATGGCCACCTCTTGTCAGAGGCTCCTACTTCCTACCATGTGGTTCTGACAATGATTTCTCTGCCTTCCTTCTGTCCAGAGCCTTTCTCTCTCCAACACACCATTTCCTGTATTTATCCTGTAGAGAGTGGTTTAGACATCACTTGTCTTTTTCCATCAGTGACCTAGGATATCACCTCCTACTGTTGAAGGGCTTACTGAGCTCCATTCTAAATCAATTTATCTTTTCTCTCTTTTCTCTCTTTTTTTTTTTTTTGTCTTTTTGTCATTTTAGGGCCACACCCACGGCATATGGAGGTTCCTAGGCTAGGGGTCTAATCGGAGCTGTGGCCGCTGGCCTACGCTGCAGCCACAGCAAAGCAGGATCCGAGCCGCGTCTGCGACCTACACCACAGCTCACGGCAACGTCAGATCGTTAACCCTCTGAGCAAGGCCAGGGATGGAACCCACAACCTCATGGTTCCTTGTCAGATTCGTTAACCACTGCGCCACGACGGGAGCTCCCTGTTTTTTTTTTTTTTTTCTTTCTTTCTCATTAGTCAACAAGTATTTATTGATTTATTGGGCATCTCCAATGTGCTATGCATATTGGTGTTTTATTTGACTTTTTAACTGGGTTGTATGGTAGCTTCGTGCCATTATAGCTTTCTTTAATCTCTGTTTCCTACCTCTGTAGATGTATATGCACACACAAAGATGGATATTTGCAAGTTTTTTATTTATAGAACATAGCAATTTTTCTTGGGCTATAACTAAGAAACATATCACAAGGTGGATAAAATAGGCAGTCATAAAAGTATTCTTTCGTTCCGTATGTACATCAAGTCTTTCTTTAAGATGAAATAGCTCAAGTATTTCAGTTTAATCATTTCACATTTGCTATTGTTTGGCTTGTGTAATTTTTTTCTTGACATAAGACTGACAAAAGTGTTTTATATTTATGACTTTACCCAGTCATCGATACCATGCACTAATATAGAAAGAGAAGAAAGACAAATCACTTCCTTCCATCACCTGTATTTCTCACTTCTAAAATTAAATAATCACCCAGTTGTCTTTTCACTATGGCCACTTTCATATTGTGATTTAGAAATTATTTTCTTGAGAGTGTGTGTGATATTCATTCACCGATTCATTCATTCACTCTTTAATTCACCAAGCATATGCTGAATACCACCAGGAGCTATGTGAGGTAATAGATCATACAGTTAGTCAGTGATGGTTTATGCAAGGGGTTTGTGGCTTTTCCCCTTTCAGGATAGTGTCTTCACTAGTTTTGGGTCATCTTTAATCACTGAAATAACAGACAAAGCTCAAATCTAATATTGTATCTAGATATCTGATTGATAACCAGTTTTTAATTCTGAGAAAGTGTTCACTTAGGAGACTGATGCCTCTGCAACTAGAATATTCCTTTCCACATGACTATGTGTTCTTTTTCTAATTTCAAAATTCCCTGAAAGACCTGACAGAATTAAAGCCCATCGAGTTAGACTGAGCTTTCCTTCATGGGAAGTGTGCCTCCATGAGTGGAATTCTCTTCCAGGATAATGAAATTTCATGTGAGGCATTTGGTGTTCTGGGATTCAAAAAGGTTATCAGCCAAGCATTTATAATAAAAGTCCTTCTGCACTTCCCTTGCATGCACTGGGAAGATGGGAGTGCTATCAGTTTGACATTTCTGTCAGAAATGGTATTTGAACCACTGGATGATTCTGACAAATGCCACTGCTGTCATTGGCTCAGTTTTAATTATACCTGACTGAAGCTTTCAATGGCAGCAAGCAGAAAACTTAATTAGTTGGAGTTTAGAGCATGAGCTGGCTGGAGGCTCCCCAAATGGTGTATGGGCTTTCCGTGAAGTGACCATGTTTAAATTCACCACTGTTGGCAGGGAGCTGTTCAGGCTGGACAGCTTTCAAAGCCTCTGAAGATTATTGACCAATTTAAATTGTGTTTGAGAGCGTATTACATTTGTAACATTTATGTATTTGTTTTTCAAGTAACTTGGTAGTGTGTGACTGTTAGGTGAAATAAACCAAAAGGAGAAAATTAAACTGGCCTGTTTAGAAAACAACTCTATCATTTCATGAAGGCTGGCAAAAGAAACATCTGTAAATAAATAAATAAATAAATAAATAAATAAATAAATAAATAAATAAATATTTGTAGTAGATGCCGTGTTCAAGAAAACAACACAGCAGAATGGAATCTCCATCTTTATCGCCTCTTTCATGCTCAATATTTGCTTTCAAGGTTGTAAATGTGATTATGCTTTTTACTTTACCTTCCCATAAAGATATGCATTAGAAAGCTGTGACGTCAAACTGCTAATATGTGGCAGTTAAACATGAATGTAACTCTTGCTTGCTGGTTGGAGAAAAGTTTCTTAAAAGGTAATCTCTCAGCAGCAGCTGTTCTGTACAGCATTACTGAGCTCACATTTGAAGCTAACACAAGCCATCGTAACTCAGCCCCAGTTTACTCTACCTTTTAAATTACTTGTGGGTTTGAGATGCATCATTTGTCTTCACTCACATGGGCTAAGCAGGGCAGAAAGAGTTGTGCTGAATATTGAGTTTTGTCATACGTAAAGGATGATATTGTGCTTCGTTTTATAAATAAAATATGACAGTGCTTGACAAGACTGACTGAACTTTTGTCTTGATGACTCAGCCAAGACTCAGAATTTTCTCCTCTTGTCAGCTGTCTCGTTTGATTCCTCTGCCACTGTCATTGCCGCCTGTAAATTCAGCGATGCCTCGGGAACAGAACATTATTGGATACGGATTGACTACTTGGGTAAAATAACAGCTTCTGGGGAATTCTGCTTCTGAAGGAAGGCAGGGCAGTGTCGGGCTTTGAAATTTCCTCGAGAGGGGTTTCTATGGAAAGAGCTATAATTTTTTCTCACTTTCAGAAAAACTGAAATGCTAGTACTTGGCCTAAGTTAGCTTTATTGCAAGCTAGAGTCATTGGCCTTACAACAACATCTGGGTGGAGCCTGGCCTCAACATTCTTAGCAACTTTGAAGAAGAAGAAATCTTAGGTTTGGTTATTTCATCAAGAAATATTAATCCAGGGGTAAAATTAGTCCTGAGGGATGTCTCAAGATTTAGCAGTGTGTGAGCTCATTTTAAACATTGTATTTTTTTCATGGGTATGTTGGAATGGATTGCAGCCATCTTTTTGAAGGCTGATGTCATTTAAGGTACTTAATTTTGATCATTTTATGAGTTTTCAGGGGACATGCTCCTATTCCTCCACTTTCTGAACTCTGATGATCCAAAGTATGAAAAAAAGTTGATGGAGTCCTTTTTCATTGGCCCCTCTGAAAATGGAATGGAATTAAAATTGGTACTTAAAATTAAATGAAGTGAGGTTCCACGTATCAGGTAAATATAAAGTATTTAAAAGAAAATGCTACAGATGACAGAAAAGCACAAAAATTGTTCCCGACATGAATAATTCACCAATCCTTGGATGGTATAAGTCACCTACTAATGTGTATTACTTGCCATTTAATAGTGGCTGTATCTGAAGAAATATGGAAATTGGAATATTTTAATAACTTTCTATATGAAAGATGATGAGACTGCCTAAATGATTAAGAGGAAGATATGTTATAATGAACTAAAGCCACTCGAGTGTAAGGTAATTTTAATTCAAATCTCCATCTGCTTATGTATAATTAAGACTCATTTAACAAGTTAATGCCTAACAGAGAGAACTGATAAGTTTGGTATTAAAGATCTTAAGAGAAGTAAATTAAACTGCCGGGTTGAACCGGTCTTTAGTTTTAATTTCTTACACCTTGATATGAATTTCAGGGTCCATTTCTTTATCCTCACTGTTCATTTAAGTATGAAGTCAAAGACAAAAGGGGAGGGGAAATGGAATTATCCTTTTTATATTTTAATTTTGGAGATCCCATCCTGTCTAAGGTGTGACAGCATCTTGACTGCTATGAATATTTATACACCGCGTATTGCTCATTGTATAGCTCCTATATGCCATTAAGGTGGTGATTTCAAAGCAACAAAAATATTTATGCACAGTTGAGATTGGCAGCAAGGTTAAATAACCTCAGAAATTAAGAGGAAAATCTTGAAAGTGCCAAAGGGACTGTTTTGATCTCTAGTGAATTTCATGAGCTTGCTGACTGTTCAACTTCTTCCCTGATTTTTTTCTATAGTTACTGCCAGAGAAGGTCCAGTCATCATAAATACAGTGTCAACCTTTTTGTCTTCTAACATAAAAATTTAATTCTCAGTGTATGACTCTTCATTTAGGAAGAAGATGAACGGATCTTCTATTTACATGTTTTTTAACACTTTTGGGACTAAATTCAAACAGAGAACTCGAGGATTCTCGCAGCTCTCTGCAGGATTCTCACCAAGAAGCCATGGATTTTTAGCAAGGCCTGTGTGATACCAGTGTTACTGGGGACCACAGGGTGGAACCTTTGTCTTCTGGCTTACTGTCAGTCATCACATACGGCTTTTGTCAGGTCACCTAGAACAACAACTTCTTTCTTATTTTTTATTAAAGTCTAGTTGATTTACAAAGTTGTGCCAACTTCTGCTATACAGCAAAGTGACCCAGTCATATATATATATATATATATATATATATATATATATATATATATATATGTATATATATTCCCTTTAGAACAACTTCTTAAGTCATAACTTCCACAGATCACAAACTATATCATTGAGCTTTTCTTTTTGTCTTTTTGCCTTTATGTAGAGCCACACCCGCGGCATATGGAGGTTCCCAGGCTAGGGTCTAACAGGAGCTGTAGCTGCCGGCCTTCGCCACAGCCACAGCAACGCAGGATCTGAGCCGCGTCTGCAACCTTCACCACAGCTCACGGCAACGCCGGATCCTTAACCACTGAGCAAGGCCAGGGATCGAACCGGCAACCTCATGGTTCCTAGTCGGATTAGTTAACCACTGAGCCACGAAGGGAACTCCAAATCAGTGAGCTTTTTGAGTCATCTCAAGAAATTTATAGCTTTAATCACCTTCTAATAGTCATTGCCTGATTCAATTGTTTATTTTTCTTTTTATTATTTTCAATTATTTATTTTTCTTTTTATTTATTTTTTCTTTATGCACCTGTAACATATGGAAGTTTCTGGGTTAGGGGTTGAATGGGAGCTGTGGCAGCAGGCTTAAGCCACAGCCACAGCATCACTGGATCTGAGCCACGTCTGCCACCTATGCAGCAGCTTATGGTAATGAGGGATACTTAACCGACTGAGGGAGGTCATGGATCAGACCTGAATCCTCAGGGACACTATGTTGAGTGCTTAACGCTCTGAGCCACAAAGGGAACGCCTCACCATTGTTTCTTAGACCTGCAAACAATAAGAGAAAGGAAAAAAAGACAATTGTTAAATAAGTTATGGTTCTGCCATAAAACGGATACTCTAAACACTGAAAGTGCTGCATATATACATTTATTGTTATACGTAGATATTTAAAATATATTATTAAATCAAACTCTCAGTACATAAACATGTATCAAATGATCCAATTTGGTAAAAAAAAAATTTGTGCATATAAAAAGAGGTTTGAAGGACATTGTTTTGGGTGGGTTCTTTTGGTCACAGTGAATGGAAACTTCCTCAGGGAAGTTTTGGTGGCCCATTATGAACATACACATGAAGATGGGGGGATGTATGACTCTGAACAACACAGGCAGCACTCATATGAAAATACAAGAAACCTAACTACCAGTTATTACTAAAAGGCATGAACTGAAATAGTCAAGCTTTATGGAGGCAGAAACTAGATGGCCACTTACAAGATTGTCCTTCTTTGAGAATGCCTGCATCCCTACTCTAGTTCTTCACCATTATGGCAATTCTATCTCTCTGAGTATCTGTTGGATTGAGCATCAGCTAGTAACTAACTAATGACCTCCCCAAAGCTCCAGCTGAAATTCCTATCAAATGAGATTGATCCACTTGATTGCTGTTCTTCTTTGGATAATCCTTGTATTGCAGGTCACTTCCTAGGCAGATGGCTAGCCTCAAGTTTGGATATTTTGGGGATAGATACCCACCCTCTGGTTCAATCAGCTGGGGTTAAAGTGGGTTTTCATGGTACCAGGAGGTGACCTATGAAGAAGAACTACTATAACTCAATAGCAAAAAAATAAAAGTAAAAATGGGCAAATAAAAAAATAGGCATTTTTTCAAATAAGATACATGAATGGCTAACAAGTACATGAAAAGTGCCCAACATAAGTCATCATGAAGGAAATGCAAATCAAAATCACAATGAGCGATATCACCTCATACATGTTAGAATGGCTATTTAGAAAACGAGATAACAAGTGCTGACAAGAATGTGGAAAAAAGGGAACCTTCATATACTGTTGATGAGAATGTAAATTGGTGCAGCCTCTTTGGAAAACACTATAGAGGTTCCTTAAAAAATTAAATATATAACTATCAAAGGATCCAGCAACGTTTTGGGTACATATCTGAAGGAAATGAAATCACTATCTCAAAGGGATAGCTTCACCCCCATGTTTATGGCAGTATAATTCACAACAACCAAAATATGGAAACTACCTAAGTATCCATTGACAGATGAATGCATAAATAAAATATTTCACACACACACACACACACACACACACACACACAAAATGGAATATTTTTCAGCAATAAAAAAAGAAGAAAATCTTGTCAATTGTGAGAACATGGATGGACTTTGAAGGTATTCTGCTAAGTGAAATAAGCTAGACAGAGAAAGACAAATACTATATGATCTCATTTATTTGTGGAATCTAAAAAATTTGAACTTATGGAAACAGGGAGTAGCATAGTAGCTTCCAGGGCTCGGAGGATGGAGAAAATGGGGAGATATTGATCAAAGGGTATAAATTTCCAGCTATAATGTTGATGAAGGAAATATATACTGCTAATGTACAGCTTGGCCCTATAATTAGCTGTACTGTATAGTATACCTGAAACTAGCTAAGAGAGTAAATCTTCATGGTCTCACCACACACAAAAATTGGTCATTATATGAAGCGTTAATTAACCTTATTGTGGTAATCATTTTGTAGTATATACATATATCAAATCATGATGTTATGTACTTTAAACTTACACAGTTGTTATATGACAATTGTATCTCAATAGAGCTGGTAAAAAATTAAATAGGGAAAGAACAGTAAGGGACGTCCTGTAAACTGGAATCATCAGTTCAGTAAATTTGATCATGTGGCTTAGTAAAGGCAGGTATTTCTTACCATCTTTGGATGCTCTGAGTTGGCATGAATAATTAATACTGTAATAAAATCAATTCTGCCCCCAATTTTTAAATATCAGGTATTAGCAATTACATGGTCAATCCTGCACACTGCTAGTGGTAATATAAATTGTTATAATCACTTATTTTATATCTCTAAATTTGAACATATGCATAATCTAAAACACAGCCATTCAACTTCTAGGCATATGCGCAATGAAAACATGTGTACATGTATAGAAGAATGTTCAATATATTAAGTGTAATAATCAGTAATTGAAAACAATCCAAATGTTCACCAACTATAGAATAGATCTATAAATTGTGCTCATCTCACAACAGAATACTGCACATAATGAAAATGAACAAACTACAAATATGTACAACACTGCGGATCAACCTCACAAACAAAATGTTAAATAAAGTAGCCAGACCCAAAGAATATGTACTGTAGGCTCCCATTTATACAAACTTTAAAGCAGGTGAAATTAATATGTTTCGTTAGAAGCCTGAATAGTGTTTACAGTTGGAAATGAGGGAGGAGCAATCTTTAGGAGGTGGATTCTGGAGTGCCTGACATGGTCTATTTCATGACCTAGATACTGGTTATGTAGATATGTCCATTTTGTGATAATTTAGAGTTTTCTGTGTGTATTTTAATTCCACACAAAAGTTTAAAATGTAAATCATTAATAAATAATTTTTAAAAACCTCCTTAGAAGGGAAATATGAATGCTTTAGGCATTTTGACGCTTAGCTGGTCCAGTATAGATGCACTGTAAGACTGACAGTGGTTATTTATTCTTCTTCTTTTTTTTTTTTTGTCTTTTTGGGGCCACCTCCATGGCATACGGAAGTTCCCAGGCTAGCGGTTGAATCTGACTGCAGCTGCCAGCCTATGCAACAACCATTGCAATGGAAGATCCGAGCCCCAGCTATGACTTACACCACAGCTCATGGCAATGCTGGATCCTTAACCCACTGAGCGAGGCCAGGGATTGAACCAGCATCCTCATGGATACTAGTCAAGTTTGTTACTGGCAGTGGTTATTTCTGACAACCCAGAGATGAGTCTCTATAAAAAACTGCCCTTTTTTCCTAATGATTTTCCCCTCATAAGTTTCCTAGTGCTGTTAAAAACAGTTACCTCATCCCACCTTCTTTGTACTTCCTTATTGGACATGTATAGCAACTGAGCAACTATTTGGTTTCTTAAAATAATGATTTTGACAGGTACTTAATGTTAAATAACTAGAGATAAGAGTATTGCGTGACCACATTACTAAGGTCTCATTTTCCGTCTTCGAGGAGGTTATAGATGTGTTGACACACAAACAAAAGAGTAACTCTATTCTAGACTCTTATTTGAGGTCTGTTTACTGGAACCATATCTAGTACCAAGAACAGTACTAGTTAGTTAAAGCAGAGAATACACATTTTTTTCTTTTCCTTTCTTTCCTTTTTTTTTTTTGCTTTTTAGGGTGGCATCCGCGGCATACGGAGTTTCCCCAGACTAGGGGTCCAATCGGAGCTACAGCTGCCGGCCTACACCGCAGCCATAGCAACATCAGATCCAAGCTGAGTCTGTGACCTACACCACAGATCATGGCAATGCCAGATCCTTAACACACTGAGCGAGGCCAAGGATCCAACCAGCACCTCATGATTCTTAGCTGGATTTGTTTCCACTGCTCCATGATGGGAACTCCGACATTTCTTTAAATAAGAGAGTTTAATAAAAAGGAATTCATCCAGGGAGATGAAAAGGCATGAATAAGACAATCCATAAATTAGAAATAGTGGGAAGCCACTACCATTCCTGGGCAAGTGTTATAGTCAGTCACTCAGAAGCCAAGGTCATTTGGAATCTGGAATCTTGGTTGGGTTTATCTGGTGGGAGTTGTGGCGATGGAGGAGATGCAGCTTCTGCCAGACACGGGTGAGACAAGGACGAGCCAGAGGCAGGTGAATGGTGGAGCCAGTGAAGGTTGAGCTTAGGTGCCCTCCTTTGTACACTAAGATCCTGGGAGGGGATTGGCCAATGTGTTCATATGGTCATATGTTTTTATAAAATTCGTAAAATTAAGATATTATAACTCATTGGTTAAGACTGCTGCTTTTGTTTCGCTCAACTTCCTTTCACATTTCCCTTCCTGTCAGGTGGTGACAGTATAGCCATGGACATTTTCAGGCTCAGACTAAGAGATGTGTTGGCAATATATTTATTTTTGGTTTATTGGGATATGTTTTTGTGTTTTGTAGTTACTTTTGTGTATAATTTGGTCATTTCTAGCTGCTTTCAGAGGAATAGTTTGTAGAAATACCCGCTGTTCTAACTCAGCATGAGATGTTATACAAAAGAGAAGGGCCAAAGCTCGTATCACACTACGAATTTGTCTTCACCTCCTAGAAGTGAAAGTACATAAGAAGTGGGTGAGAAACAAACTTTAAAATATATAGTTAGATATTAATCTAGGGTAAAATTTTTAAGATATTTTTCAGCTTATGTAAGGGAGAAACTTAAAGGATTTCCTCAAATCACAATTCTAAAAAAATGTAGATAATGTCACCAATAATGAATTGAGAAAATGAAATATTTTAAACTATCAGTAATCAAATAATTTTGATCAACTACGATAAAGGAAAAATTGATTTATCTTTTTATTCTTACCATACAGATAGTCACAATATAACTGTCATACAAGGAGGAATTTGAAGGGTAGGCAGCCAAAAATATAGAAGGAATAAATATTAAACATGTGTTTGATAGGTAATTAATAAAGTATTAATTAACAATCTTGTGATATTTGTAAGGTTTTCAAAATTTATAGTTATTTGCATCTTCTTTTCACATGCTAAATACATATTTTTGTGTCTAATTTGAATTCATAATTTTAAAACTTATTTTTCTAATTAGAACTTTTGGGTGTTTAAGCCAGAAGCCCCACAAAACCTGGATATTCTCCTAAAAGGAGGAAAATGCCATGGTTTACCTTCGTTTTGTCTTCTGTTCTTCCGTCATTGCCTACATTGACTGAGACCCTCTGACCTAAGAGCTTTAGGACATATAGTCCATGCGAATCTGTGGAGTAAAGGAATGGAAATAGGCCCAAAATGTCCCAGAAAGAAAGTGGGGGAAAATGCTCTTTTCACACCCTGCTGGTCAAAACTAAAAATGTGCCACCTCTGTGAAGGGATAGTATTTATGATCCCAGCCATGGTAATTCCACTTCTAGGAACTTATCTGAGATATACTCACTCATGTATAAAAGCACATATTTAAGTTATTAATTGAGGCGTTGATTACAATAGGTGAAGATTAGAGACAAATATACATAGATGGATGGTAGAGTAATATAATTATGGTACACCAATACAATGGAATACTATTCTTTTTAAAAAGGAGAACAATTAGGAGTTCCCACAATGGGGCAGTGGGTTAGGAATGTGACTGCTGTGGTTCAGGTCCCTGTGGAGGTGCAGGTTTTGTTCCTGGCCTGGTGCACTGGGTCAAAGGATCTGGTGTTGCCTCAGCTGTGGTGTAGGTCATATCTGTGGCTTGGACTCTATACCTGGCCTGAGGATTTCCATATGCTGTAGAATGGCCATTAAAAAAATAACAATAAAAAATAAAAAGAGGACAATCATAAGAAAGAGGAGACCCTTCATGGACTAATATTGAATGAGGCTAAGTGAAAAGGAGTTGTTCAGTTATGCTATCATTGATGTAAATGTTTCATAATCCTTCAACTGAAGTTCTAAAATTCATAACTTTCTGAAAACAAAACTCCTTTTCATAAATAATTGGGTTGCAAAACTTGGACTGAACTTGCCATGGAATATTTGTAAGCAGTCATATATTTCATTAAAGATATTTTTGTGCATGTATTTGGTTATGCGGCACATTACCAGATGCTATTGGGAATGTTTCTAAAACACATTCTCTAGACTTGAAGGTGGCTCTGAAGGATCTGAGAGGACATGTGAATGGGATGATCTTACCTTCCTCTCTCGGTGAGGCAGAGTTGTGACCTTTGCAAACCAGGTCCCCATATAAGCAGGACAGGGCACAGGAGGAGGAAGAGCAATGGCAATTTGATATACACCTCCTTGACGCCCAACAGGTTCCTGTTCACCGTTCTTCTCTTGGTAATCAGATCTTTGTGTCCATGAAGGGCTTTGGTAAAACAGAGAACAATGGATGGTACTATAGGTGCCCCCAGCATGTATACTTCCAGTTCCTATCTTTTATTCTGAATTCCATATCAGCTTTTGAAATTGCCTATTAGATATTTCTCCCTGTATTGTCTTATCAGCACCCACCCTCAACTCAACATGCCCATGATTAAATTGTTCACTTTTTCTTCCAGAATAACTTTCTCATGCTAGACATGTCCAGCTGAGTGATATCATCATTTGCTTGGTTCCCCAGCCAGAAACCTGGACATCTTCAACGTCTTCCTCCCTCTGCTTATCTCTCATTCTGTTTTCCAGTAAGTCTTCAAGACAGCTATTCTACTTCCCTAGTGGGATTGCCAGATAAAATATAGGATGTTTAATTAAATGCAAGTTTCAGATAAACAACTAATTTTTAGTATAAGTATGTCCCTAAAATATACTTACATTGAAAAATTATTCACTGTTTTTCTGAAATTCAAATTTAACTGGGTGTCCTGTATTTTATTTTCTGTATCGGCAACCCTAGTCTCTAACATCTGTCAAATCCTCTGTCTATACTCATTGACCCTTTGTTCAAGATCTTGTCTCTTCTCTTCTGTATCATTGAAACAACCTCCTGTTTGTCCTTCCTCCAAATGTTTCCGCACCCAATATAAGGTCTAAATTGCTAACACACTAAGCCTTCTAAAACACTCATTTTATCACTTTAACTCTCCCACTTTTTTGCATATGAAACCTTGCATGATTTGACTCCTGCCTAACTCCCCCACCCTTCTTACCCTTCTCATAATTAAATTCCACACCTTATATGGAGAAAGAAGCCAATATGTCTGAAAGATGACCACAGAGGCTAACTTTCAAGTAGCCCAGCGATAAGCTTTCTCATACTAGGAGGGTCGTAACTTTGATTGCAAAGGCAAGAGTTATCCAAATGGTGGATGATCTCTTTCCCTTCTCATCTTCTCTACGAATAATGCAAATGTCAGAAGATCCAGATCTCTCTCCTAAAGCACAGATCTGTGATGTTCTAGAATGTATGATGCATATGTATAGTCTTTCAGAGGCTGCTAATTACCGTGAAAAATGGCTTCTAGAGACAAAGTAAGTGATGTGGCAGCTGGTAAATAATGGAAGCAGGAAACAGGCATTATTTTAAAACAATGGATGGCTTTCTTATTTTCCCTTTTGAGAATATTCTTATATTCTTCACTGGTAGATGAATTTACCTAATATAGCTCCATAACAAAATGTGGAATGTTTGCAACAAAAGGAAATTTGGAATAAATTGTTTCATTATTTATTGACAATTTTTAGCTTATTAAAAATAAAATGGGTGTTGGAGAGCACTTATTCCAATATTCTAATTTTACAGATAAGAAAATGGAGGCTCAAAGAAGGGACATAACTTGCTTGAGATCACAAAATTGATGAGAACTGTCCTTGAGTGAATTGTTCCTTAAGGCTGTGAGACCAGGGAGGACTTCCCAAGAATGATGATAACCCATAACTTCCCACTCCTCTTAACATTCCTGGGTTCCTCACTCTATCATTCCTCACTGACTGCTTTATATAGTTAGATTTCTTCTCATATGCTCACATTTCATCTTTCCAGGACAAGAAGTTTATTAATGACCCATATACAGCCTTTAATAAAGTGAACATAGTAAGCTCTCAAATACGTTTCCTTCTCTTGACTATTTTGTACCACTTATATTTTTTGTGTCCTCTACTTAATTGATTTACTGATTAGAATTCTGTTTCAAAAATGAAGTCATGGAGTGGCTCAGTGGGTTTATGATCTGGCATTGTCACTGCTGTGGCTCAGGTCATTGCTGAAGTCAGGATAAATTAAACGGACACAAATAGAAATCTATGCTGTACTCACTGACACTACTGTAATGAGAACATCAGAGCAGGGCTAGTTTCTGGTAATATCTGAGTAGACTTTGCTTCCCAGAGTACTTCAGAAGTTTTCCTAGATGTGTTGGGAAGTTGCATGCCATCTATTCTTATCACCATCAAAGCGGGAAAGTCGAATAAGTGTTTTGGTTTATTAAACTGCTTGTACAAGCACATCTGAGGATCAAATATCTAGCATTGACAATGTTTCCTATTAAAACACCAAACATTGGAGTTCCCATCATGGCTCAGTGGTTAATGAATCCAACTAGGAACCATGAGGTTGCGGGTTTGATCCCTGGCATCACTCAGAGGGTTAATGATTTGGCGTTGCCGTGAGCTGTGGTGTAGGTCGCAGACGCGGCTTGGATCTGGCATTTTTTTGGTAGCTCAGGCATAGGCCGGTGGCTACAGTTCCGATTAGATCCCTAGCCTGGGAACCTCCATATGTCACGACTGCAGCCCTAGAAATGGCAAAAAAGACAAACAAAATAAAATAAAATACCAAATACTAAGTATTTGTGATAGTTCCATAAATGGATATCTAAGAGGTTCTTTACAACAGTGTCACTTTTCTGATCATGGACATAGCAGGAAACATAATGGAAAGGGGTGATAATAAATTTGAGGCAGACTGTAATTATATACTAGTGAGCTCTAGAGAAACAGTCATAGGCTCATCGATCAAAAACAAAATCTACCACCATAATCCCCAACATAGGCCACATGCAATTCAAAAATTAGGCTGACTAGTAAAATAGAACAAAATGAAAAAAGTTAGCATGTTTGATGACAGAGAAAATGGTAAAGAGCTCCTCTTTGAAGCAGAACTGATGCAACTTAGTGATCAAGTAGCTATTAACTCTCAGGTTTATTCTTTTTTTGTGTGTGTGTATATTTTTTAAAATTATAGTTGGCTTACAATGTTGTGCCAATTTCTACTATACAACAAAGTGACCCAGTCTCTCAGGTCCATTCTTAATTATCATGGAGTCTGCAAGTAGTAGAAGGAGAAGAAGCTTTAGGGGCAGACTATCATGGGTTTGAATCTTAGATCTGTGGCTTAGTGGTTGTGACATTTGTGACAGGTGGTAAAATTATACTAGCCACAGCTTGCTCATCTGTAAATAAAAATAATAACAAATATCTATTGAATGCCCTCTCTGTGCCTACACTCAAATAATTTCTTTATAGGTATTAACCCAATTAACTCCAAGCCTGTGAAAAAGCTATAATTATCTTCCCTGTACCAAGGAGCAGCAGCAAGCTTAAGCAATTTTCCTAAGAATACAAACTTAGTAAGTGGTAGAGGGGGATGCAATAAGTAAGCAGTGGTTAATAATAAGTTAAAAACATGGCAGGATTCTAGATAACAAGCAGGACACTAGTTTATAGCTGACTGGTGAGCCCAGGAGCTATGCTTGTGGCAATATAATATTGTTGACTGGGATATGTAAAGAATGCATGGCACGCCAAATCCTGAGCAGCTATTGTCTGGTAAAACAGAAGAAATGCAAGGAGGGACACACATAGCAATGGTTACCAGTGAGCAACACGCTATACTTATGAAAGACACATTACAGAAAAAAACATTAGACACTATTGGATGGAAGGCCAAGTGAGTGATAAGACCACCCAAGAGTGTTTAGCAATGAGTGGCTATTAGCAGGACGTAGGGAAAGTCTCCTGGAGAGATGGGAAGACACAGAAAGAGAAAGGAGAAGGGGGTATTTGACATGCAAAACACCACAGACAGAGGGGTGCTGTAAATGAGAAAGGCATGTTTGAAAAACTTAGGGTGTCCTGTCTGACTAAAGCAGAAGCAGAGTGGGACATTAGAATTAGCACAAAAATATCCCACAAATACTGTACACATGCTCTATGGGACCATTCACTCAGTTCTACAGGACTTCTTTCAAATCTGCTAGGTATCTTGAGGTTTGAGTTGTGAATTCTTTCTGGAGAGAAGTGTGAGGTCAGATGGTTAAAAAGGTTGAGGTTAAATTATAATGTCCTTGATAAATGTCTCAGGCTCTCAGATATTATCCCATGCTCAGGAAAAAATTACTGAATGTATGGGAGCACAGTGAGGAGAGTAATATTAGGAGGTCCAATGTTGCTGCCCCATGTAGGAGAGACCAGAAAGGGTGCCCAGGGAGAGCAGGTCCGGGTCTGTTAAGGTAATTTTGGCACAAGACCAAGACTGTGTAGCCCAAAAGGTGGTTGGGTAAGGACATTAAAGACAATCTAACATTATTTTGAAGATAAATTCACACTGCTTTGTGACTTAGCAGATAAAGAGATATTTGAGAAGACTCAGGTGGATGAGCACAAAAGAGCGGGCTAATAGTGGCACCAACACAAAATGAAGAACTTGAAGAGGAGAGTACCAGCTCACTGGAGGCAGAAAGTTATGTTTAGATGGAAGATTTAGACACAACAACAAGACATGGATTATATCAGTATGTAGCTATGGAAAGATTATGTTAAAGGAGCCTATATTATGTACCCATAAAGGGACCATCTGCACAAAACAAGATGGTGAAAATTACCTTCTTCGTGGGACCCAGTGAAGAAAATTCCCATAGAACAGACATTGTTTTCAACACCCTTAGGTCATTCACATATGGATCCTAACACCAATTTCTGCCAATAAAAAATATGGAATTGTAAAGGTAAGCCCAAGTTCAATATTTTTCCTCTCCACATTCACATATTTCTTTTGAAATGAAATAAAATACCTCACATATAGCCAATTATTTTTCTTTGCTGAGCAGCAGATTTATTATTCATTTACTAAAAAAACATGTTTAGCACAAAGATATGTTATGTATAAAGATAAATCATAACACTATTCAGATTTTCACTGATTTTTGAAAGACATTTCTCAACTCGTAGAATTGTATAAACACAGACATGAAAAACACCATCACATTTTAAAAAAATTGGCAAGCACATTTGGCCTTAATAAAAATAAGATTAAACTGGTAACTTTGGAAACACTGCATCCTGTGAGATGTATACATGTTTCTTCCAGAAAAGATCTACATGTCAGTTCCCAATCACATTTAACTATAGGAGTAATTTGAATTCAATGAATATTTAAACTCGGTTGTATCAAGAAGATAAACAGTAACCACAGGCATTAGGTCAGGAAAGAATTGAGCTCTTAAGATAGATAGGCATTCTTATTTAAAATCATTTGACCAAGAGTTCCCGTTGTGGCTCAGTGGTTAACGAATCCGACTAGGAACCATGAGGTTGCGGGTTCGATCGCTGGCCTTGCTCAGTGGGTTAAGGATCCGGCACTGCTGTGAGCTGTGGTGTAGGTTGCAGATGCGGCTCGGATCCCGCGTTGCTGTGGCTGTGGTGTAGGCCGGCAGCTACAGCTCCGATTAGACCCCTAGCCTGGGAAACTCCATATGCCACAAGTGCAGCCCTAGAAAAGGTGAAAAGACAAAAAAATCATTTGATCAAAAGTTAACGCTAGGTGCACTCAGAGTAGTTTTATCAATTGTTTTAACAATGGCTAAAGTTAGAAGTAATGAAATTTTCTGTTGCCTTAAGTTGCCATTACTATCACTATTCCTAAAATTTTTGAGTCCAGCTTTTTATTAAATGTAAATAAGATTCAGATCATTCCATTTATGTAAAAGTCCTTTAAAAGGTAAGAGCTTAGAACGGTAGATGAGTAAGGAAAATAGTAAAGGATCAATATGTGTGATAAAAGAATAAATAATTTAACTCAACTTTCATTATTGTTTAAATGGCATTCTACCGGAGGTTTACAAAGACAGAGTGACACAAGGGCCAAACTCCATGAACATAAGATCTATGCAAGGAGACAATAAGTTGTGCGTACATGATTCGAATAACAGAAGAATACAAATTCCAAGGTAAAACAAACTGCAAGTGCATCATACTATATGCCCAAAATGCTGAGAAAAAAAAACCAGTGTCTCAAAATAGGCTCCAAAGAGAAAATGTATGTCTGGTTACCTTCTAAGAGAGGTGTAGGATTTGGCACAGAAACCCCAGACAGGAGAAGAGCATTAGATAACTTCAGGGAAAACAGGCAGGCTGCTCAGGAGCCAGGAATAACTGAGAGAAAATCTAAAAAGGAGGAGCAATAGGCAAGGTGGACAACTTAAGGGAGGACTTTGAATATAAGGCAGAGCACAGAGTTGGATTCAAGAGCAAGGAGCCACCGTAGGTTTTTAAACAGGAAAGTAGCTTCAAAAACGTTTGGATCTTGTGTCTCCATTATGTTGCAAGAATCTCTTAGGTTAAATGAAATTTCGATCAGATTCACACATACACTGATCTGGCCTTCACTCTGGAGGCATTCCGATAATATATGATATGGTTAATGTTTATATGATGAAAAGCTAGATTAAAAAAAACTATGTGATGACCTAATAATTTCACTTTTTAATAAGGCATTTACAATAGGCTGTGCTGAAAATTATGAAAAAGATCATTTCCAAAAATTTATTTCCAGAGGATGAACTAAATAAATGCGCAAAGTGCTGTGGGCTGAACAGTGTCCCCCTCCCCCACAAATTTCTGTGTTTGAAGCTCCAACTCGTAATGTGATGGTAGTTGGAAATGGGGCCTTTGGGTCGTAATTGGGTTTAGAGGATGCCACGAGGATGAGATCCTCGTAAGAGGATTAGTGTCCTTAAAAGATGTGACACCGGAGAGTTTCCTCCTCTCTCTCTCTCTCTCCCATGTGAGGACACAGCAAGAAATAGGCCACTTGCAAAACCAGAAGAGAGCAGCTTATCAGTGGGCTGAATCAGCTGGTACCTTGATTTTGAACTTCCAGCCTCGAGAGCTGTGAGAAATTACTGTTTAAGCCACACCATCTATGGCATCTTGTTATGGCAGTTTGAGCTGCCTTTACGAACAATCTTGGATATTTCACTGATCCTCTCTCTCCTTATTACTCCCTAAGCTGTTCTTGGCTTTTTCTTACGTAGGTTGTGGTCAAGGAGAGCATGAACTCATGAATACTGAATGCTAGGTCAGCTTCTGTTAGATGCTCTACATACATGACCTGGTAATCCTGGTAAGACTCTGTGACTTAATGATCTAGGGGAGGTATTTCAGGGCAACTTACTGAAAAAGAGTAATAGAAAATGTACACATTTTATAATCCACAATTGGGAGTCTTCTAAATAGCAGACATACATAACTAATTTATATCTGGTAACCACAGTGAACAATGTAAATAAAACACTCCTTGATAGCCTTTCTTAAGGATAATCAATAATTTATTTCTCTTTTATTGTCACAATTACCACAAGTACCTAGCTACATGACCAATGTCACTACATATCACAGGAAGATTGTCCACCTACACTTTACTGAGACAAAGACAACGGTCATTTATGTGTTAAATGTACAATGGGATGTGAAAAAGAGGTGGTTTTTATGTATAAGACAAGATGTGGCACGTGATTTTTCAACAGGTTTGATTGAATACGTATTATGCCAAGAAGCAAGCCTAGAAATATTTTGGCATTGAGTTGCTCTTAAAGTAGAAAATAAGTAAACTAGAGAAATAAATCCAGATCCTCACTTACAATAGATACATTAAAATAGGAAATTAATTGGCTCCTCAGTATTTCTGTTCAAGTTTTTTTTTGTTTTCTCTCCTTTTGTTTGTTTTTATATATAAATGAGTAATATGAATATATCACAAGTTAAAGGAAAAAATCTCAGCCAAAAAGAAGGTACCAGCATATGAAAAACAAATGAAAAATTACCAGGTATTTTTGCTTACAAAAATTTTAAACTATAAAGAGTCACAAAATATATATAAAAACGCCACATTGAACGAGGCAAGCATCCTCTACCCAAACTGGTAGCACCCTCTGAAAATCAGCTGCCTTCCACCCATTCGGTCATACAGTGGTGACTGACAAAAAGGCATTAGGAACCCGTGTGCCATCAGGGGACTTGGCTCCGTGGGTCATCAGTTCTTGGATTGTCATCCAGTTGTCCAAAATTTTCTTGTTTCTCTTCTTCATCATCTTTTTGTGACTCAGTTCAATGATGCTGACCTCTTTCTTGCCCTCGCTGCCACTCTGGGGACTCTCCTTTAGACACTCCAAGCGGCTCCGCATCATGAACTCTCGGCGGCGCCGCTGCTCTTTGGCCCGCACTAGGTGTTGCTTCCTCTCCTCTCGGCTCCAGTAGCGCCCCATTTTCATCTCGCTCATGGTGTCATCGTCGGTAGTCATGCCACTCCGCTCCTCCTTGATCTTTAAGGCACGCTCCTTCAGAATGCGGTCCCGCACAGGTCTCTTGGTGATGTACCGTGTCCCATCGCTCCGGACTTTGACCTTCCATTCCATCTTGGGCTCGGAGCACTTCTGAGACTCCTTGCACATGCTCACTAGGCTGAGCTGACTCTGCGCATATTCAACCGCAGACTTCTGCTGAATTAACTGCATGTAGCTTTGATAATGCCGGGCGTGTGCTGGGATGTTTGCGTATCTGTAGGAGGAGCTGTGGTAGGGAGAGAGGTAAGGGACATGTTCACCGCCAGTCTGATCTTGATCGGAGAGCTTGCTGCTTTCTGAAGGCTTCTCCTTGCCTTCAAGGCTGCAGCCTTGTTCAGTGGTTTTGGCTTTGGTGGAAGTCGACTCTTTACTGCTCGGTCTGGAAGAAGACGGATGGGTAGCCGTTGTGCTTCTCAGGTTTTTCTTGTTGGTGAGGTTGATCATTCTTGGAAGGGAACTGTCAGGGGAACGGTCCACAGTGAGTGGGGTGCTCCTGCAGCTTTCAGCCGTGTTGTAAGCGCTGGAACTGTCCTTGTCTGACTTTTCTGGGTGTTCAAGGATGTCATCTAGTTTGCCCCTTTGCGTATCTACGCTGGTGTTATAATTTCGGAATCCTCCATCATGCAGTGCCCAGATGTCTCCATACTGTTCTGTCACTTTCTGGAGCCTGTGAGCCTGCATGATATTCTGGCACTCAAGTTCAATGTTTCTGAGTTCTTCATTAAGCAACTGCAGTTCATGCTCCACACCCTCTTGTCCCCCATGATTGTAACCTACTGTGCTGCTTGAGTAATACAGGTCATACTCTTCATGCTTCCGAATCTTGCATTTGAGCTCCAAGAGCTGCCGAAATCTTTCACACTCCTCATCTTGGTTGCCAGTACAGTCTGAGTCAATGTATTCACCGGACACGAAGCTTTCGTTGCACTGAAGTTCAATGCTTCCGAGAGTGTCTTGGCTCTGCCCCAGCTCCCTCTTACTCTTCAGAGATGTGCCCTTGGGAGCCTCAGCTGTGTTCTCCTGCTCAGAGCTCTCGTAGTTCCTCAAGCTTTCATCTGTGCGCCCCACGCCACTGTCCTTCTCGTGGTTGTTAGATGAGGATGTTGCTGTGTCTGTTGTACCTTCTTCTTCCTCTTGTTTTTTTGGCTAAAAAAAAAATAACATTGAGAGAACAGGGGGAGTTAATTATTTTGAAAAAACACCAATTACTGAAAAACTTGCTTGAAAAAAACAGTGCTTCTTGGCAAAGGTGCAGTTCCTCAAAAGCTGTTCTAATTTTGGTATCCATTACAATTTTAGAAATAAAGGCAATTAGCTCATGGCAGCTCGATGCTCTCAAATAAAGAAAACAAAAGTTGCTTGAATATGGCTATGCTACTCACTTGAGGATATGTAAAACAGGACACATTTAAATAAGTGAATTTTTTTTTTTCTGTTTTGGCTGCCCTGCAGGCATATGGAGTTCCACTTGCAATCTATGCTGCAGCGTGGCAATGCCAGATCCTTTAACTCACTGCCCCAAGCTGGAGATCAAAACTGCATCCTGATGCTACAGAGATTCAGCCTATCCCCCATTACACCACAGTGGGACTCCTAAGGAAAAAAAAAATTCCTGTTTTAAGGCTTTCTGTGAGTTGGGAAACTGGAGTGAAGCTGGCAAATATGAGGTGACTTTATGAGCTTCTGAGGTGATATCACAAAAAGATGAGGAAGACAGAATGACTAAATGGCATTCAGGAATATGAAAGCCTAGTGTTAGGAAGTCACATCATCGTGTTACTATTTTTTTTTTTTAACTTTTCTCAAGTTCAGAGGCAACCTCATTGGCTCTAGTAATATGCTGATGATAAGCCAAACATCACAAAATTTCAGGAATACGTTAGTAGTGGAGCCCAAGACCTTCCATCTATAAATGAGGGAACTTAATCTCAAATGGACATAGCTTCTTGAGCTAGAAGTCTAGGAGGCCAGTGCTGAGATTTTTTATATGTCCAAGATGCCATGGTCTTGGATACATGCACTTTGAGCCCAATGTATCTCCAAATCATGTTGCTCAAAAGCAACAGAGATGTCTTAGGATTCATTCTGGTTACTTCAAAAGATCTTTCTACTCTTAATTAGTAGTTTCCTTCAGAGGTGAGTTTTATTCTACTGAGAATACAGTGACAGTTCCCATTAAAATCTGAACAGCACCGATTGCCAGACATGGGCATAATGTCAAAAAATATATTTTGAGATATGTATGTAAATATATATGTAAACCTTACTCCCCGGTAATTTCTGGCTTTTCATGTAGAACAACTGTCACTGCCCTAAGGAGAAGCATATCTAGTTGTTTCTCTCTGAAAAGGGTAAGGTTACCTTTTCTTCCATCATTTCTCATGGCATTTTGAAGACTGTATTCTCCTAATGTCTAAGTTTACTCGCTGTATATATATTTATATACTGTATATAATATGTATATATATATATATATATTTTCCTTTAGTATATATTTTTCCTTTAGTAAGCAATTATATAATTAAATAGAATTAAGCTTGTTAGTTTCAAAGAAGGATAGAATAGGTGATAAAGGGTAAACCAGGTCTGAAAGGGTTAGATAATTGTTTTTTTACACATAAGGACAAAATTTAATGAACTGGGGGGGGGCGCATGAGCATGTATCGTTATTCTAGGATTCTCAATCTTTCCCTAAAATATTTTTCCTCATTTGTTTAAAACATACTGAGATTGATTTAAAATGTCTTACTGATAAAAACTGTTATATATGTAATTGTACCTAACAATGAAAAGCTTGATACATCTCCATGTCCCATGATATAAGGTGACTGTAGTATCAAATGTGGTGACATCAGTACACTGTGCCATGAAATCCTCCAGTGATATTATTGATATTGGACATATTGGATGATCAATAATATCAATGGAGGGTTTCATGGCACAGTGAAGTAATGTGGTATATTACTTACATTTATATTTAGGTATAAATATATTTATATTTTTCTGCTACCTAATGAGTGATAAGCTGAAATGAACATAGAAGGCAGTATTTTTGTTATACATGCAGTATATGTGATAAAGACAAATCTGTTGACAAAATATATGTCAACAACAGTCATAAAACCAAGGACAGTGTGTACAGTGAAACTTTCAGATGAATATGTATTTTAGTTTTTAAATATGGATATGCAATTTTAATTGAATTTCCCTTTCTTCTGTCACTGGTTCATGAGCCCATGTGAAAATAAAGGGTATTCTCAAACCCAGAATTCCTGGTTCCTAATGTAATGCTGCTCTATCATTTACCATTTCCCTATGGAATTATTCTAGTGACAGGCAATGTTTCTACCAAGACATTTCTAATGTGGTATTATTGTTTATAAGGGCAAAGGACTTTTAAAGGTTTCTGTACTTCTCATCATTTTTTAGTCTCATGGTGAAGAAAAATTTTGACACAACGAAAATCTAACCTCAGGGACATCTAGTGTTATCTCAAAAGACCTAGCATTTGTATTACGTCTGATGAGTAGGTAGCATTTGACACCATATCACTTCACCTGGACAGGATTTCTCCTTTCTTTCTTTATTCCCACATCCTCCTGTCAATACTGCATCAGGTCATATTTTGTATCTGAGAGAGAAAAAGCCTGAAGCAAGGGCTTTCTTGCTTGCAACCAGCAGCTGCCACCCCAAAATATCTTTATTTGTGGCCAGTGTCAAAGTCATACATAAAATTTTCAATCTGTCCTCCCTACATCGAAAAGCAATCAGTACAGTAGCAGCATTGCTTTTGAGCATGAACTCATTTGTGAAGTGGTCGCTGAGCATCCACAGTGAGTAGAGTGTAGCATACATGGCTATGTTGACTGTAGTTTTAAACCTACTACTTTACTAGCACACGCATGTGAGCACATATGCGCACGAGCACACATGCACACACACCCTCTGTTATGGGATGCCAGAATGTTGATGTATGTAATCATTCAGCTTGGTAAAGTGATAGGATTTTGTTTCACATTCCTGAGTCTATCAGGATTTCTTTTTTAAATTACTTCTTAGGGTTTGTTAAGAATTAATGCTGAAAATAGGATGACAATTAAACAGATTGGCAGACTGACAGCAGAAGTGTTAATAAAATTACATCACACAGATGAATGATACAGATCTAACATAAAAATCTAGGCTCTATTAATTTTGATTTTTATCTTCTAGGAAAATAACAACCACAAAAATGAAAATAAATCTTAAGACTCAGTTTACTGCAAACGACGCTGTGATCTTTTGCCAGTTTTGAATTACTTAAAGGCAGGAAATCTTTTTACTCTTGTGACCAAATGTGTTACTTGAAACATAATAGGAGCTCAGAATTTTTTGTTGCATGACCATATGACCTTAAGGCAAAACGATGTCGATAATCTTGAGTCAAACGAACCACTCCTAAGTCAGCAATACAAAGGAGGTGATCATGACACCAAATACACAAATAAGAGTGGTGGTTTATATCATGTCATCATCATCCTAAATTTGCCTAAATATACAAATACATACATTCAAAATACAAAATTACTTTTTTTTGGGGTGGGGTGGGGTTACCACATGAGATGTAGGTTATCTCCAGCTGGTATATTGAGAAGCAACATGCATTTACACTACTAAATTTCTGAATTACATTCAACAGTACCTGGGTCAGCTTTTAAATAATACTGTACTCTCCACAATGGTCCCTAGGCTTCCCAAACTAGAAATAATAGTAAAAAAAAAAAAACAACTGTGTTTATTCCCTCTGCTTCATTTGAGATGATCATATGCTTAAAAATTACTATTACCGAGACGTTTGATCGAACTCTTTGATTTTTGTTTTTATAATTCCATTTATGGTTCTACATTTTAAAAAAGAATTAGCATCATTTCAAAAGATGGACTTCAGATCGTGGCCCCACCTGCTCCACCTCATTGGCTGCACGCTGCATTGATTCATTACGCTGTTCTTCCAACATCCCTAAGTTTAACTCCTCTAAGAATTCATTCCTTTCATCTTCCAGCCAGCCTTCATCCAGCTGCAAAAGAATACATTAGTACATTATACTGGGTGAGTGAGAACTCGTGCTAAAATAGGGTAAACTTAAATGGTGATGCCTGATCAGTTCCTTTTATCATAATGATTCTCTTCAAAACACCAGCCTCCTATAGTTCACCTCTCAGAAGGAAGAAAAGGTGCTAAAAAAAATTGGACTCTTACGCCTTTTATCCTTTCCTGAAACAGAGCTACAGATTTTCTCTCATAACTGAGGAGATCTCACAGCACAGAACATTACCGTCTTTCAAAATGTATGAAAAGCATACTGCATAATCCACAGCTGTCATGCTCATTACCTCCAATGGTCCCCGTGTTAAAGCACAGCAATGGTACTAATAGGGCCATGAGACAATCAGGCTCTTTTCCTTAACAAGAACCCCCAAAGCAACTCCACACAAAGGGTGCCCCCAACACGCGCACTGATGCTACCCTCATCTTGCTTTTTTATTTTTAGGCGGCTGACTTTCATGTTAATGAGATGTCTGCTTGCCACAAATATAGACATTTATTTTCTCTAAAAAAAAAGGAAAATTCTACATTATTCTCAAAAATAAAAAGAAAGAAAGCAATGCTATGCCATGGCTTATTTTGATTCATTTTTTTTTTTATTTTTCAGACCCAATTCCAAGGAAAAAGCCCTTAAAGTTTGCATGTAAGGGTGGTGGAGCCCTGTGGAGCCTGCAGGGTTTTGTTTGTGGGTGCTGAAGGCAGGTATTCTCACGGGGGTCTTACACAAACTAATTGGCTTCTCAATAAAAGGAAGAGAAAAACTGGTGGTTACCTAGCTAATATGATAAGTGTTGACAGTCAATACAGATAATTTGCCTCAGAGTGGGTTTTTAGAGATGGATTACATAAATTAGCTGTCTATGCTGATTGAATTAACGGAATTATTGTCAAAGCTCTGTTTTACTTTGTGTTACCAAGAACAGCAGCTTTCTAGAGAACCACAACTGACATACATGAGAAGTGTTATCACCACAGGGCAAAGAGGGAGCACTGAACAAACACACAAAGTAAGCTTATCTTTAGGAGAACTGAACTTTTGAAACTTAAAACACAAACGAACCTGAGAGGCCATTAAACCACACCAGAAGAGGCATCAGAATATATGCATCGTATCATATTAAATGAAGGCAATGATAGTGTCTTTTTATTTACTAAAGCCTACCTAGACCTTAAAATACTTCCAACTTGTCTGGGCCAAGAGTGTGACTGCATTTATTCATCTTCATTTATCTCAGTGTGGCCTGAATAACTTGACCGAGTTCCACCGCAGTGACTTTGATATGCAGATGAGGTATGAAAATTAAGCTGACTAAAAATTTAAATTCAGCCCAATTCATAATTGTCCAAATTTGACATGTTTTAATCTGTTTTAAATTTCATGAAGCTGCAAATGCCAGACTCCAAAAGAAATTTATTTAAAGCTAGAAATGTTTATTTTTCATAAACGCTCCAAGGAATTCTTCTTTAATCAGGTCAAAACAAAGTATCTGCCAACACTTATACACTGAATGATGGAACAGAGTCTTTTGAAATCAGAATGAAGGGGTGGGGAAGACAGAGAACAAATGATGGAAATTAATGATTCCCTGGAACTCTTTTCTTATTAACTAACCCCAGAGATCCTTGAGTTACCATGGGTAGTTAGTGTACCTCTGCTCTGCTAAAATTTCCCTCTAGGAAATTTCTTCCTTTCCCTGTTGCATTTCCTCTTTCTCTTCCACGTGCATTCGTGGCAACCTGAGTCCAACGCTGGGGCAGAGGCAGACCTTTTTCTTGAGCTGAGCCACAGGAAAGGGAGGACTGTCATTCTTATGCAAGGGCATCTGTCTATGTGGCGGAGGATCACGTGTGGCATTTCAGAGAAAGGAACAAACCGCACTATCTTAAAAGTACAGCTCTTATGAGAGTCTCCCTGCCCCAATGTCCCAAGGGGAATAGGACAGAATAGCAATTTCTTTAATGGTCTGAGGAAGAAAGTGGGCAGAAAATGAAAGTAGGTTGACAGGGAAAGAAAGAAATGAGTTATTTAAAAATATTGCACGGTTGCACAATACTGCCCCCGGCAACTCTGTAGATCATTTCCGAGAATGTGGAGAATATTTGAAACATTTTTTAAAAAAGGTTAGAAAAAGCAGACAAAAAACTTCCATACTCTCTGTCAATAAAACACACGTGCAAAAAATGCAATAATGAGATATAGTGAAGCTGATGGGAAAATATGGTGATATAAATACAAGTTGTGTTTTGTTTTGTGTGGTACCGATTTTGCCATCTTATAACATGTCCTGCTTAAATTACATTTTCAAAGTGAGGTGTTAAAGTGCATTTCCTTTCCTAATTTTTCTAGAAATCTGATTTTCTAAAGGCAATTAGCTTCTTTTCAGTGTCATGACAGCTTCTTCAGGATCAAGGGACTAACAGAGATCCTGATTTTGACAGACTGGATGGTATCCTCCTGAGTCAGATGCCCATCTTTCATCAGCCATGGAAGGAAGACTTGTTTGAAAGCTCACCCTCCAACATTGTTTCTTTTGCATCAGGAGCGTAGCCAGATATTAAAAAACTCACTGGTTCGACTAAGCAGATGTATGCCACCAAAGATTAACAGGATCTGGTTATTAGGTTACGTTATTAAATTATGTTATTAATTTCTATTCTTTCCACAGTTCATTATAGCTATTACAAGGCATAGTTAAGGAAATATTTTAATTCTAAATTAATGAGGTTCTCTAATAGTTACACAGAAAGGGCAGGGAAACCACATTATAAAGTTGAAATACCTTTTCTACAATAAGGATGACTACTGAGTTCTCTTCGATTTACCATTAATTTCACTAACATGTATTTAGCTCCTTTATCCTGTTCTTTTTCAAGAAAATGGAATCAGTGAGATTAACTGGTTTGCAAAATTTCCAGGTAATTAGTGTACCTTCATACTTTTTAAAAAAATTCATGCTCACACAGGCAGTCCAGCCAGTGATAGAGTTCCCATTCCTAAGACCTCAGGTGTGTAACTTTAGTCTGCCCTGGGCTATGGCAGGCTTTATGGGAACCATTTAGAATGGTCAAGGGCATAAAGGAAATATATGCGGAAAGGGTGATCTTTTATAACCACTATATTCAAGTCAGGATTCGGTCTGACACTGAAATACACTTACTCAACATAATTTATAGGTAGTAGGTAGTTACTGAGTCTGAAAAATATCAGATCAATAACCTGAAAGACAAATGGTGATATAACCAACTTCACTCAAACTACTGACAGATGGTTAGAGTGGTGACAATGTAATGTCCTTTCTGCATTGTGGTGGGGGATAAAAAGGATATAAAAAGATACCAATAGTACTTTTCTTCCACCATTACCTCTCCTTTACTTTCATGACATCTCCCTCTGCAAAGATATAAAAAAAAGGTTCCTTAGAAGCTATCAGTTTGTTTCTGGTCGGACAGATGCTTTTGTCATACTAAACTTGGAAAAAAAATCATTTACTATACATGGAACCACACCATGCTACCTAAGGGATTTTATTTGATACAGTTACTCCAAAACGATTTAAGCTGGTAGTTAAATATGCTAATGAATCTCTTGTTAGATATTATTTCAAGATACCTTAATATGCCAATTAAGTATTTTTAGATGAAAACCTAAAGCAAGGATCCACACAGAATTGAATCCACGTAAAATCAATCATTTTTCACTGGTGAATTAATTTAAATAGTTGGCCAGAGAGAGAGAATAATGACTCAATATTGTATTCTTTGTGTCTTTAAAAAAACAAGATATTTAGCTGCCTTTTTGTGGAGCAATAAAAGGTGGTCTTTATTTATAATTGTTTTGATGAGGTTGGCAAGTTAGGAAATATGACTCAATTTCATTTTGTATGCCTCATTTTACAAGTATCTGTGGCACCGATTCAATACAGAATGGCAGACAGTGAATATCAAGTTCGGTCTCAAGACCTCTGCTCTCTGTTCTGACCTGACTCTCCGGCCTTGCGACCAGTAGCACGATTCTCCTGCACTCATCGCTCGACAGCAATGCCACTGCTGCCTCCCGATCCTGGACGTCTTCCCCATTTATCTAGAAAACAAATGAAAGTGGCACATTAGTTTCCATTTCCACAATGCTGCACACAATAAATGGCAAATATCAGCTCATTTATGGTAAATGTATGGACAATGGAGCTCACACAATGGGCTCATCTTCAGCCCCTCGGTGGTAAGTGCCTTCACTCAATTACGCGCTTACTGTAAGAGCCATATCGATCCCTGAAGGATGGCGGACATCAGAGGAAGCAGTTATGTTCATAAATGTCCAACCTGCGCCCCGGCAACATACATCTAGCAACACAATTAACCAGCCCCTGACAGGTGACGTTCATCTTTCTCCGCTCAGAGTAATGGAAGTGTCACTCTGAGATAATGGTGCTGGGGAAAGCAGGACAGGCAATACCACAACTGAAATCCTTCATCCTGCGTGCTTGCTGCGAGCCAATTAGAGAGTGGCCGCATTATCTCTCTCCGGGCGATGCTCCCAAGCGGCTGCTGCTTTTGCGTTTTCATTTAATCATCTCATATTTGCATGTGGCTCTGACTCAGTTGCCCGAAATCACTCAGCATAGCTTGCAGTGCTTAACTAATCAAAACCGGGACCTGTTCATTAGCAACATCCTCATCAAAACACTAACTCCTTTCTCAGATTTATCCACGCCCTAAGACAACAAAACTAATGAAGCACCTTAAGGCTCACTGCTTTTTCGCTTGTTTTTTAAATTTTTTAAAATTAAAGTATAGTTGATTTACAACGTTGTGTCTATTTCTGCTGTACAGCAAGGTGACCCAGTCATACATATATACACATACATTCTTTTTCTCATATTATCTTCCATCAGGTTCTATCCCAAGAGACTGGATATAAGTTCCCTGTGCTGTACAGTAGGACCTTATTACTTATCCATTTTAAATGTAATAGTTTGCATCTACTCACCCCAAACTCCCTGTCCATCTCACACCCTTCTCCCTCCCTCTTGGCAACCACAAAACCATCCTTGTCTGTGATTCTGTTTCTGTTTTGTTCATAGGTTCATTTATTTAAGGCTCACTTCCTAAGGATACTTAAATTAAAAAAAATTAATATCAAGTTAAATTGGTTTTTGATAAGAATGCATAGTGAAAGAAGCCAAGCTTGAGTAAACTTTTGATTAAAAACAAAGATACTAGCAGTGTTTTCAATGTATTTTTTTTCCTTTTTCTACTAAGTTCTACCGAGAAAATAAGGTTTCTGGAGCTTGTATTTTAAACTACATTTTCATGTTCAGCTGTATTTAACTCTTAGAGTTTTTTTCCTTTGGATATTTACTGATTGCTCAAATCCATAGAGACAATGAGATTTTTGATCCATAACGTATAATCAAAATATGTGGAAAGAAATTTCAATGGAAGAGGTCAAGTAATTGTACCTAAAATAAAGATTAGTTATTTTGAGAAATTAAACAGATAGAAAATGTGGTTGCATTGACCATTTTTCAATAATAAATGTAACATCTTTCACTAAGAATTTCTGCCTAAAAGCATGAAGTAGACTCTTGAGGTTTTCTCCTTGTGGGTTGCTGGGATTCTGGCTGTTACCTGAGGACAGACGTAATTATCCAAAGTCAAGCCCAGGAATCTCAACTGTGGACCATAATAAATGATTTTTATTCTTAGATTCTTATAGTTAGCACAAAGAAAGCAGAAAATAATAGTCAAAGTGTGTGTGGGGGGAATCACATAACGATGTGTTGTATTTTTCTAGTGTGATCAAATGAATAACATCTTAGATTTTCACTTCTAAGTGTGGATAGGAAATTCATATTTTATGTAAGTACATCTTCTTTTATGGGAGGCAATTGCCTAGTAAAATTCATCAAATTAGACAATAAAAGCTTTGATTCTAAATTGGGGACTAAGGACTCAAAAGGATATGCTGTGGGGTATTTTTGGTAAATATGTATCTGAAAAGCTATTTTTGTACTAAATCCATGGCCTTTTTATCCTCGAATAAATATAAACTGGCAGTGATGGATTCCATTACACCTCACACCCCTGAATTAAGTGTAGTTTGAACATAATGACATGGAAATTTGTACTTTCTTTGAGTTTTGAGGGCTTGTGTCCATTTCACAGTAATTCTTAGTAGTATGCCTGTGATGCATTTATTTGTCTATCAATCATGGGCCTAATCATTCATCTTTCCTCCACTATAAGCACCTTGATCCTCAGGTGAATGAGTTAGATGAAATCACACAACTTATCATAACTTTTTCTATTTGGAATATAATTCTCATGTGTATTTTTACGTCCAAATTCTTCATCTAAATTTTATTTACCATTAATCTAAACACTCTTCATTTGTGTCAGTTTAGTATTACTATTATGTTTCATCTATTAAAATGAAGATAATAGTGCCTTTCTCAGAGGGTTATTGTGAGATTAAATGAGTTAATATATGGAATTAAATAAGTGCTTGGTGTACAGAAGGTGCTCAAGGTTGGCACATATTACTGTTGATGCTATTGTTGTTATTATTACTACTATGATTACCTTCTAAACAAAGCAAATATGTTAAAATTCATGCCTAAAAATGAAATCCACAGTAGTAAATATAGTGTTATCTTTTTTGAAGTGGTTTTCTTTTTTTTAATATTTTAAAATTACAGTTGATTTACAATATAATATTATTTTAAAAGAGATCTATATCATATTTATTTTTAATTCTTAGAGGGCCATCAAGAAACAATGTGACTGAGTTTGATTTCCATCCCTTTAAGTTGGTGTTCTTCTCTCTCCTATGTGAGCTCACAATGACCAGAGCTAGAGTCCCTAATCCTGGCATTATGTCCTTAATTTGAAAGGAGAGAGCCTGTGTTGGAGAAATGGTTTTACATTCAAAATTATATGTGGAGTGAAAGAAATCTGCCACAGAAAATTGGTATTAAAATGTAATTTTGGTTTCTTTTCAAAATAAAGGCCACCTTAGCCAGCTGCTTGGTAGATCCCCTTATACTCAGGATATCGGTTTGATGTCTAGATAAATACTGAGGTCAGAAATGCAGCCGTGGGTTTCATCAAAGAGGTCTCTCAAGGAACGAAAAGACTTGAGGCATGGAATCAGAGAGAGTTTGCGACCTCTGTTTGCTCTTGTTCCTGAATGATGGCTCAAGCTACAGGACTGCATGTGAGAAAGCAGCTTCTAGCCTGGAAACACTAAAGGTGAAGGACCCAGAAACCAAAGCAGGACATGGATGAGTAGTGGAATCATCAGGGTTGAATGGAAAACTTCTATTTCAAACAAAGAGAGGGAAAAAGTTGAGGAGCAGGGCAATATGTAACTTTTGTTATAAATGAGGATAAACTTTGCTCGAGAATATATCTGTCTCATTTTCTGGGCATGGACCTATGTAAATATTAGTTTCAAAAATGGATATTATCTTGGCTTAGAAGAGATTTGTGGCAATTACAAAGGTAAATCAGCCAAAATCCCACTTTAAACCTAATCTCCTTGATGTGAGTGTGTGTGTAAAACCCTAAAAGCCTAGAAATGGTTTAATATAGCTTTTTGCTTGCATATGCACATTTTTAGGTTTCCTGCATTAGTATACCATAGACAGGTGGATAACTGAAGATCTTGGCATCCAACCACCTATAGAATTCCTTATTTGAAAGCCCAAGAATCTTAGGAAAAAGAGAAAAGATGTATTTCAAATGTGATTCTATTTTAGTGTGGAGAGAAAGAAGGTAAATGAAGTATAGAGATACCGAGGTAGAAAGAACAAGAATCGGGGGACACAGTTATCCACAGGGAAGAAAGTAAAAGAGTAGAAAGAACCACCGAGGACCAGTTTAGGGCAGAGAAAGAGAGAGAGAGCTTATCAGAAGTCTTGTTGTTCCACTGCTTGAGCTTTGGCAGGGTTTTGTCAGGAAGTAATTCTTAGAAACACGACTGACTTTTTTGGTCAGCATGAGATTAGGCTGCACAGGAGCCATATTAAATGTTTACTATCCCAAAGAGAAAGTGGGACTAGAGCACGCTTACATTTGGACAGCTGATCATGTATATTTCTTTAATTTTCTTCTTCTCTGACTCAGCACTGCAATGTTGCAAAAGGACTTCCCCATAATAATTCCTGGGAACACTTCTGATGCCATTGGTTTGTGGCAGTAGCACAGCAAATAGAACTGTCAAACGCATGCAGAGAAAAAAACCCATGAGAGCTAGAAGATGCTGCTCTCATGAAGCTGGAAGTCAGGTCATGGTTTCTCTGCTGCGTGACCCCTACCCTCTCTCAGTCTCCCGTGAGTACTCCTGTGTGGTGCCATTCAAATGAGGGCACCTAAGTCTACTGAACACTACTGTTAGAAAATTGTAGCTATGCAGAGTTCTCCTTGTGGTTCAGAGGTTAAGAACCTGGTGGTTCAGAGGTAAGAACCTGACTGGTATCCATGAGGATGTGGGTTCAATCCCTGGCCTCACTCAGTGCGTTAAGGATCCAGCATTGCCATGAGCTATGGTGTAGGTCGCAGATGCGGCTTGGATCCCACGTTGTCTGTGTCTGTGGCGTAGGCTGGCAGCTGCAGCTCTGATTCCACCCCTAGGCTGGGAACTTCCATATGCCTTGGGTGCAGCTCTAAAAAGAAAAATAAAAAAGAAAGAAAATTCTAGCTACACAATGAGGGCAGGACCACAAGAGTACTCTACTTAGGTCATCATGAACAGGAAATTAAAATCACATTTCAATAAAAGCCAGCCAGGAAACTTAACAGATGAGAAGAAATCCTCTCTTTCTACCACTCTCATCTCCCTGGGAAAAGAGTCATTAATTGTTCATTACAGGGTATCTCATAATCTCCTTACCAGTCGTATGGGAGCTATTTGTCTATGGGTACCATTTTGTCACAGTTTTCTTTAATATACTTTTTCTATCACCCTTGAGACTCTTTGTTTCCTGTGTATGCAGACAGAATTGAATTTTAGGCTTTTTAACGTGACAGGTATTTATTTATCAGATGTGACGTATTTGTCACTGAATATAAACTAATCAGGCAAAACACAGCACTTTATCAGTCCTGCTGTTATTTCTTCAATGAGTCAACTCCATTAAGGAATGCCTTATTATCCAGAACATATTTTATCTGAAAACTTAATCTGCTCATAATATAGCCAAGAATAAGGAAGCATCTAAAATGGAGTTTCCATTGTGGCTTGGTGGGTTAAGGACCCAACATAGTCTCCACGAGGATGCAGGTTCATTCACTGGCCTCGTTCAGTGGCTTAAGGATCCAGCATTGCCACAAGCTATGATATAGGTCGCAGAGGTGGCTCGGATATGGCATTTGCTGTGGCTGTGGTGTAGACCAGCAGCTACAGCTCCAATTTGATCTGTAGCCTGGGAATTTCCAAATGCTATATGTGCAGCTGTAAAATGAAAAGGAAAAAAACCCACAAAACCCCCAAAATATATACTATGCATATATAGAAACACAGTACTTTATTTCTATCCAGCTCTACCCATAGAAATAACAGATGCAACTTTAATAACTATGTTTGTGTATCTAGCCTATGGGAAGTAGAGAGGTGGAAACTAGGAAGGGAACCAGCAAGAGTGCAGTAGTGGGTGCAGGGTATGGTAGGTAGATGGGAGAGGAAGGAGTGACAGCTGGAAACAGAAGAGGAAAGTGACAAAACATAGACCTAATAAAATGTAGCCAACTAGGGTCATTTAATATCAGGGCACACAATCTTCCAGACCTTTCAGCCACTGAGTATTTCACTCTATTACATTGTGTGATGACTGCTGCATGACCCTGAGTATCAAAGGAGGGTTACATTCTTTTCATTATATTTAATTGGAGATGTTAACAAAGTGAACAACACATTTTAATTGATTTCTAAATCAAAAAAATAATAATGACAATTTTTATTTTCTTTTATGGCTGCACCCACATATGGCATGTAGATATTCCCTGGGCTAGGGGTTGAAGTGGAGTTGCTGCTGCTGGCCCATGCTAAAGCCATGGCAACATCAGATCCAAGCTGCATCTACGACCTATGCTGCAGCTTGTGGCAGTGCTGGATCCTTAACCCAAAGAGCGAGGTCGGGAATCCTTACAGACACCGTGTCAGGTTCTTAATGAAATATTTTTGAAATTTTCATGATCTGGATGATACACTAAAATGGTACACCTCTCTATGAATGAAGATACACAAGCAAAGCTTCAAGGCAGAGTTTATTCTTCCATTTGTCCTATCACCTTCTCTGCTGAATACCTGTGTTTCATTCACTCATTGATTCACATGAGTGTGAGAAAGCCATGGAAAATATAGTAGCAAATAAGACTAAGTCTTGGTTTCCTGATTCACTTTTCTTTCCCCTGAATTATCCAGTGACAGGCACATCCAATTTTGTTTAACTACAGGTCACCCCTTAGGGAGCTCACTAAAGTAGAAATGATATATTCTTGAAGTTTTCTGAAAACTAATGGGACCATACATAACCTCCAGTTGATACTTTTATTCTTGCCTAATTGGAGGTTTTGTAGAGGGTCCTTGATGGGAAAGGAGTTCTACGGCCTCTAGCTAGAGAATAGAAGGGGTACAGAGAAATGCTATGATTTGGTCAGTGTTCCCCTAAAGACAGGAAAAAGGGACAGTGTAAGGCTGGACAGGACAGCCCTCTGGTGTGTGCCCCAGGCAGCGTGTGTTCACTTTCCTCATGAAAACATCAAATTGTAGTCTCATTATCTGTGTACACAGTGACCTTTCTAATTACCCAGGGATTTCCCCAAAGGCTGCACAGGAAGGTGGCATCTCATGTATTTTTAAAGCCCTGGTTCCAGATTAGAGAGTTGAACTCAAAGGTATTGACATGAAAGAAATATTCTTTCAGGGTTCATATCTAGGAAGGAGCTATGGGAACTGAAGGTCTGTCACATGACTGTAGAATGTTTGAACAGTTTGTAACTTCTTCAACTTGTCATCTGAGCCCTCCCTCCTGTTTTGCAGCTGTGATCTGCAATGAAACTCAACCCCAAAGGGCCCCTGTTCTTATTTTGGGTTAAAATGGATCCAGTAGCTGGGAGGCTGTGTGTCTTCCTGCAGCCACACTCTATGGGAAAGGACTCGGAAGGGATAGAGTGAGTCAAGGCAGATTTAGGACAGAAACTTCGGATTTTGAGGTTTTTCCTGATTTAACCTAGAACTCTTTCCAGCTCCACATACCATAAAAGACCCAGCTCTCTATGAGGTGTTTACCATATCTCCCGTTAAACTGAAATTCAATCAGTCTCTGTTTTCACATTTCCGTGTGGAGAAGAAAACATATTTCCTTCACCACCTGTCCCACTTCAGATTTTAAGACTCTCATAGTAATGGAACATCGGGATCTATGGTTTCCTAATTTATTGTGGAAAAGGCAGCAGTAGCTGCTTCTGCTAGTACCAATAGCAGTTCATACTATGACTTACTGTGCACTGTATAAGGATATCACATGCTTAATCACATCTACCCTTTGCAATACTATATTTTACTATTACCATTCTTTAAGATGAGGAAACAGGATTTATGTAGAGCCATAAAAGACTCAGAATTTCCAAAGCAATCCTATGGAAACAAACAAACAAACAAACAAGCAGGAGGCATAACTCTCCCAGACCTCAGACAATATTACAAAGCTACAGGAGTCAAAACAGCATGGTACTGGTACAAAAACAGACATACAAATCAATGGAACAGAATAGAGAGCCCAAAAATAAACTCAAATACCATGATCAAGCAATCTTTGACAAAGGAGGCAAGAATATAAAATGGGAAAAAGACAATCACTTCAGCAAGTGGTGCTGGGAAAACTGGACAGCTGCATGTAAATCAATGAAGTCAGAACACACTTTGTAAATCAATGAAGTCAGAACACACTATGCACAAAAATAAATTCAAAATGGCTTAAAGACTTAAACATAAGACATAATACCATAAAACTCCTAGAAGAAAACACAGGCAAAACATTCTTTGACATAAATTGTACAAATGTTTTATTAGGTCAGTCTCCTAAGACAATAGAAATAAAAATAAAAATAAACAAATGGAACCTAATCAAACTTATAGGCTTTTGAACAGCAAGGGAAACCATTAACAAGCAAAAAAAGACAACCTATGGAATGGGAGAAACTACTTGCAAACAACACAACAGGCAAGGGCTTAACCTCCCAAATATACAAACAACTCATACAACTCAATAATAAAAAAGAACCCAACTGAAAAATGGGAAGAAAACCTAAATAGACATTTCCCCAAAGAAGACATATGGATGGCCAGTAGGCAGTTTGAAATACGCTCAGTATTGCTAATTATTAGAGAAATGCAAATCAAAACTACAACAAAGTACCACCTCACACTGGTCAGAATGGCCAGCATTAATAAATCTGCAAATAAGAAATGCTGGATGGCGTGTGGAGAAAAGGGAATCCTCCTACAATATGAAAATTGGCACAACAACTATGGAAAACAATATGGAGATTCCTCAGAAAAACTAAATATAGAACTACCATATGATCCAGCAACCCCACTCCTGGACATGTATTCGGATAAAACATTCATTCAAAAAGATACATACACACATATGTTCACAGCAGCACTATTCACAATAGCCAAGACATGGAAACAATCTAAATGTTCATCAACAGATGAATGGATTAAGAAGATATCGTACAGGAGTTCCCGTCATGGCACAGTGGAAACAAATATGACTAGGAACCATGAGGTTGCAGGTTCAATCCCTGGCCTCGCACAGTGGGTTAAGGATCTGGTGTTGCCATGAGCTGTGGTGTAGGTTGCAGATGTGGCTCGGATCCCATGTTGCTGTGGCTGTGGTGTAGGCCTGAAGCTGTGGCTCTGATTAGACCCCTAGCCTGGGAACCTCCACATGCCATGGGTGTGGCTCTAAAATGACAAAAAAAAAAAAAGATATTGTACATATATACAATGGAATACTATCCAGCCATAAAAAGAACGAAATATGCCATTTGCAGCAACATGGATACAACTAGTGATTATCATACTAAGTGAAGTATGATATGTGGAATCTGAAATATGGCACAAATGAACCTATGTACAAAACAGAGATAGACTCACGGACATAGAGAACAGACTTGTGGATGCCAAGGGTGAGGGGATAGAGAATGCAGTGGACTGGGAGTTTGGGGTTAGGAGAAGCAAACTATTACATTTAGAATGGATAAGCAATGAGGTCTTACTGTACAGCACAGAGAACTGTATCCATTCTCTTGGGGTAGACCATGATGGAAGATAATATAAGAAAAGGAATCTATATATATGTATGACTGAATTGATTGCTGTACAGCAGAAATTGGCACAATATTATAAATCAACTATACTTTAATAAAAAAAAATAGGTGAAGAAATAGGCTTACAAAGAGAGGTTAGGTAAAGTACCCAAGTAAGTGGTGGAGCTGGAAGCTGCAGTCGAGTTATCTGAGTCCAGAGATTATATCTTACTAATTATTAGCTAATAATTCTAAATAAATGGCACTATCTTACTTTGAAAAAAAAAAGGTTTAAATGATAGTGTTTTGTTCTGTAGATGGTACCATCCGGAAACAAAGACAAATTATTTTCTCTAGCATTTTTACAAAGAACAAAATAAAATTAAAAGTATTGGACAGATAGTAGGAAACTAAAGGAAATGACCACACCACATACTTGCAAAATACGATCCCCTTCTCGAATCCGGCCATCTTTGGCAGCAATGCTGTTTGGATCTACCTGTAATGGAGAGAACACACTGCTTTAACTGGACATGCAATGTACCCCCAGAAACTTAAAAATATTGTTTTAAAAATGAGTTTTAAAAACCTGGTTCAAATTTTTCTATTGATTTATAGAGTTCATGCCATATTTTTCTCTGTCAAAAACTATTACTATAAGCAAAGAGGTCCTACTGTACAGCACGGGGACCTATGGTATCCAGTCTCTTGAGATAGACTATGATGGAAGATAATATGAGAAAAAGAATGTATATATATATATGTATGTATATATATGTATATATGCATATGTGTATACGTGTATATATGTATAAATATGTATGACTGGGTCACCATGCTGTATAGCAGAAATTGACACAACACAATCAACTATAATAAAAAAATCTCTGAAAAATCACTGATTCTAAAAACATAAATGGACCATTTTAGAATTAATAACAGTAAAATTAAGACTCGAACATAACTTGATTTGCAGACCACTTTTCTCTCCCTCCTTCTCTTCCTTTTCTTTTTGATTATTTTCCCTTTTAATTTTTTTTTTCACATTCACTCACTCATTTCTGTATCCCAACTGTCAGACATGGGCTTCAGCTGACATGATCCTCTGCTGACGTTAATACTAGGATTCTCTGGACCCAGGAAATTTGCTTTCTGCTAGGGTGATTTTTAAATCCTGCCTTAGCTGTCTGAGAAAACCTGATAGCTATACTCTAAGTCCATACTTATTAAAGGGATTTCTCTGTTATGAGCACATTAATTTATAAAGAGATTTATAATCTATGTAGCTCAAAAAGTGAAAAAAATACTAGCCGTGAAGATTATTATTAGACACTACTTTACATATAGGGTGAAGTACATTAATTATAACTTATTTCTGAATAAATAGATATTTAAAGCTCTATTAAGGGCTTATCAACATTTTAAGGGGCCAAACTTGAGTGGTGACTTACTGTTCACTGGGAGTAATTCCATCTATTACATTTCACATAATGGCTTCAAACCATTTATTCGGACTATTTATTTGAGCTTATTCCAGCAAAGCTTTTTTGTTTGTTTGTTTCAAGCAGAGTATTTCAAGTGCAGTGTAAAGTTTGATCCTACCTATCCAGATATTAGATATTTGTTTCTTATTAGGTGATGCCACCTGATATATGTTTTCAGTGATCAATCAAGAACAAAAGGATGTAATTACATGTAAGATATATAGAGAAAACATTTTTCCAAGTATGTATGTTCAGTTTCTGTGGCTTCTTTACTATCTTGAAAAGTAAAGTTACAAAGCTGACATATGTAAATTGTGACTAGAGACTTTCCTGAAGAAAGTGAGGGATGATTAATCAAGTACATCCTATTTAGAGGGCATTCACAATGAAAAACTTTGTCTTCTGAACTATAATCAAACTGATATTAAAATTCTACATGTGTACCTCTGTACATATCACCCAAGATAACTCTGCAGGTGTTTATACTTTCCTCACCAAATTCAGAGGGATTATCATAGTTGTATATTTAAAAGTAATACGTAAGTCAAATATTCTCTGGAGATTTTGCCATAGCAAGAGCCAGTCAGTAAATTCTTTGTTAAGGAGATAAACAGTAACATTTACATTTACAGAGTTTTGTAGTTCTCTAAGTGCATTAATTACATTATCTTTTCCACAGTATAAACACCTCTGTAAATGAGATAAACATTGTTGTAACTAAGTCTCTAGTTAAAGAAGCTGAAGCTTAGTAAGTTATATAATATTTTTAAGATCATGACCAAGAAATCTTGGAACAGCACAGAACAGCAATTAGTATCTAGTCTGTCTAACTTCTGGGTTCATAACATATGTATATACATGCATGGTTTCACATACATATGTGTCTCCATACATATATACAGGAGATAGATAGTATATATACATGTATATACATATATATGTGTTTGCATGTATATATATACTTTTTAATCGTGTGTGTATGTATATATATAAAATACCTTACTATTTGTCATACAGTTATTCTTTTGAGGGTTTCAAAAAATCACCCACAATAATAAATTTTGCTTCACATTTTTTCAAAGTAATTAACACTAAGGGAATTTCACACTGAGGACCTCACTTTTTGAAAGCGATTATGGGGCTGAATAAAACAATCTAATGGATACACTTCTTGGCTATTCAAACTTATTAATCCCACTAGCAAAGTCAAATACATGACTATTGTGAATATTAGCTTTAAAACAATTAGTCAATGCTCTTGTTAACAGAACATATAAAAGACACAGCAGGAATGAAGGGACAAATGTTTGCTGATGAAAAACTTTGCTTGACCTCTTGCATACTTATGGGAATTCATTCAGATTTAGACCATGGTACCATTTTTGCACTTTTCCATACTAGGATTCTATGGTGAAAGCATCCACATTAAATAAGCTGATAATAATTACATTACTTGGGCAACATAATTTACTTTTCTAATTGAAAGTGACAAGAATTGGAAGATGGCCAATTCTTCATATTGAAGCCTCCCAAGGATTTTCTCATTGTGAGTCATTTCACTCCATTTCTCACAGTCTGCCTCCCCTAATCTCTCCTCCGTGGTGTTTCTTACCTCACTGACATAAATGCCGGAGTCTTCTTCATCATCCGTTCGGTAACAGACTGTCAGCCCCAGCTTCTCCTGACTGCTAACACGACACAGCTCGACCTCCTGAGAGAAAAACACACAGAACGACATTTATCTCAAAAAGAAATCCCACAGCAGAATGGAGAACTTGCTGATATTCTCTGAATCATCCCAGGAAGTGTTTTTATTTTATTTTATTTTATATTTTATTTCCCAACATTTTTTATGATTTTCATTTTTCCGTTATAGTTGGTTTACAGTGTTCTTTCACTTTCTACTGTATAGCAGAGTGACCCAGTCATATATATATATTCCTTTTCTCACATTATCCACCATCAAGCTCCATCACAAATGACTAGATATAGTTCCCAGTGCTATATTGCAGGATGTCATTGCTTATCAATTCCAAATGCAATAGTTTGCATCTATTAACCCCAGACTCCCAGTCCATCCCACTCCCTCCCCCTTATCCTTGGCAACCACAAGTCTGTTCTTCAAGTTCATGAGTTTCTTTTCTGTGGAAAGGTTCACTTATGCCATATATTAGATTCCAGATATAAGTGATATCATATGGTATTTGTCTTTCTCTTTCTGACTTCCTTCACTTAGTATGAGAGTCCCTAGTTCAACCCATGTTGCTGCAAATGGCATTATTTTGTTCTTTTTATGGCTGAGTAGTATTCCGTTGTGTATATATACACCACATCTTCTTACTCCATTTATCTGTCAATGGACATTTAGTCTTGAATTGCTCAACATTTGCAAGTAACTGACATTATTAAATTCTCAAAATTTATCCTCAACATGTGTATCTATATATTCAGACCAATGTTTTAAATTTTCAGTGTAAAGCTTGAAGTTGGAGATGTGCAATATTTTCCATTAAATCACAAAACTTTCAAAAAAATCACAAATGAATGCTTTTTTTTAGCCATGCCCATGGACATGTGTAAGTTCCTGGGGCCAGGGATTGAACTCATGACACAGCAGCAACCAGAGCCTCTGCAGTGACAATGCCAGATCCTTAACCCACTGCACCACCAGGGAATTCCACAAGTTAAGTTTAAATAAAATATGGATAAATCAATACTATGGAATCAATAAAATGTTTGAGAATATCAAAGTAGGTAGCAATACGAAACTGTTGAGAGTTACTGGGTTTTTATTTATATTTTAATAAAACAAAGTCCAAATAAACAAAGATTTTACTGGACTGTGCATCAATTCTTTTGAGTTCTATACAACATGATAATAAGCAAGAGTTTTGTGTTGCCCCGGCCAAGGTTATCTATTATCTCGTAGCAGCTCTTGCCCTTGGAAAGAAATGGATTCATCCAGGCTGCAGAGAGAGGCATCAACAATCATATGTGCAGAAGCAGTGACTCAAAATGCAGCAGTAAATGAACAAGGAAACACATTTACTGAAACACATGGCTGAGGGGCTTGAAATGTCAGTCCTTAGGTAATGTATATTGAATCTATTCCCTGATTTATGTTCAATAAAATAATAATAAATTTCAATGTATTTCATTTTTATATAATGAAGTAGACTTGTACTACTCTCAGAAGCAGATGACTTTAGAATAAATTGCATAATTTCAGGCACTAAAACACAAATGGATGCTCTCATCATGAAGAACTTGTTCCTATTGGATGGAAATTATAAAGCCCTTTAGTAAATAATCTGATGAGGAAGAAGAGCATACATTTAAATTGGAAATGAAGTCTAGATCAACCTTCTAAAACTCAGGCTTTGTGGGAGTTGGGAATTTGTCTGTCTTGCTTAACGGTTTTTCTCTAGTGACTAGAACAGTGACAGTGTCAGGGTAGGGACCTCAGTATGTGCTGGTTGAAGGGTGATGGCTTTTATTTCAAAATAAGTCCTAAAGTGCTTGTAAACTTTTGTTAAAAAAATAAATAATCTTTCCTCTTTAATTGGAGAGAGATTGTATGTGTGTATTTGTGTGCACGCATACCCATGTGAATGAAGGGAAGATTATAAAATTTGTTAATAAAGTATCCATTTAACTGTATATGATCTGAAATAGTTACCAGGACTAAATAAAGAGAAACTCACTTTCAAACTAGAGGATATCTTCTAACACTCTCTGCTACATTTTAAGAAGTACCTTCCCTTTCAACTTTGTATTTTAGTGAAGGCCTTGTCATTAGAAAATAACCATTTATTTTAATGACATATGTGAACCATAGGTATATCCTTAACAAGGTAGGCTGTCATGACCTCCAGTGACCAATAGTTTCACAGCTAATAGCAAATAAAATAACATTTAAATCTTCTCTTTTGAGACATGTATAGCAAATTGGTGAAATATATGAAACTATGAAGAATGTTGATTTTCCAACTAATGGATAAAGATACCCTAAATTAGACCACAGAGGTTTAAAAAGGGCTTAGTGTACACTGAATGAAAAGAAAAAAAAAGTCTTTTTACTTAGAGGAAAAATAGGAAATAGTGACATGTTTTGGCATCAGAGGCAAAAAGTATACACCAAGCAAGGCCATTTTCAAAACTGGCAACAATTAATACCTCTAGAGGGAAAAAATACTTGACTAAAACTATAACATTAGGAAGAGAATCACGGTGACAAAAGAGCTTCAATGACAGCAATGAAGTATGCAGTTAAAGAGTAAAGAAGCTTGTGACTCCTAAGGGGCCTACAAGGAACCCTAAACACCCCATAAAGAACTGAGAGTGGGACCTTTAAAGCAAATGAGGAGTTGTAGGGAAGCTAAATTCATTGACTTTCAATGTCCTTCCAATAGCACAGGAGAAACGCCTTAAGCCCTAGGAAGATGTTTCCAGTGAGAAGTGTTCTTTCATGAGTGTTTTCTCTGTACTCAATGGTATACTATGGTTTGATGTTGGTTTAGAAGATGTGTGCCAAAATATTTTGCTAAAAAAAATGGAACCATTTTTTAAATGAAAAAGGGCAGATTCCACCCATGAGACATCAATACCACAAATTAAATCATTTACCAAAAATCACAGGAGAAAGGAGATCTGAGATCCAGAAGCCAAAAATAACTTTTCAATACTGTCATCATATTAAACCCAAGCAAAACTGTGAATTAGGTCTCAAAGTTATCCCCAGTATCTTTGTTTTCAATATCCCGTCCCTCTTTTAACATAGTGGATACCCTCCTAATATTTCTCTACCTTTCTAGAGTTCTTAAGGTCTGCCTACCTAGGAAGCCATTCATATTTCAGATATGCCATACTTACTATCTCCCAGCAAAATCTGACATTTGATGTGGCTGTCCACTCTTTCACAAGTAGCTCTTGAGATAGAAAGAAATTTGATAAATAAATATTTCTTAAAGGGCTCATCATTAATAGTTTTTTAAAATGTGGCCCCATCCAGGGTTTGGTTCACACCAATAGAAACTGATAATACAAAGATTTAATTCAAAGAACTGAACTTAAAGATGGTAGGATACCAGGCTCAGAAAGAGACTTTAGTAAGAGACTTTAGTAAGATCTCCTGGACCCCACAAACCACCTAACAGCAGACCCAAGGGCGGACTTGCAAATCTTTCTTTGAGAATATTTCAGACACCACCTATTCGTCTTGGTACACAGAAGCATACATTTTTGGAATCAAAGTTTCTTTAATTCTATAACAAAATCACTTATAAGCAGCTACCTGTAGACCATCTTGTTTGTACGAGGCAAAGATGACTTTGTAAAGGCTGCTTATCTGACAGGAATTCTCCAGCCCAGGTTTAATTTTGTATTCCCTTCACAGTGCACAGAAGCCTCCAACTTCTGAAGAAACAACCTCCTGGTAATAGAGAATGTTTTCCCTAACAACTTTCATACCATTCCCTCTGTCACGAGCAAGCCGTTTGATGAAAAACATAAAAGTGAAATGCTACCTCTGTACATTTTCTCTGAGGAGATAATTCTTGGGCATCTACAAATCAAAGCCAAGCCCGCATGAATGGCACTGCTAACCATCCATAAGTCATTTGCAACTGGCACCAAAGAATCACTTCATATATCTGGTGAAACTATGTTCATTTTGGCTTAAATATGCTTTAAGATGCTCTGTTCTGGGAATATAGTATAGTGCCTTAAAAAAAAAATCAAATCAAGTATCTAATCTTATGAGAAACAGATTATGGAGACTGAGGGTAGAGTAGGAGATTAAAGTTAGTAAATCTTGCTGTGCAATATCATTCAAAGCATAGAAAGAATGGGATTTTTACATAAATTGGTTGTACTATAGCACTGTGAAAATTATCTATCTATCTATCTATCTATCTATCTATATATATATATATATATATATATATATATAAAACGACTGGCTCCGAGGTAAGGACCTTAAAAAGAAAAACAGCTTTCTTTCTTTTTTTTTCTTTCTTTCTTTTTTTTTTTTGCTTTTTAGGTGAGACTCTTGCTGAAAGAACTGAGACTCGAAACTGCCTGCAATGGTTTTTTATATAAAGTGTTTCCAAACTCTAAAGAGCTCTAGGACCTATGAAAATTCAGAGGCAGTTAGGACTACGCAAGTAAGAATAAGAACCAGGGCTAGACAGCATAGTCACCAGTATTAACTGAAAATCTGGGGTCTGTTGTGTCCATAAACTTGCTTTCAATTTTATTTATTTTTTTGTTGTTTTTTATTTATCAGACAACATATGCACTACTATGCAAGCTTAGCATTAATCACATATCATTGCCTTAAATTTTGTAATGTTGATTAGGATCTAGTGAAATACCATGCTTAGTGCCAACAAAACCTTCATTAAAAAGATGAATTATGTGGGAAATATGAAAACTTTAACCCCACAGCCAAGAGCAGCCTAGATACTTTAATGTGAAAACACTGCTTCAATGTCACTGTCTCCTGGATAATGGAAATCAGGCATAAAACTTAGTAAGACATAAACAACAAAACTCCTGGAATACCCAAATCACTATGACAACAGCATTTCAGGTTCTCACACCCCCACTCCAAACATTCAGAACAAGTTGGTGCAACTAGTAACTAAATCACATTTTGTAGAGGCATTAGGGCAAAAGCCAAAACATGTGGTCCTGTCTTTACGCTAATATCCCTAACCTCACCACCTCACTCAACTACTTTTCTTTTTTGATGATGTTGTGAAACACAGGCAGCATTTAATCCCCAATTTCCAATTCTTGGAGACTTCCTGGATTCTTCGGGAAATAAAGCTGCCACATTTTCCTAGACCCAGCTTGCCTGCTTCTCACTGTGGGCTCTGAGTTTCCTTAGGAAGTCTTAAATGACAACTTGGAATGAATTTTACACTTTAACAAAGAAAGAAATGTGAATTTTGTTTATCCCTATAACTGGAGGAGGGACTGGATCGCTGAGGCCAGTAATGAATAGTTCATGTCATGAATTCTAGACCAGGAAGAGAAATGGGAAACTTGAAATCAGGGTGAGTGTGAGAAGTGGTTTGTTTTTGGTATCTTTACTTCTGCTGTGTCAACTAGAGAAAATCAATAGGCAAGCCAGCTGGGCAGCCGTACTTGTTTTCTTTCTTTCTTTTTTTTCTTTTTAGGGCCGCATCGGTGGCACATGGAAGTTCCCAGGCTAGGGGTCAAATCGGAGCTGCAGCTGCAGCCTATGCCACAGCCACAGCAATGCAGGGTCTGAGTCGAGTCTGTGACCTACACCACAGCCCATGGCAACACCGGATCCTTAACCCGCTGAGCAAGGCCACTCCATCCTCACAGATACTAGTTGGTTTCTTAACCTGCTGAGCCACAATGGGAACTCCTGTACAGCTGTCTTTTAATGGGCTTTCATACAGTCCCGCTCTGTCTATAGCACAGAACAAAGGCAGGGGAGGAAAGCAGAGAAACATGCTGTTTACATCAGATATGGGGCTATTTTTCTCTTCTTATGTTGCAGTTGAATGTTTTGAAAAGGCTGCAATTGTTTTGAGGTACTAGGATCATGCGGTTGGTTTACTTTTGTAAGAATCAAGAAATGCAGAGTTTTTTCACAGCTGCCTCTTGAGATTTGAACAAAACATTAAATTATTGTTTATTAGCTTATTAACAGCATTGCTAAATATCCAGTCATTTGTGCCTAAATTTTGTGTTTTATGTTAGTTGTTGGGGGGGTGATTCCATGAACATAATTCAACATACCATAGTGATGTCTGGAAAAGACTATTCGTAAAATGCCATTTCCATAGTTGCTCTACTTTTATGAAGTCTTCACTTTTAGCATGCTATGCTCTCATCAGCTCAGATACTCTCCCAGTCCCACTCCAGCATTCGTGCTCTCTCATTGGACCTTGAACCTATTGACCTTTCCACTTTTCACTCTCAATAATTCCCTCACTGCCCTCCCTTCGCTCTTTCCTGTCTTGGAATCGCAGTTAGTCCTAATAGTCTTATAAAAACCCACAACTCCCTTGTTGTGCTCTGTGTCACTGTATCACCCAGCAAAGGTCAATCACGGTTAATCCCAACTATTCACTGCCTTGTGTTCCCACCTAGGCGGCTGCATGGTCCTGGAGGAAAAGGCAGAGCCAGGCTGACCACACTGACTGCTTTCACTGTAAATTTATTCCCACAAACCTCAAATGGGCCATCAATGAGTTGCCTGACAGTCACATATACCTCCCTGGACAGGCTGCTCCTTTTTTTCTCAGTTTTTCAACAGAACCTGCACATTCTCAGTTGATGACCTCCACTCATCATCCACTGGATGCTAATAGATCTTTTATTTTTTATTTTTATTAGAGTATAGTTGACTGACAGTGTTGTGTCAATTTCTGCTGTACAGAACATATATATGTTCTTTTTCTCATACTAATATATGTTAGTATATATATATATATATATATATATATATATATATATACTATATGTTCTTTTTCTCATACTAATATATATATATGTTCTTTTTCTCATACTAATATGAGAAACTACAATTTTCCACTCTCCCAGATGAGTATTTCACACTCTCCCAGATGAGTATTTCATACCCCTTTTCTCTGCAACTCTGCAATGTGCCTTCTCTCACGTCACTCTTAGCCAGTGATCCTGTTCCATATTTGATGGAGGAAAAAAAGGAAGCCATGAAATGGAAACTGCTTCATCTTTCCTCCACTCAGCCTATTCATCTAGTTATCTCTCTCCACTCCATAGCCTGTAATTCCATTATAAGGAAAGAAAGCCCCCCAATTCTACCGAGGCCAATGCTTCTACTCACACTTGGTATAAACTATTCCTTCTTTATGTTTCAAGATTTCGTCCTCCTAGAATTATTCCCTCTCTTTCTCCTGCATGATCAGTTTCTCTTTCCTCTTGGGATCCTTCCCATTGCCAGGCGAACACACACAAAGCATTAGTATCATCTAGATAGGATGGAGCTGGAGGAAATCCAACAGAGATGGTGGTTGGCTCTAGGTTGAGGGCTGCTGGAAGAATCAGATAAAAGCACCTTGGAAGACATAACAGAACTGGCTGGGTTCTCACTGAGGCCAATTTCCAAGCAGAGAACAATGATCATGTACGGAGACAGGAAATAGCACACCATGCTGGAGGAGCTTTCAGTAATTAATGTATGTGAAGCTAAGGGTTGAAGATGGGGTGGCTGAGGGGTCATGGTGAAAAACAAAACTGGAGAAGCCAACAAGGGCTAGCTAGATCTCGGAAGAATGACTGCACTATATTATGTAATTTGGACTCTGAAAAAAGAAAAAGGACTCATAAAAAGCTAAGTAACTCAATCTGATCTGTAGTTTGGAAAACGGCTTCGGCAGTAGCATTGTGGGTGAGCTGTAGGGCTTAAGAACTGAGAAGATGAGGTGGAAATGTTACCAGTTCATGCAAGAGAAGGTAGGGGGTTGAATGAAAGCCGAGTCATATCAGTTGTTAAAGACCGTTATTATTATTTCCATTTTATTGATGAAGAAAATGAGGCCTAGAGATAAGTTAACTTGCCCAGAGTCACACAGCAAATCAGAGGCAGAGCTGAGAGGCAAGTCTAACTAAAGGACTCACCTGAATTCTCAACAGCTCCTTCCTCAGCTTCCATGTAGGGCTATTTCTGATTTTTTTTTTTTTAATTTTCAGCTTTAATAATATCCTGTGTATCCCTCTCCATCACTCTCTCTGAAGTAGGGTCTTTAAAATTCTCTGTAGAAATTTCACTGATGCTTAGTAACTTCTTCACAACTACTATTATTTATTTAATTAGAAAATTCATAGTTTATTAAGTTGCTTATTTTTTTTTAAGGGCTGCACCCACAGCATATGGAAGTTCCCAGGATAAGGGTCAAATTGGAGCTGTAGCTGCCAGCCTATGCCTCAGCCACAGCAATGCCAGATCCAAGCTGCCTCTGCAACCACAGCTCAAGGCAATGCCAGATCTTAAACCCACTGAGTGTGGCCAGGGATCGAACCCTCATCCTCATGGATACTAGTCAGGTTTGTTACCGCTAAGCCACAATGGGAACTTCCAAGTTGCTCACTTTTTTAAATTAAATGGATTTTTATTTTTTAATATTAATTCTAATTTTAAAAATTGTTACTGAAATATAGTTGTTTTACAATGTTGTGTAAGTTTCAGGTGTACAAGGTTGCTTACTTTTAATTATGTTTCCTTTACCATTCTATAAGCAAATGGCTGTCATGATCATTATCATAGACCAGAAGCTGTAGACATGAAACAGGAAACACAGCTCTTGAGGGGGGTGCTATGTTATCTTCTTTGTATTCCTAGTACACAGAGTCTGGGAACATATGAGAAGCCCCACAGGCATTTGTTGGATGAACTATGGACTATAGTGAAGTCGAATGTCGGTTATAATTGCTCTGGCTATATCTGTACCTCACTCTAATTGTATTGGGTTAAGCAGAATATATTCAGAAAGCTGTTAAAACAATAAATGTGACTTTCTCTCTCATTATTTCTGCCAATGAGAAAATTAATCAGAGTGAACTGCAGAAATAAAGGAAAATTGACTATAAATTGCTCATTCTAATAATTCCTCTAGCACATTTGGGTTTTACTTATTCACTTCAATCACCTGACACTTAGCATCTGCTATGAGCCAAGGCCCACATTTAGCACTGGAAAGTTCTATGTAGCAACCATTGTGCTAAATGTTTGTGAATAATGTCTCATTTAGTTTTATAAAAGTGTGACAGGCTAATATAGTTTATCATAGTTATTTATGGCCCAATCAGCTTTTGTTTTCCCTCTTTTTGGAAACATGACCTTAAATTTCTTGTACAGAATTACCCTTTCTTCCTTGTCTATATGTTTGTTCAATACTAATTACAGCTTCAGAGGCAGTTGTGTGACATAGATATTAGCCAATGAGTGTATTTTATTTCCTTAGCTGTAGTGATCATTTCAAGGATGGATACTGGATATAGTTTAAGTCTATCAACATTGGGCCTGAGACTTTTGTTGAAACTATTGAACACTTGTCTTTCCTGTTGTACTTGAAACTGCAAGACTAGATTAGGAGCAGCTCAAAGCTTCATTTCCCACAACATATAGAGCTTGAGGATGATTCAGCAAAGAGGATATAAAAGCCAAAAGATGGAGAGAGACTGAAATTTAATAGCATCATTGGAGCCCCTGATCAAGTACCTGAAATGGTAAACTTCTGGAATTTTCAATTTGGAAAGCCAATATATCTCCTTTTTCTCCGTAAGTATTTGTTTTGGGTCTTCTGTTTTTTTTTTTTTTGTTGTTGTTGTTGTTGTTGTTTTTTTGGATCAGAGTCCCAGTTGATTTTCATAGATATTATAAAATTCATTATATAGATAAGGGAATTCAGCATGGAGTAATTTACCTAAGGTCACTTAGCAACTATTTGAGTCAGAAATTGGATATAGGTCTTTTCTTTTTTCTTTTACTCCAAAGCTTCTTTTTTCAATCAATACACTCTTCTAGTCCAACGGTGATTTAAGAGCTCATTGTCTAGACTGAGACTTAAACCCATAAAGAACTCACAGAAGTGCATTGGGATACATGATAAAGGGATAGATGGTATGGACCAAGAGTCAAGAGATGAGCCAAAAGAGAGAACGTTCCAGAGAGAAGCTGCCTTCATGTGGAGGGTGAGACGTTCTGGGCAGCTACAGCAAAGGGTCCTTAGGGAAGTATTAAGAGATGGTACCAAAGAAGTGGGTTAGGGTCAAATTCTGCAAGGTCTCACAACCAAAATCCTGGGCAGAAAAGAGAGAAAGGTGTCAATCTGCAAAACGTGGGGCTTCCCATCTTCTGTAAACCACAATAGTTATGAAACTGGGACTGTTGAGAGAAAGCAAGGACTTGATTTCTGGTATTCAGATGAGGCAGAAGCATAAATTTCTTCTATTTTATTTTTTAATATTGATCAAGTTTTAAGAAAATTAATATAATCATAATTTATTTCATAGAATTACTTGGAATGAAAATTTAGACACAATTATCTTGTCCTCCAACTCTGATCAATAGAATACCATTTTCACCTGGTAATTTAGTGGCAGAGTTAAGATGGAAACCAGGTCTTCTGACTTTTATTCAATTTTTTTTTTTTTTTTTTGCTGTTATCTCACTGGTTCCTATATTATTCTTTAAGTGATTCTCTCCTGGGATGGAAGGTTGAGAGTGTTTAGGGAGGAAAGGGTGTAAGGATGTGAAAATCAGGAATTGAGAGAAGCTGATGGGAACAGGTTACCCAGATGAAGTGTGTGGAGGTAGGAACAAGGTTGAGAAGTGATGTTAGTTTAGCTACAAGGTAAACTGAATCAGGGTGATGATGCAGGACCCCAGGAAAGAAGAGTTTGAATTGTCACTTTTTAAAAAGTATTCTTTCAACCCTTTGTGTCTACCAGAAGACTTGAAAAGAAGAAATAGCACACCAACCTTTTATATAAAAGTATTGTCCAGTCTTTGAGAGGTTCAAATACCTATTGTCACTCCCATAGTACTGCTTTTCACCCGGTCCTGCTGTCTTTTATTGTATCTCCCCTCCTGGCATTTGTAAGCTGTCTTTTCTTTGAATTACTGAAAGCAGCATTTTCCAAAGAAAGTGTTAAAAGCATTTCTTTGATATCAGTCGTGCTTTCTGCAAAGTAGAGTCAAAAGGGACAGGGCAACCCTTTGAGCAATGGGAGTCCTTGACTCAATGACTGTACTTCCTGGTACAGCTTTTCAGCTGGCCATGTTTTCAATAAAGGAGATGAGCTGGAATGATACCATCTATTGTTTGAGATGCTGTTTTAAAGTGAAAAAGAGAATCATTTTAAAGAGGCAGATATTTACTTTAAAAGGGCAAAATATCTTTTACCTAAATATAAGACCATCTGTAGCTCCTCTGTATAGCAGAGTGAGTACAGTAGAGAAATAAAAGCAAAGTCGACACACTCACAAAATGTTCCTCAGGAGAACCTACAAGAGGATTGAATAAACTGGGACTGGAATAGGTTATACATATTAACACTGAGCAACCAAGGGTTATCAGTGTTTTAATCTAATAGAAATCTATGTCATCGGAAGGCAGCACTTTAGAACATTGGAAGTCCTGTTCAATATTTGGCAAAGAAGTTGAGACACTGCTTACCCCTTGGGAGCTAGGATATATAGCTAAGAACAAAGTGGCAAGGAAGGCAGAATGAAGAGTTGCAGGGCTAAGATAGTCCACGAAAGAGTATATTTAGGTTTGGGGGTAAGTCTCCAAAGACTGCTCCAAAGGGCACAGAGTTTAGTAGAGATGGCAGATTTCTGGTGAACTTGGGCTCAAAAAAAGGAAGGAATCTGGGGCACGACAGCAAAAACTACTTTTTGAACTTGGATGGAGATGTTAATCTAAATTTATCCCATTTATGGAGTTCCCATTGTGGCGCAGTGGAAATGAATGCGACTAGTATCCATGAGGATGCGGGTTCAATCCCTAGCCTTGCTAAGTGGGTTAGGGATCAGGTTTTGCTGTGAGCTGTGGAATAGGTCACAGACTCAGTTCAGATTCTGCATTGCTGTGGCTGGGGCACAGGCGGGCAGCTGTAGCTCTGATTTGACCCCTAGCCTGGGAACTTCCAAATGCCACGGGTATGGCACTAAAAAGCCAAAAAAATAATAATGATAATAATAAAATAAAATAAATATAATAAATATTAAATTTAATTCCATTTATCATACTCCCTTGTTGGGTCAATATGTTGATATGCAATGGAGTTCATTTCTTGCTAAAAATAGTGCAAGTCCACTGTTTTCTTCATAGGCAGAGAAATTAATTGTAAAACTTAAACAGAAACTATGAAGATTTTACATTATAAAACATTACATACAATAAATTTGTGTTCCTGGAAGTGGATCAAAGGAAGAGTTCCTTTATGTTATGATGTTTTTATACCTAATATTCAAGACTTTGGTTGAAAATATGATCAAATAACAAATTATATTTCTTCTTACTATGAAAATCCAAAATATTATTAGCCTTACTAAGATCATTCAAATATACAGTATTTTATTCTAGCATCTGATGGTCAGTAAGTAACTTGGGCCACAAGATTAATTATGAAAAGATGTTTAGTGTCCCACATCTCCAGGTTAAAATCTTAGTGTATAATAACAATAAATTCCTTTATAAATTCATAGCTGTAGGTAATAAGCTGATCATGAATTCATGCATTATTTCATATTTGGTAGGTTCTATATTTTGCCCCTGGCCATGATCCCAAAGTGTCTGAAGAACCCATCTGATAGCACAGATTCTATATTTTTTCTTTTGTATCCCTTCTTTTTGGAGTCAGCTTTCCAGTGACCTTTTAAGGCCAGTCTATTATGATATATGAAATACTTGTCATTTTTATTGTACAGGCAATAAAATTCAAATAACATGCATTAAAACCAATTAGTAGACCTGAATATCTCCTGATCTAATGAATGAAAAAAGGAGGGGCACATTTAAGTCAGATATTATACACTGAATTCCAGACTAGAAGACGCCCATGTCTATGTTGACACAACAGAAATTTGTCAATCCTCCTCAGTACTTCTCTTTTTTTGAAAAGCATTCAGGAACTTTTCCAGCATGTGTTATTAAGGAAACACAAAAGGAAGATTAACAAAGCAGAAGGAGAGAGGAAATAAATAAACCTGTTGACAAGATGAACTTTATTTCCATCAGCTGGTTATTGGAGCAGGAAATAAGGCATTTCTAATGAGGCACGGAGCTATGAATGCAAGTTTTTTCTAAGCTATTTAATAGCAGGGGCTACGGAGCTTTTCCTGTGGTCACCACAACAGGAAAAGGTACAAGACTTTTAAATCAGTCAAGATCCCATAAAAGTTATAATAATTGGTCTTTTTCTTCTTTGATAAAGTAACACTTTCATATAATTAAATGTGTTCACATTACCTCCATAGATATTTCTGATCTAACCAATGAAATTAAACCCTAAAAACAGATCTGTTACAAAATATAACAAAGGGCATAAAACGCAGAAGGTAAAGCTTTGCATTTTACTCATTTTTATCTTTTCTCCAAAAGTTCAAGATATTTGATAAGTTGTTTTTTTTCATAAATCAAGAAGCAAGGTATGCATTTTTAATATACTCATTCTTAGAAGGGAGAAAGTACATTTGGGGGGAGGTATGTGCATTCTTAAATACTGGAGTGGCTCTCTCAAAATGTACATAAAATTATTTATAGGTATAATTTCATGTGGCTCAGTGGTTAACGAATCTGACTAGGAACCATGAGGTTGCAGGTTCGATCCCTGGCCTTGTTCAGTGGGTTAAGGATCTGGCGTTGCTGTGAGCTGTGGTGCAGGTCACAGACACAGCTCGGATCCTACGTTGCTGTGGCTCTGGCATAGGCCAGCAGATGTAGCTCCGATTAGACACCTAGCCTGGGAACCTCTATATACCGTGGGTGTGGCCCTAAAAAAAAAGCAAAAAATAAAAATATTCAGTGATAAACCATATTAGAAAAGAATAAGAAAAAGAATATATATATGTATATATATATAACTGAATCACTTTGCTATACAGTATACATTAACACAACACAGTAAATCATCTATGCTTCAATAAAATAAATTTAATAAAAAAGAATCTACAAAAATTTAAAAATAAAATGATTCTTCTTGCTCCCTTTCTTTCTATTCCTTTTGTTGTTGCTCTAGTTCAGGTTTGCATTTTTTCCCTTCTCTACCTGTCGTCTTCCCTTGAATCTATCTAGAAGATTATTGCTTGATTAACCTTATTAATATAGTCTTTAACGTGTTATTTCATACTCAAAAGCATTAATGGTTCCCAGTGCTAATGAATTAAGTCCAAAGTCCTCAGACTGACTCATCAGTCAATCTGATCCCAAATAGAATTTTCCTAAACATCTCCTATTCTTCTGTTCAAAGATCTGACGACCTGGCAAAAATGGAGCAGGAATCATCTCCCAGATCTTACAGACCTTCTTCCTCCTCACAGAAATGTATGCTACTCATTTACTATCCCAGTTAAAATTACACCTATATTTAAGATCTATTAAACTGTGAACTTCCAAAGGGCAGAGGAAACATTCAACATTGTATCTCAGTGCTGACTGTAGGAACTTGCAAGTAGTAAGTGCTTGTGCTAATTTGCTAAATACATGCATACATTTCAAACCACAGCTCTCTCACATTCTCTTTATCACCCAGAAGTGCTCTTCATCCTTATGAGTACACAGTGGTCTCTGCGTCTCTATTTCAATACATATCAAACTCGACCTTATGTGTTGTTATGGACGACAGAAACATTTCCAGTTTATGGGCCTGTAATGTTTTCGCATTAGGATTCAGTTGCATCCGGCCCTAACTAGAAGATTGATATAGATGGACTGCTAGAATCTATTTGTAAGAGGGCTTAAGGATCCTCTTGTGAAAAAGGAAATAAAGCTTTAAGGAATAGGGCTCAAAAAACTGGATGTTCATATTTGGCAGCTATGTGGTGCTAGGTACTTTGAAGAATTTTCCAGCTGAAAACAACTAATAATGCTGATAGATTTTTTTAAATTTTTAATGTATTGCTGGGATGACAAAATAACAGTAAGTATTCAGAGGAGAAAACAAATGAATGATAGCGAGAATTTGGAAAAGATTAATCAGGGAGCATATTTTAACCTTGAGAGTATTTACTGATCTAAATGAATGCACGCCTTGATGTCTACAATTTTGTAGAGGACAAAGAATAGGAGAAAGAATAGGAGACAATGTCCAGGGCCTATCCAAGTGGAGAATTAATGGGAGACCATAGGAAGGAAGCTGGGAGCCATCAACTTAGGATAATGGTGAACAAGAAATACAACATCTCTCTCCCAGGGTATTGCAAAGAAATTTTCTATAATGAATTTTGGCCTTGAGTGAAAGGGAAAAAAAAATCTCACCTGAGAATAAGCAATAACTAGCTGGTCCCCATGCAAACCTCATGGACGTTTGCAGCTCCAATTCAGACTCTGTGGAGGGGTAACAGTGGTATCTACAACAGTTCAAATTGATAATTTAGTTTAAAGTAGTCCTGGGAGAGTGATATTTCCAAGGAGTTTGGCAGAAACAAGCTCATATTTTCTGTCTGGAGAAACCCAGGCCTTAAAGGGTCCCAGAGATTAGGTTGGAATTAAAATGTGCTTAGAGTCAAATTTTACAAAATACACAAAGAAAGAATGCAGTGAGATCCAGCAGGAGAAAAATTAGACAAGCATTATAGTTTCAAGACATTGCAAATAGATACAGAGATTTAACATAATGAAAAAATAGGAGCAAGGACTGCAAATATGAGTAACAATTATAAAAATAATCAACATAAAAATGAGTACTTATAGAAATAAAAATTATAATAACTGGAATTAAAATCTAATGGATATGTTTAAGAGTAGATTAGACACAACTGAAGAGAGAATCATTCAACTAGAAATAAGTGAACTAGAAGACAGATTTGGCAAAATTGGGCAGAATGCCCACAAAAAGATAAAGAAATGAAAACTAGGAAATAGAAATTAAGAACTATGGAGATAAAGGCTGAGAATACACTAGAACTGATGAAAACCACTAATCCAGTGATTCAGGAATCAGAATCTTTGCTGGGTACAGGATCTGCATTGTGTATCAGTAAAGATACGGAGGAATGGTACCTGTGCTGTGGTGAGACAAAACACCTGCTGACATAGAGCTCTACACCTAGGAGAAATGTTTTTTACCAGGATAAAATAAAGGTATTTTCAGACAAACAAAAAACCAAAATATTGTGGCAATAGCAGATTCTCACTAAACGAAGCTAAAAGATGTACTTCAAGTTCAGGAGGAAAACTCAGATGGAAAGTCTGAGATGCAAAAAGAAAAGTAGAATAAAGAAAATCTGAACAAATATAAAGTGTATATAACAACTCATTCTGTATAAGGGCTTAAGGAGTTCAAGTAAGGCCAGAAAAAATTAAAATGCTTGTAAAGGTAACATACTTGAGTTCCTGTATTCCTATTAAGGGTAAAAGCAAATATGTTGCTTAATTATAAAGTTAATAAATTAAGTTTTATAAGACAAGCACTAAAAGAACAGATATAGTTTATATTACCATGTTATAATCAGTAGAGGGAAATTGGAATAAAAAATAGACAATTTACGTAAAAGGAGAGAAAAATACAGAAGAGAAAACAAAGCATAATATAAGATAATGGAATTATGCCCAAATTTATAGATAATTTTGAGTGTAAATAAATGAAATTATGAAATTAAAAGACAAAATAGAAATGCAAAGAGACTACTACTACCATTAGCACACAAAGAACAACAATCCAGCTATACAAAAAGTGCACAAGATAGGCTTGTAACAGGACATTATAAGAAAGACATATAAGATATTACAGTTCAGAAAAGTTGAAAGTAAAAGAATGGCAAAATATATGCCCCAAAATACTAAGACAGAGCTGGTACAGCTACATTATCAGTATTGCAGAATGTGTTATAGAACAAAGATCATCAAAGAAATAAAGTCACTACACAATTTTTTCAATAAAGATTATATTGATTAGGAAGAAATAAACATTCTGGGCTTCGAGCTCCCTTGTGGTTCAGTGGGTTAAGGACCTGTCTAGTATCCATGAGGATGCAGATTTGATCCCTGGCCTCACTTAGTGAGTTAAGGATCTGGCATTGCTGTAAGCTGCAGCACAGGTCACAGATGGAGCTCAGACCCAGAGTTGCTATGGCTGTGGTGTAGGCTGGCAGCTGCAGCTCTGATTCGACCCCTAGCTCAGGAAATCCATATGCCATGGGTACGGATGTAAAAAGAAAAGAAAACACAATAAAACATGCTGGGCTTAGATGCACCTCAAATCATGAACTCAAATTACAGAACACAAAAATGACAGAATTAGAGATAGAATTTGGCAAATCTATCACTGTAATGGTGATTGGTAGATAAGACAGGCAATATAATTTTAAGGCCATAGATATTTGAAGAAGATGATTAACAAGCTTGATCTAATGTATAGCTATTGAATATTATTCCCAATAAATGCAGAATATATGTTTTATTCTCAAGCATGAATTAACCTTTTATGAAAAGTTTTTTTTATATAGTTATTTTTATTTTTTCCATTATAGCTGGTTTACAGTGCTCTGTTAAATTTCTACTGCACAGCATGGTGACCCAGTTACACATACATATATAGATGCTTTTTTCTCACATTATCATGCTCCATCATAAGTGACTAGACATAGTTCCCACTGCTACACAGCAGGATCTCATTGCTTATCCATTCCAAAGGCAATAGTCTGCATTTATTAACCCCAAGTTCCCAGTCCATTCCACTGAACAGGTTATCTTTAGCACATTAATAGTAAATGCATGAAATTTAATTTGTGCTATGCAGTGTTTTAACCATTTTAGAATACATTTAATCCTCACAATTCTAAGGGTTTGGTATATAAATATCTCCATCTTCTTTAATAGAAAATGGAGACACGAAGAGGTTCAGTTATTTTCTTATCCTAATGACTAGAAAATGGAAAACGGGATTAAAGTCTGTGCTCTAAGCTGCTACACACCCAGGAACAGCACTAGGCTGATGGCAGGAGTTAGCCCCGAATAGTCTCAAGCATCCACTGCTCAGTAAGTGTGTATGCTATGCAGGACTTCCCCTGGAGAGCTCTCCTTAGCTCAGGACAGTGGGTATTTCTGAGCAAGAAGGTAAGGACACAGGATTGGGGGGGATCTGCAATGTCATGGTAACATTCTTTCCTAGAACTGAGTATTGAGCAGACAGGTGTTTATTGCATCTCTGTTTGAAGGAAAATTAACACTGTACCATAGTGTTACTCAGGCCGTTTTTAGATCTGACATTACAACCTTATGCCACTGTCTTAAAAGTGTAATAGACAACCAGAGAAAATAAAAGGCACACTTTAGCTCTTTATGAAAGTGCAAAGACAGGCACAGGTTACTTTCCTTCCTTGAGGTAACTCTTGGACCACAGCAGAGCAGGTACACAGTGATCTGAGCAATCTGTCTGTGCCAGTCAGAAATGGAGAAAGGGGGAGTGACCATGTGGCGCAGTGGAAACAAATCTGACTAGCATCTGTGAGGACGCAAGTTCAATCCCTGGCCTCGCTCAGTGGGTTAAGGATCTGGTATTGCCGTGAGCTGTGGTGTGGGTCGCAGACGCGGCTTGGATCTGGCATTGCTGGGGTTGTGGTGTAGGCCAGCTCTAATTTGACCCCCTAGACTGGAAACCTCCATATGCTGTGGGTGCGCACCCCCCCAAAAAAAAAGAAAAGAAAAAGAAATGGAGAGATGGAGAGAGGGAGGTGTGAGAGTGAGATGGATGGACTGGGGGTTTGGGATTGGCATATGCACACTGAGGTATATGGAATAACTGCCAATGGGAATATGACTGAATCACTTTGCTATACAGCAGAAATTATCACAACCCTGTAAATCAACTATACTTCAATAAAACTTAAAAAAGAGAGAGAGAGAGAGGGAAATGGAGAGAGGGAACAAGAGTGGGCCCAGCAGGGGATACAATCATTACAATTAAAGACAGAAGGAAGGAAAATGCCAGATTCTATGCAGTAACAATTAGCCTTAGAGAACATATGCAAAATACCACAAAGATTCCTAGAAGCTTCTGGAAGAATTTTGATGGTCAATTTGAAGAACCCAAAAAACTCAAGGAGAAGGTACAGCCACAAAAATACTGTTTCATTACTGTCTGTATTTTTTCTAAACATAGGCATTTCCCAAGTAAACTGGGTGACTGTAATCTGTGCACTTAAAATGAATAATAGATATTAATGTGCTGAGGGCAGAGATTGTATATATTTTTATCATAATACTACCTTACATATGAAAAATAAACATGAATGAATGAAAAAAATCTAACAGAACTCTTTTAAAACAACTTTAAAGTACATCTGATACTAGATAATAGGGTTATCGTTTTTAAAATCAAAAAGAAGGCACATGACATTGCAGAAGTAAAGTGCCATTGTATTAGTCTTCTAATACTATGGAATGCATCCAAATTTAGTTCAATATCTAATCTAGGACAAGTATGTGTGTTTGGGAAGGGGCCTATGCAATCAAATGTGTCCATGAATTTATAAAGGGAACAGGAAACGTGTAATATATACAGACAGTAATTCGTGGACAAATGGAAATCCAGAAATACACACACACACACACACACACACACACACACAACCATCTTGAACATATATCAGTCCTAGAAGGCTATGTCCTTTCCAGCTTGCAATACCAGTGATGTCCAGCACCCCAGGCAGTTGCTTCCTCTGAATGCTCCTGGCCATAATGCAAAAATTCTGCAAATTACTTCTATAACGGACAATGGAGAGGAAAAACTGGATGAAGTTCAACATAGGAAAAGCCATGATGAGTACTATAAAACGTTTTCTACTAATGAAGTCTGTTAGGTCTTAGAGTCATCTCAGCAGGAGATGTCAAGGCTGCATCACAGGAGGAACTTAAAAAATACCAAGGAAATATTCATTTCAAATGTTTCAACGGGGCAAACATCTGCAGCAGAGGAAAGGCAGCGCCTTTAGAACATGACCAGGGCTATAACAATTGTAAAAACTTATGTGTGACAGAGAAGACCTTGCTATTCACTGCTGAGTACAGCAGGAAGGTCAAGGGCACTGTAGTTTCCAAAAACATCATTATTTGCTTTCTAGGAAAAAAAACAGTTTAATCTCCAAAATGTGGTTTCCTAAAGTAAACAATGCCGGATCGTATGGCAAAAAAGAGCAGTGGATACCTACCATAATTAGAATTTTCCTAACTGTTGTTAGAGTCTCATTTAAAGAAAAAGTTCACTTTAAAACTTTCTGAGTTTCCACTGCGGATGGAAGTTTTATTAATGACTGGGCCATGGGCAGACTAATGTCTTGCTGTGGCTCTATTCAGATCTTGGCTCTTTCCTTCCTAGATTTTCAAGCCATGTGCTCCTGTACATAGGTAATCAAAGTCCCATTTGTAAAGAGGAAAGAAAGAAAAAAGTTCATTGTACAGAACGATATGATGGACTTCTCATCAATGCTGGGGTGGTCCTCTGAGACTTTCATTTCTTTCCTCCACAAAAGCAGAAGATGAAGTTTAAGTGCCTTCCTGTGTATTTAATTTAAAAATACCAGCCACTCTATTGTTCAGAACTAAGTCGTTTTAATAAAAAAAATGGCCTCTTATTCCTCAGATACCGTCCATGCATGAGGTAATGAGCAATGTAGGATCTTAGAGGTACCCCTCACAGTAATCCCTCAGGATTTTCTATTTCACAGAATTTACTACTTATTTTGCTACATGCCTACAGAGAATTGGTGAAGTTCATGCTTCCCTTTTAAAGCTACTGAAACTCTTCAGTTGTGAAAACAGCCTAATGAAAGTGGCCTCTTTATCCTTCTCCTGCATTCGCAGACTCCTCTGGAATGAATCTCTCACATAGGTAGGCATAGCCTCGATGTGTCTGGGGGCTATTTGGGAGGAAATAGAAAAGTCTCGGAGCGAGACAGAGCAGTCCAGAGGTAAACAGGCTGCCAGTGCTGGCAGCTGCGCCGTTCCAAAGAAGACTGCTTTCCCCTCTGTGGTCTCACTTATCAACTTTGACATGTGACTGTCTTGACTCTCTGGAACATTTATCAAAGAGGACAAATCGTGCTGAATGTCAAGGCTGCCAGCATGACTTTGTTGAGCAGTTGACTATTAAGAAAATAGGGCTCATAACCATTTATCATGCAGGGGAAAGGTAACAGTCTATCTAAATAATTTTTTTAAATAAAAAAACGCAACTATATATTTATTTGAATCTATACTCTCCCATCCCTACTACCTTAGTTCAAGTGCTTTGCATGTTACAGCTGGATTATAATACTTTGCCTATATTATCTGGGGTTTTGTTCCTTCAAATTTGCCCTCCACACTCCAACAATAATGCGTCAGTCTGGGATACCAGTCTGACTCCCTTGGGCCCCTTTTAACATGGAGTTGTCTTCCCAGTGTCTGTGGTATAAAGGCTAAGTTACCAGTTACAACATAAAAGGTGTTTCCTTATCCGGCCTCCACATACTCGTCCAGCCTCACCCTGGCTCTTTCTTCACTTCTCAAAACTTACTCTCCAGTTAGGCTGAACGAGAGCAGCTCCTTGAACCCGCAGTGTTTGTTGATGCCTTCACGTTTGTACTTACCCTTGCTTTCAACATTGGCTCTTTCAAAATTCTTCTCAGGTGCTGTTTCCTCTCTGAACTAAAGGCATAGTTACTGGTTTCTCTGCACAACTTATGTATTTTATTATTGTGTGTATATCACGGGAGTGTAATCACATATGTCTTCCTCTTTCCAGATCTAGATTGCAAGTTCCATAATGGTAGATGGGATTTCATTTTATTTTTGGCTCACCAACGCTCAGCATAGAATCTGAGATATCATGTTGCTCTAAAATACTTATCTCTGCATTTAACTGAGTCATCATGACTATCAGAAGCTGAAAGATAAACATCTTTATATTATAGAAATGGAATTCATTACAAAATCTTTGAGCCTAAAAGCAAATTTTAATGGCATGTGAAAAATGAAATGTACAAAAGTCTGCATGTTTAATATTGTATTATAGGAATACTATGATCTGTGTTTGCATGAAGAAGGATTGAGACCTTAGAGTGCAATTTTGTTTACTGATTTAATTCAGCTTTATTGAGATATTATCGACACACATGTTTAAGATGTACAGTGTGATGATTTGATATATGTATATAGTGAGAAATGACTGCCACAGTAAGGTTACTTAACACCTTGATTACCTCATATAATTACGTGGGGAGAACATATAATATATATTCTCTTAATAACTTTCAATTATATAATACAGTACTGTTAATTATTGTCACCATTAGATCTCCAGAACTTATTCATATCTTGTAGCTGGGTGTTTGTATCCCTTGATCAACATCGCCCTATTTTTCCCACCCTCCAGCCCCTGGAAGCTACCATTCTACTCAATTTCTTTGAGTTTGGTTTTTTTAGATTCCACATGTAAGTGAGAACACAGTATTTGTCTTTTCCGTCTGACATTTCACTTAGCATAATGTTCTCCAAGTCCATCCATGTTCTTGCAAATGGCAGAATTTCCTTCATTTTATGGCTGAAAAAAAAATTCCCATTGTACGTATATACTATATTTCATTTATCTATTCATCCCTTTACAGACACAGATTATTTTCATGCCTTGGCTATTGTGAATAATTGTGCAATGAACATAGGGGTGCAGATATCTCTTTGAAATAGCGATTCACTTCCTGTGGATATATATACCCAAAAGTGGGATTGCTGGATCATAGGATAGTCCTCTTTTTAACTTTCTGGGGAAACTTCATACTGTTCCCACCAATAGTTAATCACACCAACAGATTTTAGGGTGCAAATTTAAATCATCGACTGCAATGTACATGAAGCATTTCTAATGTAGGCTTTTTGTAAACTTTAAAAAGCAATGAAACACTTAAGTAATGTAGTAAATATTGGCAAGTTTTTCTTTAATTTTCAGTAATCTGTGTTTAATAAGGAAATCTAATACTGTCCCAGGCCTTTCCTTAATTTGCACATTTCTAATAATTACCAAGTCTTCAAATTTACTTCTGATATATATGACTGATCTCCATGCCTGATTTTCATTTTCCACTGCTTCTACTAATAGTGCTATCTGTCCTTACTCTAGTTTAAAAAGAAAACTAATACTCCATTCATGTTACTTTTAAATACAAAAAAAAAAAAATCATTCAACAAACACGTACTGAACATGTAATTGACTATGAGAGAAATGCAAAACTGGAGGAAAGGAGACAAAAGTTGAATCAAGAAACTACCATACATTGATGGTAGCATAGACTAGTGTCCCCTTTCCTGTCCGCAAACCCGATTATACATTCTGTATATATAAAAGTATATGTTGAAAAGAATCAAAATTCATGCTTTAAGATAAGAAGGGAAATCCTAGGTAGATTGGAAATGGCGAGAAACCTCTGGAAGATGAAAAGCAAAGGGATTATATTAAAGCTTGAAGCTCAACCAAGAGAGAATGAGAACCAAGGAGCTGATTCTGTAGCAACACCGAGCCAGCAAGGCTCTGAATTGGGAGCCTGCAGACATACAGGAGGGTGGTGGAACACTGCACATGGAGGGTTCTTTCAGGCCCATTCTCCCTGTCAGCTCTGAACACCAAGAGCCACAGGACAGCTTGTTTACCCTCCCCGTGGCCCTAAGAGATAAGGTTCTTGTAGCTCCAAACTTAGAGACAGGAAGCTGAAGTAAATCCTAGTGGAGCTGCTCAGTGATGAGAAAGTGAGGCGGTGTGGTATTATGGAGCTAAAGGGAGAAGAGCATTTCAAGCAGATGCACATGGCTAATAGCACCATGTGCTGCGGAATTCTTAAGGAAGTAGAAGGTATAACTGCATTTGGTCATTCAGCTACTACTTGTCATCCTCAAACCACATATTCATGGACTGAGAAATAAAGATTTTTAAAAAGTGGCTGAGTGTCAAACTATTAAGATGTTCAAGAAAAAGAATAGAGAAGATGAAAGTGATCCAAAATGGCTTTACTCAAGGTCTTTTTTTTTTTTTTTAAATAAAGGACATTTGAATGTATTTATTTGGGCCTAATATGATACTCTGCAGTTTCCCTTGTGTGGAGTTCACAGCTTATGTTTAAAGTGCTTATATTCAAACTCTATCATCCATAAGATATGGATTTTCTTTTTCTGAAGGTTCATTTTCTCCTTAAATATTCTCCACCCAAGGGGATAAAATTGAGAGTTACAATGGTTGTGATAAAAAAATATATAAACATACACAGATAGAAAAATAAGTAAATCCAAGATGTCATACTACATGTTCTCATATGCTATCATTCAATATTAAGAAATAATTGTTGTTAAAATTCTCTGTTTTGTACAGATGAGAAACCAGAGGGGCAAAGGAGTCATGAAAGTTACTAAGCGGTGAGTTTGACTTGAGCCTACTTCACACTGATTGCTACTCTAGATAAAAATAATTTTCCTCAAATCAAAGTCATAACAATAAGACCTTTATTTTGTTGATAATAAAAGTTTTGAAGAGTTTTCTTGCAAATTAATGAGTAGGTTACTTATAGGGGACAAACAAGAGGATCTCATGAAGGTAATTTATTATTTTATATACTTAGACTATAAGCAAAATAACTTAGGTGTCAGAAAATCTTCTAGAATCTTTTTCAAGTGATTGACCTGATACTTATCACATGTGGATCACCTGCATTATTATATCACAAAAGTCTATATTTTGTTATGAAGCTACTATAGTTATGCCTGTATTCAAGATCTGTTAGAAAAGTGACAAGAAATGACCCTAAAAATAACTTCTCCACACCTCAGAGAAGTCTCTGAGAAAATATCCAGCTTTTCTGCTTTTGCCAGTCATAAAGGATAGAACCTGCAAATGGAATGGCCAGTCTGGTTTTGAAGTGGGAATAATGTTAATAGATTTCCTCCTCTGGGAATCAGATAGTAAAACTAACTGAATATTCACATGGGCTGCCACCTCTGTGGATTACAATAGGTCCATGAGCTTGTTTATCTATCCTACATTGGGTTTTACTGGATGAGACCGCACTACAAACAAAATATTTAAGTTGGACAAATCCCAAAACACATCATTGGACATTTTGACCTTTAAGTTAACACAGAAAAAGTAAGTAATTGGAATTCTGACGGTCATCTGGGAAAACTGAAGGACAGAAACCAAAGTTTGGAGTATTTTTCACTTTCCTAATTAAAATCCTGAAGGGATTTTATTAATTTCTATGTGTATCAGACAGGAAGTGACTGAATCATTCCTAACTACCAACACTAGTGTCTTCACTCAGGGAATCACAGTTTTCTCATGAATTTCTCAACTAAATGTTCTCATGTTATTTTTTTAAGAACTTAAAAAAACTTTAAGACATTAAAATAATTTTAAACTTTTGTCTAAAAGGATTCACAGGATTTGGTAGGTATTCATGTGTCACTGACTGGAAGAAAACATTCTTTAAGGATTATGATGTCTTGGCTGCAAAAAAGCTTAATAGCTGTCTGTGGATTCCCTAATTACTAATAAACATCCCTTTGGAATATACTATATTTTCAGTGGTGATTGAGGAGTTTTAAATTTCTCTCATAAGATATCACAGGTGATCACACTTGTTAAGATGTGTTACTTTTAGTTTGTTTATAAAAGGAAAAAGAAATATTATACACTCTTGACAATTATACACTCTAGAAAAGAACACAATTATATGTTAAGGGAAATCTGAATAAGTAAACAAAATAATGAACATTTACTACTTTTATAATAATCTTTTTCTTTTTTAAGAAAAAGGGAGTTCCCGTCGTGGCTCAGTGGTTAACGAATCTGACTAGGAACCATGAGGTTGTAGGTTTGATCCCTGGCCTTGCTTAGTGGGTTAAGGATTCAGCGTTGCCGTGAGCTGTGGTGTAGGTTGCCGATGCAGCTCGGATCCCGTGTTGCTGTGGCTGTGGCAAAGGCTGGCAGCTATAGCTCCTGTTAGACCCCTAGCCTGGGAACCTCCATATGCCGTGGGCGCGGCCCTAGATAAGGCAAAAAGACAAAAAAAAAAAAAAAGGAAATTCTTGTTCAGCATATGCTAATAACTAGCTGTGACAGGTGAATCCTTAAACTTCATGGTGGGCTTACTTTTCTTTTTTAGGTAAATCAGATGTGCTTCTACATCTACAGCCCTCTTATGGTTCAAATTCCACCATGCCAAAAATTCTCTTAATTTTAATTTTTTGCTGCCCAAGTGCTATTTAATTATTCTTTTCCAAATGTATTTATCTATTTCTTTTTTATAGTTCTATCTCTAATATCTCTTATTATGCCTTAATTACTCATAATATTTTTATACTTGAAAGGAAAGCCCTTACAATTCTCTTAAAAGTACACACTTTCAAACAAAAACAAGCTTTCTGTAGAAAATTCCTCTTTTGTTATTTCTTCCTATAGAGTCCTTCACTTCCTACTGGTAGAAATGTATGACTTTGAAACCTGGTCTTCTCAGGAGAGTGAAAAGAGCAAATGGTTTCTGCGTGTTTTAGAAAACAAAGAAAAAAGTTCCAGATTTAACTTTCAGCATTTTGCTGCTGAAAGACAAATAGAAATATGAAAAGTGATGGCTAAAAGAAAGCAAGAAAAATGAAATGAAAACTCAGGCAAAAGAGTATTTGAAAAATTGGTCAAATTTTAACTTTGGTTGGTGAATAATGACTGCTTCAGATCTCTTAACTCACAATTCAGTGTAGATTCCAGATTAGATTAGCATCTTCTTTGATAACTTGCATTGACACCAAATGCAAACACATATTTCCTTAAGTGTCCTATCCTAAGAGACGAAATCCAATAATTTAAAATCTAATGCTGTACGCAAGTGTCATATCTCACTTCAAAGTGATCACCAACTTTGTTCATCTTTTTAAGCACACAGAGAATGTTGTCCAAAGTAAATTATATGTCAGATAACAAACCAAGTTTAACAAATTCAGAAGACAGGCATCATATCAATGGTGCCTTTTCTGACCACAATGGTGTAAAGGTAGAAATCAATAATATGAGAAAGCTGGACAATTACAGATACACGGAATTAAAGAACACACTGCTGGAAGTTCCTGTGTGGTGCAGTGGATTGGTGATCCAGCACTGTCACTGCAGTGGCTCAGGTTGCTGATATCACGCAGGTTTGATCCCTGGCCTGGGAACTTTCGCATACCTTGAGTGTGGCCAGAAAAGAACACACTGCTGAACAATCAATAATAAAAAAAAATTAAAAAGGAAATTATAAATTGTTTTGAAAAAATAAAAATGGAAACACAACATGCCTAAACTTATAGGATGCAGCCAAAGCATTCCGAAGAGAAAAGGTAGAGTGAGAAATGCCCATATTTAGCAAAAAAAAAAAACCTAAAAAAAACTTAATTATGCAGTTCAAGGAACTAGAAAAAGAACAAACTAAGCCTGAAGTTAGAAGAAGGAAGGACATAACAAAGATCAGAGCAGAAGTAAATAAAATAGAGCCCAGAAAAATAAGAAATGATCAGTGAAAATATGATATAATTTTTGAAAATATAAAAAAATTGGACAGACCTTTAGCTAGACTAAGAAAAGAAGAGAAAACTCAGATAACTAAAATCAAGAATGAAAGAGGACACTTTATAACTGAGATCACAGAAATACAAAGGATCAGAGTTCCCACTGTGGCTCAGTGGGTTAAGAACTTGACTTGTCTCTGAGAGGATACAGGTTCAATCCCTGGCCTCGCCCAGTGGGTTATGGATCTGGTGTTGCCACAAGCTACAGCATGAGTCTGTAGCTGCAGGTTTGATTTGACCCCTAGCCTGGGAACTTCTATAAGCTGCAGATGTGGCAATAAAAATAAAAAAAAAGAAATACGAAGGATCATAAGAGACTACTATGAACAATTATATTCCAGATAACCTTGAACATATATAGATAAATTCTAAGAAACATACAATCTACCAAGACTTAATCATGAAGATACAGAAAATCTGAATAAACCTCCTTCTGAAACTTTTCCAAAAAATTGCAGAAGGGACACTCCCAAACTCATTCTATGAGGCAACCATCACCCTGATACCAAAACCAGACAAAGATACCACAAAAAAAGAAAATTACAGGCCAATCTCACTGATGAACATAGATGCAAAAATTCTCAACAAAATACTAGCCAAACGAATCCAACAATACATTAAAAGGATTGTACACCACGATCAAGTGGGATTTATCCCAGGGATGCAAGGATTCTTCAGTATCTGCAAATCAATCAGTGTGATCCACCACGTTAACAAACTGAAGAATAAAAACCATATGATCCTCTCCATAGATGCAGAAAAAGCCTTTGACAAAATCCAACACCCATTTCTGGTAAAAACCCTTCAGAAAGTGGGCATAGGAGGAACCTACCTCAACATAATCAAGGCCATCTATGACAAACCCCGAGCTAACAATCATTCTCAATGGTGAAAAGCTGAAAGAATTCTCTCTGAGATCAGGAACAAGACAGGGATGTCCACTCTTGCCACTACTATTTAACATAGTTCTGGAAGTCCTAGCTACAGCAATCAGAGAAGAAAAAGAAATAAAAGGAATCCAAATTGGGAAGGAAGAACTAAAACTATCACTTTTTGCAGATGACATGATACTATACCTAGAGAATCCTAAAGACTCTACCAGAAAACTGTTAGAGCTCATCGATGACTTTGGCAAAGTTGTAGGATACAAAATTAATACACAGAAATCAACGGCATTTCTATATACCAACAATGAAAGATCAGAAAGAGAAATTAGAAGGAGGGCAAGATGGCGGAGGAGTAAGAGGTTGCGCTCACCCTCTCCCACAAATACATCAAAAAACGCATCTAAATATAAAACAACTTGGACAAATCATCATCTGAATGCTGATTAATTTAAACCTCCAAAAACTGCAAGAAACCCTTGAAATAACTGGGTAGAACAACTGAAGAAAAAAAAAAAAAAA
>PVHT020000108.1:3560087-3813840 GCA_004024745.2 Catagonus wagneri
AAGAGAAATTAGAGAAGCAATCCCATTTACCATCGCATCAAAAAGAATCAAATACTTAGGAATAAACCTGCCTAAAGAGACAAAAGACCTGTACTCTGAAAATTATAAGGCGCTGATGAAAGAAATCAAGGATGACTTGAACAGGTGGAAAGACATACCATGCTCTTGGATTGGAAGAGTCAATATTATCAAAATGACTCTACTACCCAAGGCAATCTACACATTCAATGCAATCCCTATCAAATTACCGATGACCTTTTTCACAGAACTAGAACAAAATAGTTTAAAGTTTGTCTGGAAACAGAAAAAACCCAGAATAGCCAAAGACATCCTGAAAAACAAAAATGGAGCTGGAGAAATCAGGCTTCCTGACTTCAGACTCTACTACAAAGCTACAGTCATCAAAACCGTATGGTACTGGCACAAAGACAGAAATAGAGATCAGTGGAACAGGATAGAAAGCCCAGAATTAAATCCACGCATCTATAGTCAACTAATCTATGGCAAAGGAGACAAGAATATACATTGGACAAAAGACAACCTCTTCAATAAGTGGGGCTGGGAAAACTGGACAGCTACATGTAAAAAAAATAAAAGTAGAACACTTCCTAACACCATGCACAAAAATAAACTCAAAATGGATTAAAGATCTAGATATAAGACCAGAAACCATAAAACTCTTAGAGGAAAACAGGCCACACGCTCTCTGACATAAATGATAGCAACATCTTCTCAGATCCATGTGTCAGAGTAAGGACAATAAAAAGAAATAAACAAATGGGACTTAATCAAACTTCAAAGTTTCTGCACAGCTAAGGAAACCCTAAACAAAACGAAAAGACAACCCACAAAACGGGAGAAAATATTTGCAAATGATTCAACTGACAAGGGATTAATCTCCAAAATTTACAAACAACTCCTACAGCTCAACACCAAAGAAACAAACAACCCCATCCAAAAATGGGCAGAGGATCTAGGCAGACAATTCTCCAAAGAAGACATGCAGATGGCAAATAAACATGTGAAAAGATGTTCAACATCACTCCTCATTAGAGAAATGCAAATCAAAACCACTATGAGGTACCACCTTACACCAGCCAGAATGGCCATCATCAAAAAGTCTACAAACAATAAGTGCTGGAGAGGGTGTGGAGAAAAAGGTACCCTATTACACTCTTGGTGGGAATGCAAATTGGTGCAGCCACTGTGGAAAACAGTATGGAGATTCCTCAGAAAACTCAAAATAGAATTACCATTTGATCCAGTAATCCCACTCCTGGGCACCTATCCAGCAGAAACCATGACTCGAAAAGACACATGTTCTCCGGTGTTCCTTGCAGCACTCTATACAATAGCCAGGTCATGGAAACAACCTAAATGCCCATGGACAGAAGAGTGGCTAGGGAAGATATGGTACATACACACAATGGAATGTTACTCAGCCATTAAAAGGAATGAATTACCAACATTTACGGCAACATGGACGGACTTAGAAATGATCATGTGAAGTGAAACCAGTCAGACAATTAGACAGCAACACCCAATGCTACCGCTTACATGTGGAAACTAAAAAGACACAATGAACCTCTTTGCAGAACAGAGAATGACTCACAGACTTTGGAAAACCTTGGTTTTTCAAATAAGACGATCTGGGGGTGGGGGGATGCACTGTGGGTTTGGGATATAAAATCTGTAAAATTGACTTGTGATGATTTATGTACACCTATAATTGAAATAAAATCCATTAAGAAAGAAAGAAGAAAAAAAGAAAATCTGAATAAACCAATGATAAACAGGAGATTGAATCAGTAATCAAAACCTTCCCAATAAAGAAAAGTCCAGGGCCAGATGGTTCTTCTGGTGAATTCTACCAAACAGTTAAAGAAGAATTAATGCCAGTTCTTCTCAAATTCTTCCAAAAATTTGAAGAGAACAGAACACTTCCAAACTCATTTAACAAGGCTAATATTACCCTGGTACTGAAACCAGATAAAGTCACTACAAAATAAGAAAACTACAAGCCAATAGCCCTGATGAATATAGGCACAAAAAATCTCAATAAAATATTAGCAAACCAAATTCAACAGCACATTAAAAGAATCATATACTGTGATCAAGTGGTAATTACTCCTGGGATGCAAAAATGGTTCAATATACTCTAATCAGTAAATGTAATACACCACATTAATAGAATGAGAGATAAAAGTCATGATCATCTCAACAGATGCAAGAAAAACCATTAGACCAAAAAAATTATTTCGTGATTAAAAACACTCAAACAAATTGGGTATAGAAGGAATGTACATCACCATAATACAGACCAAATATCTAGCCTACAACTAACATGTTTAATGGTGAAGGGTTGAAAGCTTTTCTTCTAAGATCAAGAATAAGACAAGGGTGCTCTTTCTCATCACTCCTACTCAACATAACACAGGAAATCCTAGCTAGAGCAATTAGGCAAAAAGAAGAAATAAAAAGCATCTCACTCAGAAAGGAAAAAGTAAAGTTGTCTCTGTTTGTAGAAGATATGATCTTATATATAAAAAATCCTAAGAATCCCACCCCAAACTATTAGAATTAATAAGTGAGTTCAGTAGAACTGGAGGATATATGATCAACATAGAGAAATCATTTCTATTTCCACAACTAACAACAAAATAGCTGAAAAAGAAATAAAGAAAATAATCCTATTCTCAATGGCATCAAAGACAATAAAATTCTTAGAAGTAAATTTAACTGAAGAGATGAAAGATCTGTACACTGAAAATTATAAGATTTTCATGAAAGAAACTGAAAAAGATACAAAGGGATAGAAAAATATCTCATGTTCATACACTGGAAGAATTATCATTTTTACATTCATATTATCCAAAGCCATACATAAATTCAACAAAATCCCTACCAAAATGCCAATGATATCTTTCTCAGAAATAGAAAAAAACCCCTTAAAATTTGTATGAATATACAAAATACCTCAAATAGCCAAATCAGTCTTGAGAAAGGAGAAAAAAGCTGGAGGCCTCATATTTCATTATTTCAAACTATATTACAAAGTTAATAGTGATCAAAAGAGCCTTGTGCTGCCACAAAAACAGACACATAGACCAGTGGAACAGAGTCAAGAGTCTAGAAATAAACCCAAGTATATATGGCCAATTGTTATTTGACAAGGGAACCAAAAATAATCAGTAGAGAAAAGACAGTCTCTTCAATACGTGGTACTGGGAAAACTGGATATTCACATGCAAAAGCATAAAACTGGATCCCTATCTTATGCCACTGACAAAAATTAACATGAAAGGGATTAAAGACAAATATAAGACCTGAAATCATAAAACTCCTAGAAAACATGAGGACAAAGCTCCTTGACATTGGTCTTAGGAACTATTTTTTGGATATGACACCAAAAGCACATGCAACAAAAGTAAAAACAACCAAGTGGGACTACATTCAACTAAAAGGCTTTTGCCCAGCAGAAGAAATAGTCAACAGAATAAAGGGGAAATGCACAGAAGAGGAGAAAATATTTGCCAAACACATATCATAAAAAAGGTTAATATCCAAAATACATAAGAAAATAATACAGTTCAACAACAAAACCAACAGCACCTCAAATAATCTGATTAAAATAGAGGTAGAGAAGCTCCCCCTGTGGCTCAGTGGAACCGAATCTGACTAGCATCCCTGAGGATGCAGGTTTGACCCCGGGGCTTGCTCAATGAGTTAAGGATCTGGCATTGCTGTGAGCTGCAGTGTAGGTTGCAGATGTGGCTCGGATCCAGAGTTGCTGTGGCTGTGGTGTAGTCCAACAGCTACAGCTCCGATTTGACCCCTAGCCTGGGAACCTCCGTGTACCATGAGAGCAGCCCTAAAAAGACAAAAAAAAAAAAAAAAAAAAAAGAGGTAGAGGACTTGAACAGACATTTTCTTGAAGAAGAGATACAAATGGCCAATGGGTACAGGAAAAAGTTCTCAATTTCACTAATCATCAGGGGAATACAAATCAAAACCACAATGAAATTTCACTTCAAATCTGTTAGAATGGCTGTCATCAAAAAGACAGATAACAGGAGTTCCCTCATGGCTCAGTGGGTTAGGGATCTGGCATTGTCACTGCTGTAGCTCTGGTAATAGCTGTGGTATGGGTTTGATCCTTGTCCTGGGAACTTCTGCACTCCCAGGACACAGCTGCAGCCAAAAGAAAAAAAAAAACAAGACAGCAAATGTGTTGGTGAGCATGTGGAGAAAAGGGAACCTTAGTGCACTGCTAGTGCGCATGTAAATTGGTGCAGCCACTATGAAAAACAGTACAGAGTTTCCTCAAAACATTAAAAATTGAACTACCAAATTATCCAGCAACCCCACTTCTCCACATATATTGAAAGGAAACAAAAATAAGATACCAAAGAGAATCTGCACCTCCACGTTCACTGCACTATTATTCCCAATAGCTAAGACATGGAAACTACTTAGGAGTCCACTGATTGATAAGTGAATAAACAAAACATGATACATATAAATAATATATATGATATATACATATTATATATATATGATATGCACACGCACAATGGAATGTTATTCAGCCATAAAAAGAAGGAAATCATGCCATTTTCATCAACATAGATGGACCTTGAGGGCATTACACTAAGTGAAATTAGTCAGAGAAGGACACAGTATTCTCACTTATACGTGGAATCTAAAAAAGCAAACTCAAAAACAGAGTAGAATGGTAGTTGCCGGGGGCTGGGGTTTGGGGATATGAGGAGATGTAAGTTAAAGGGTACAGACTTCCAGCTATAAGATGAATAAGTTCTGGAGATTTAATTTATAACATGGTGACTATAGTTAACAATAGTGTATTACATACATAAAAGTAGTTATGAGAGGGGATCTTAAAAGTTCTCATCACACACACACAAATGGTAATCATGTGAGGGGATGGATGTATTAACTAAACTTATTGTTGTAAAGATTTTGCAATATATGCATGTATCAATCTTTGTGTTGTGTATCTTTAATTTTAAAATATATATCAATTATATTTCAATAAAGGTGGAAAAAAATGCAGACAGATTCACATATAAAGCAGTTCACTCCAGTTTTTACTATAGTTAAAAAAACCCTGAAAAAATATAAATACCTAACAAAAAGGTAAAATTTCAGTTTTAGAGAAAACAATATACATAGAGAGGGAAACATATTAAATGTTACCTGTGGTAATCTTAGGTAATGCGATTGCTGATAATGATATTTGTATTTTTTATTTTTGACTTCAAATACTTCAACTGGATTTACCATAATTCTTGGCTCATTTGTATTATACATGCAAGTTTCTCCTTTATATTAAATTAGCTTATTTAATGTATAGTGAATATCAGTGGACTCACCACACAATCGTGAACCAGAGCGTGACTAACAGTTTATGTCTTAAGGGAGAAAAGGGTGAACTATCACACCAATGCAAAATACGTCTTCTTTAAAGATTCCAACATTTTTTTCAGAGATAATAAACTGGCGGAAAAAATCCAAAATGGGATTATTTCCTATATTTTTCTAATGAAAAAAATAAATACCATATTTAAATACAATGATTTGTTTCTAGTGCTTATACACCGCATCTGCCATTCTGAACTGGTGAATGTATATGGGTCACCATGTTTTAAACACTAAGGCTACAGCCAGAGACAATCCAGAGGAGTGTGTTAACTTGCTACCAGTCGGTACAATAGACCAGACTACTGTATGGTCTGTACAGACCAGAACTACTATGCAAAGCCCATATGTGGCTTTATGAGTGTGTGTGCTCTCTTAATCCATCAAGTGTGGATTGATATGTTTGAAATGTTAAAATCTTTGTAAAATTTTTAAGGATGAGTTTGTCTCACTTTGCCTAAGTTTATGACATGGAAGAACGAGATGCTGACAAGTCCCATAGCCAACACTGGTGCCCCCACAAAGCTCACAGGTGAGGACGCTGTGATGGAAGAGGTAAGTGGTCCCTTCAAGAGACAGAGCCAGAACTGGTACCAGACTCCTAGTTTGGATTCCTGCCTTTGATTACACTGCCTCTAAAAGGAACATTGGAATCCCTATCTGTGATTTGCTTGATGTTGGAAAAGACAACACTTTTTCCCTGCTGCTCTGAAAACTGTTCTTTGAAAGCAGAATATGATTTGATATGCAAATGTTCACCTTAAATACAACCTTTCACAAACACCTTTCAGTAATGCAAGGAAATCATCTGGATGTGTATCACTGAGTATCTCCAAACAAAAACTGAATGTCAGCATTTTGACAAAATTCATACATGTAGTGTAAGGAATCTTCATTTTATATCTACATTCCTAGTAAAAGAAATGTGACCTTGGTTACACTGTTTAATAACCAACTTGGAAGGTTAAATTAGCTTTTCTTTGGAAATAAGGTTTAGTGTTACCATAATCAGTGAGGCAAAATATACATTTGCCTCACCTTTGTTTTATGAAATTACATGACCAAATTAACAGCAATACTACTGTCATTTCTTTCAGGAAGAAACCTAAAAGAAACGTAATAATTTTGATGACTATTTCCAACTTTGTGGCATTTTTTTCAGTAGCTCCTTAAGGAGGCCTTTCTTTTTTATAAAAAGTCACACCTTAGGAAAATCATTCAATTTAATAAACACAGGTATTTAAATTAGGAAATTCTGAGTCATCTCTGCTTGAAATATTAGGATTATATAAGTGGGATTACAAAGTCTCAGCCTCCAATAAGGTTCAACAAGTATGAAAACTAGAACAGCCATACAATGTACTGTGCGACAGGACATTTTTGAAAGTAGAAGAGGGTACTATTCATAATTAAACTGGAACAGTAGTCATACATGGAGCCAATTTAGGTCAAACCAGGATGTATGTGTATCCTAACACAAAGTGAACCTCAGTCATTCTTTACTTACAGAAATTAGCATGTCTGTTTACTAGGGCCCTGCCGTTTATAAGGTTGGGGTAAAAACATGCACATCTTCTTTGTTAAAAAAGGCAACCAAAAAAATCCAGATTTTCTTCTTTTACAGTCTGGCACAGGTAGATGTATGTTAAGTGTTTATTCTAATGACTGGGCTGTTAATTAAATTATTACGGAAAAAAAACCTTTCACACTTTATTTCACATTTTTATTCTCTATCAGCTATCTTCTCCTTTCCCTTCACTTAACCCTTTGTATTTGTTTTCAGGACTCTTATAAAATAAGAACAATAGGAGTTCCCATTGTGGTGCAGCAGAAAGGAATCTGACTAGGAACCATGAAGCTGCGGGTTCGCTCCCTGGCTTCACTCAGAGGGTTAAGGATCCTGCATTGCCTTGAGCTGTGGTGTAGGTTGCAGACACCGCTCAGATCTGGCATTGCTGTGGCTGTGATGTAGGCCGGCAGCTGTAGCTCTGATTAGACCCCAGCCTGGGAACCTCCATATGCCGTGGGTATGGCCCTAAAAAGCAAATAAATAAAATAAAATAAATAAAATAAAAATAAAAATAAAAATAAATAAACTTAAAAAAAAAGAACAACAGCAGCGACAGTCAAGACTTTGTTTACTCATCAAGCAAATGCTGCTGAGTGCCTCCTGTGAACCAGGGCATATGCTAGGCTATCCAGATGGTATAAAGATCATTAGAAGTGGTCACTGCTGCTAATTTTTTTTTTTTAAAAGAAGAAAAAGATAAATACATAAATAACTAAAACCCAGGTAATCATGACAAAGGTACTTAAAGAGTGTATAGGGGAGCGTCAGTGCCAGGAAAGAGATTGTGAGAAAGGTGATTCAGGAGCAGAGAGGCCCATAGGTAAAGGCCTGGAGGAAGGACAGCTCACTGCTAGAGTCTGACCCTGAGAGGCCTGGAAAAGCAGGGTGGTGACAGACTATAAAGGATCTTCAATGCCAGAGAACGTCAGAGTTAATTTAAGGAACAGAGTTCTAGAAGATGATGAGCAGGGGGTGAGCCAATGAGAAGTCCATCTGAGGTCTAGTCTGGTGCCCTTCGATAGCTCAGCTGGTAGAGCAGGACTTTAGGGGTCGGACAAGGACTAGTCTGGGGGTGGGGAACAGGATGGACTGCAGACTAGGGACTGGCCCCAGGAGACCAAGAAGTAGCCTAGAGACAGGGGGATGTTCTAGGCAAGGAAGGAAGCAGCCGTGATATAAAGGAGAAACATGCCACAGAAAGTCTGGATAGATAAGCCCCAGTATATGACCACTGACTGGTTTGGTCTCCATGATTAGGATTTTAATCTGATATAACTGACACAGTGAACCGAAATGAAAGTGGTGGTCTCATTACTAGACACTTCAGTGAACCACTCCAAGCTGACAGCACAGCATCTTCTCTTAAATGTTCAAAGTAATAAGAGTATGTTCACACTTCATATAGATTAGTTTTCAATTCAATACATTTTTCCAAAGAATGAAACTTATTAAGGTGATTTCTTTTAATGGATGATTTTATTGCCCCAGTGGTAAGTGGTATAAAATTACTTTAGATTTTTATTAATAATTCTAAAATGGGACTAGCAAGTGGAAGGTAATGGATTGGTGAACTATAAAGCATCCACTGAATTAGACAATTCTGAAGATTCTACATTTTCATACTCAGCACTCTATTTTCTCTTTTCCCTAATAGCTACCACAATATTGGATAGCAGACAGTCTCCTTATGAGTTATGTTTCATATCCAAACAACTTCTGCTATAGTCATTTTTCAAACTCCTCGATACATTTCCCAGAGACTGTTAAGAGTCAGACATGTCAACTTGGGGGGACTCTTAGCTCCCCATCCACTGCAGTATTTCAAAAATACGCTGAATGATCCCTTGATGAATTCTAAACTGGGTACAGGGATAGATTACAGAACATGTCAGATTCATATCAAATATGAGATTCTATGAGTTTAAGATGATTAGCAAAAACGAATTTTCATGAAGACCGTTAAAAACCTATTTCACTACTTATTCTTTTTGTTTCTCTCCATTTTAGCCCTTTCCTTAGAAATGTTTAACTGAAACAAAAATGGCAATAGGATTAGAACACGTGACATAAAGAAAAAATACCTTTATTCCCAATAGCCAAGATCTGGAAACAACCTAAGTGTCAGTAGATGAACAGACAAAGATGTGATACGATTATATATGTATACAATATAATATTATTCAGCCATGAGAAAGAAGGAAATCCTATCATTTGTGACAACATGGATGGACCTTGAGGTCATTATGTGAAGTGAAATATGCTAGACAGAGAAATACAAATATGCATGGTATCACTCACATGGAATTTAAACAAAACAAAGTCAAACTCATAGAAATGGGGAGGGGCTAAGGAGTGCGATAAACAGGAAGAGGTCAGTAAAATGATATAAACTTAAAAAGAAAAAAAAAAACAAATATCTATTAGAAAGGGAGAGGATATCTGTTGTAACTGCATAGTGGTCTCAAGTACCTTTCTAATTCCATGAAGATTGGATTAAGATGGTCCACGCAGACAGCAGTGGGAAATCCTCATTTATTCCTTCGTCAAATATTGAGTACCCACTATGAAACAGGTGACATGATGCAATGATGAACAGGCAAATAAGACCTCTGCTCTCACAGCCTAGAGGGGAGCCACACAGCTTTACATGCACACAAGGAATATTTTTCTCAAAGTTGGCTCACAAATCATGATGCTGATCAAAAAGATATGACTGCAGTCCCTCTAATGCTTACGCTCTTGTTGTCTATGTTTTGAATGAACATCTTCTTGACTCATAATTTTCTTTCCTTTAAACATGTATGAGAGAGATCATAAACTTAAATTCTCACAAATATTCTGCACATATTCACAGGGATCCAGCTCTGGGAAATATATTTTGCAAAATGGCACTTTTCAGCATAGTGCAAGTATTTACTTAAGCTTTGCAGAACAACTGCCAAGAGGAGGCCAATTAATATGCTAAATGCTCTTTCTTATTTATAGACATTAGCCCAAGTTTGGTTTTCAGTTAACATGACTTGAACTTGTCCTTCTCTCTTTTCCACCTTTAATATTTCGTTAAGCAAATTTCTAAATTCCCTTGCACCGTGATGACAACGCTCATACGAGGGAAGCTCTATGTGTACTTAATTCAGGTTGTTGAATACGTTTCTTCAGCTGGATCTTAGGGAGAGGAATAAAAATGATTTCAAGTAGCATTTCTAAATGACAAAAATCACCAGGCTCAGAAATGTTGCTTAGATTATTTGCTTATCTTGGTTAACATGATGTTTTATACTATCAAAATAATGTGCTCATTAATTTTCTGACTCTTCTGTATCAACACTGACTTTGGAGAGTTGACGGCACATGCTGCAGAAAATTCAGCATCTTCCTTATACTCCAGCAATAGTGAGCATATCTTTATTAGAGGCTGGACAAACGAGCTCTATATATCTCAAAGCCTTCCCCTTTAAATTATTTCTGGTAGAGGCTGGATTTGAGATCTGCCTCTGACTTGCTAACGGCTAGTTATGATTTATTTCAACCTTTAGCTGGCTCTGGGAAAAAAAAAATAAAGTTGAAAATACAGAAAAGGAATGCTAAATCCTCAGTGGTATTTCAGTGGAAGGAAGAGTCAGCACCCTGACTCTTATGATGGCTGCATTGTTTAAATTTTGATATTTTTATTATTTTCCCTCAAAACTCAAATTAAAATCCTTTATCATTTTTAATTAGAAAACAGTGTCATCGTGTTTGAAAAAGATCAGATTCCAAGCTGTGAGTCTTTTAATACAGTCAAGTCCACTGAGACTTTTCTGAAGCACTGGGGGGAAATTTAAAACCCAGTCAAACAATTTTCTTAGGCAAAGTGGTGATAGGCCATGGTGCGATATGGGTGTCATTAAACTTTTATAGAGGTTCTCAACACACCAGCATCACCATAGCATTGATACATTGACTATAATATCTCCAAAGAAGCATTTGCTGTCTATCACAGCTCTGAAGGGAGCTGTTACCATCTATCAATGCAATAATCTGGGTGTTAAAGAGTCCCTAAATATGTATTTACAAGACAGTCAGATCTGTTTTGGTCTATTGGGTCAATAATCCAAGCACTAAAAGTCCCTAAATATGTATTCACAAGATTGGTTTTGGTTCACTGAGTCAAGAGTAAGCAGGCCTTAAAAAGGTGCCTAAATAGTTGTAGAGTTTGCATTTTAGCAAGTTCAGAAATGCAGTTCTGAACACTTTCTGCCTTTTAAGAGTAGATTTATTATGCTAGTTTCAGCGGATGCCAGAAGCTGTGTTTCACTCTGGCTTATGATATTTTGCTTTTAAAAAGTCAGAAGAAAAAAATCTTCCTCAGCACAAACTATATTAAAGCTATGAGGCAAGGAACGGAAACACAGACACACAGGCAAAGTCCTCTGGCGTTTGAATGCTGTCCTCCCAGACTTTGTCTCATCCCTTCCTCTGTCACTGGCCAGAGCCCATCCCCCTCACGTGCCCCTGTGACTGCTCTGATGGGGACTCTGTCCACTGTCAAGTTCATTCCAGCAGCAGAAGGATCTTGGGAGGCCTATAGAACCCGGCCCTGCTCTCTGCGAGCAACTTTGCATCTCAATATAAAAGCCAAAGCCTTAAATGTAATAGATGGCATCTACCAACCCCAACTCTTACTTTTAGAATGAATAGTCAAAGAAGTGCTACTGTACAGCACAGGGAACTATACCCAGTCTCTTGGAATAGGAGACCCTGGAAGATAGTATGAAAAAAGAATGTGCATATATATATATGGGGTTCCCGTCGCAGCTCAATGGAAATGAATTTGACTAGTGTCTATGAGGATGCAGGTTTGATCCCTGTCTTCGCTCAGTGAGTTAAGGATCTGGCATTGCTGTGGCTGTGGTGTAGGCTGGCAGCTATAGCTGCGATTCGACCCCTAGCCTGGCAACCTCCATATGCCACTGGGGCAGCCCTAAAAAGGTCAAATGAAAAAAAAAAGAATATGTATATATGTTTGTGTGTGTGTGTGTGTGTGTGTGTGTGAGTATTCATTCATATATATATATATATATATATATATATATATATATATATATATATACATGAATGACTGGGTTACTATGCTGTATGGCAGAAATTGACAGAACACTGTAAATCAACTATACTCTAATAAAAAATAAAATTAAATAAAAAGAAAAAAGCCAAAGGCCTCCTAAGATATGTCCCTACTCATTCTGAGTTCACTTCCTACCACTACCTGTCCCACTTGCTCGTGTCCCCAGAGCACACTGGCATCAGGTGTGGTCCTGCTCCAGTCCTTTGTTCTTGCCCCTCCCTCTATCTGAAAGGCTCCCCTCAAGATAGCCACATGTCTGTCTTTTATTCTCTTTAGGTCTCTTATGAGAGAGTTTCTCCCGGTATAGGAGAGCAGTACCTCATCCCAATACCATGCATTTCCTTCCTTTGTTACCCACACTGCTTGTTCTCCATTAGTACTTATCACCATCTAATATAAAACGTCTTTGCTTGCTTACTGTGCATCTCTCTCCCCTAAAGGTTAAACTCCACTGGGGCAATGGCTTCATCAATCCCAACTTAGCTAAGAACTTAGATATTCTAACTACTCCTTAAATATTTATGGTACAACCGAATGAAAGCAGATGGAAAGGAGTTTTCTTACTGCTTTCCCGATTACCTACTGATGTGTTTTCATGTTCGGGTTGAAGAGGAATGAGCATCTCTTTTCGAGACGAAGTCCTCTGTTTGGCCATTAGACCTCAGCTTCCCATAAGACTCTCTAAGTGTCTCAAAACTGGTCCTTTCTGAAGGTGATCATCCACTGCATCCCCAGAGCTACTGGTTTATAACAGAGATCCTGGAGGAGCTGGAGTCATCTGAACTGGTCATAGAAATGCTACACCAGTCTGCTTTTAAGTGTAACAGTTGGTAAAGGCAAAGTTTATAAATCTCCCAACATGTCATAGTGTGGTGTCCACAACCGGCTCTGGAAATTGCAGTGGACTGACTCACAGATCTCACAGTCTCATCTGATGCAAACAAGAGGGATGGCATGTGCCACTCTGCCATAAAAGTGTCACAGGCTGAGGGGTTCTGGGTAGAACTATTATTCTCTCCTAAACTTGGTCCATTACCTCCACTTTTAGCCAAGTAGATATTTTCTAATGCATCCTTCCTCGTGACAGAAGGCTGCCACAGTAACTTCTTCCTTATTTAAATTTCACTGGAACATTCTCAATTTCAATAACTCAGAAAGGTGCTTTCAGCCAGAAAATAACAGCTGACAACGAAGTAATGACTATGAGGCTGTGATTAGTTGAGATTAGAGGCTACAGAAGACCTGTCTGAGCATTGACCACTGTCATCACACTGATGCTGGCATCTATCAGGGATTGACACTGGTCAGAAAAGAAGATGTGATTCCACTAGAGTAAGCACAATAGCAGTCTGTTTGCATGTTGTAATAGTCAATGATATGCTAATTAAAATAATTTTTACCATGAACTTGCGTAGTCTCAGCAAGTCTCTCTTCCATGCTCCCTCCACCACCAACACACAGATTTTTTTTTTTTAAAACAAAGCTTTAAGGCACAAACTAAATAAAAAGCTAATGTGTTCTAGATAATTCCATGCTCCACACCCAAAGTAATTCATTAATTTATTAAAAAAACATCATTTAATCTTGAATTATTTGGGTAAGTGACTCAACTTCTGTAATTTATTTTTCATGAATAGGCAAAACTATTTTTTTTTTTTTCTTTTTAAAAAGGGCTGTCCCTGCAGCTTATGGAAGTTCCCGGGCTAGAGATTGAATTGGAGCTGCAGCTGCTGGCCTACACCACAGCCATAACCACCCAGGATCCGAGCTGCATCTGAGATCTATGCTTCAGCTTACAGTAATGCAGGATCCTTAATATACTGAGCAAGGCCAGGGATCAAACCCGCATCCTCACAGAGACAATGTTGGGTCCTTTGTCCACTGAGTTCCCACACTGGGAACTCTGAACAGGCAAAACTTAAGGCAATTTCAGTGCACACCAGTACAGAATGGATTTATAAAATAACACTTTTCAGTCAAATTAATGGAGAGGAAGAGATAAAAATTAACGTGAACAACGATGTCAAAACCATCTTCTACTCGGATACTAGGCATCATTGCCCATCCTTCCAAATTCTGGCTGAAAAAAATAATGATTTCTGTAATCCTCAGCAATGACTTTTGCAAGGGGTAGGATTTCAAATAAATGTCTATTTGCTTTAGGGGAGCTTCACTGAATCAGCCTTATTTGATTTCAGATCCTCCTAAGGGAAGAGATTTCAGGGTTTCCTGGTTGTAAAATGGAAAAGAACATTTTGCTGAACTTGTATGACATCATCTAAAGCATTAAAAGGGCAGATAATCATGGGTTCTTTGCCTGTTTACCAAAGCTTCTTTACCTCCTCAATCTATTTTATTTCCAAATGTCAAAGGAGTCTGAAACCTTTCAAAGATTTACAGACTGCAGAAGCAGAGGAAATATGAGAATAAGTCCTTTAACTTTTGTGAAAGCTTTTAAATAATTAATGGATGGGTTTTGGAATTGTTTCACATCAGAGTATAGATATTCTTAACATATACCATGTGAAGGCTAAACAGTTTAACAGCAAAGAACATGAGGTCATCTCTCCTAGACAGTCAGTGGAATGTCTCTTTCGAGTACTTGAGTCATAAGTAAAAAGAACACTGAATCAGCGAGGGGGAATAAAAATAATATACAATTTAGTTTACCAATGAAAATCAAAACACTATATCATGCATGAAAATAGGAAACACAGTCTCGGTTTCAAATACAATTTCTTTTCCAAACTCTACCTGGAAATTCTCTTATATTACTAAAAGGAGGAAAAAACGCAGCTGTCATAATATTATTTATACAAAGCAATCGCAATAGAAGCAAATTGTTTTCAGCCTTGTATTATAAAAATGTTTTCCAGTATACTTAAAATATTAAAGCCAAATAGCTGAAAGGAATATTTAAAAGCTCTTACTCTAGATATATAATAGACAAAATATTTCTCACAGTAATAAATTAATTTTTTCTTTGTTATGCAAACCCCCTCAACCATCACTTCATGAAGACATGTCAAGTGGTGTGAAAATGATCTTACCTCATATTCAAAGTCCTCTGTTCTGTCTGCATCAGCAGGCAAGCTGGAAAGATACTCATTGTCCTCATAAAATTCACGTTCCATCGGATGAAGAGAATGGCAGCTATGGGGAATGTAGCAAGATGACAGGAATGGATCAAAAGGGTTGTCCTAAAGATTAACACTGATTTTAGAATTTCACTTTCAAAGTTTTCCCTGTTTGCCAAAGAGATCTGTAGTGATCTAGCCTTTAAATAAGCTATGGCTCAGAAAGATTGCTTTTCTTTCTCCTCCTCTGTGAAGTCCATCAATTGTTTTTTTTCTGAGGGAATACAAGTTAGGGGCCCCTGGTCAGAGCTGCACTCAGTTGGAGGGAGGGATGTGAGACCTTTCGCAGGGCCCTGGTGCCTTATCCATACTCTGGCCTCCTTCCATTCCATCGAATGGCCTTGCTCCACACATGGGTGTGTGGCATTTGAGACTGGAGTCTACCCAAAGGTGGGCATTTGTAACAAAATATTACCCATTTCATAATTACAGCCTCAAACTTTTTTGAAATATTTTTAAAAGCACATACAGTTGGCCCACTGTGTCTGTGGTTTTGCATTTCTGTATTAAACTAACTGGATCAAAAACTGAATCTGTCAAAAAAAAAAAAAAGGTAGAGTTCCCTGGTGGCATAGTAGGTTAAGGATCTGGCATTCTCACTGCTCTGGTGGAGGTTCAGTCCCTGGCCTGGGAACTTCCACATGCCACGGGCATGGCCACACAAAAAAAGTTGTATCTGTAGCTGGCTGAATCCTTGGATGCAGAACCTGTGGATGGGGCTGGAGGTGGGGTGGGCACTATATTTTTCAGATTGCAAATTATACTCACATTGCCCCCATTCCTTAAGCCCTCCTTCCTCATTTTCCCTCATAACCCACATCTTTCCCTCTTTGATAAAGGGCATGTCCACAAACATTAAAGAACAATCATGGTGCTAATTCACTGGAAACCCCTAGAAGCCAAAGGGCTTTTCACAATTTCTGTACAGTTTCTGGGGACTGAGAGAGCTGCTGAAGTAAAAGAAATGAGGTAGACCCAGGGCATTGCACATGACTTCTAGACATCCTTTAACCTTGGGGAAATGTTTTATATAATTCATTTAAGTACTTTCAAATTACTATATGTTATGGTATAGATGCTTCACATTATACTATATAAAAGCTAAGCACAGTTTAACAGCAAAGGGCATGAGATCCCCTCTAAGAATTTCTAAGTCAGTGAAAATGCCAAAGTGCAGGTAACCAAGTTGATTTCAGGTGGGACCCCCTAAGCCCTGCTGAACTGGACATTATGAAAAAAATTGGAGTTAGTAGCAAAAATTAGTGCCCTTATCAGTAGCTGAAAGGCCAGAGAGACCCATCGTGGTGCTCTCACAGTGTAAATATTCCACCAGCATCTTCTCACTCTTCTCTAATATTCTCTAACTTGGGCCCAAAGAGAAAAAGCAGTCCAGGCAGCATCTTGCTGGCTGGTCTAACAGGTGAACCCTTTTTTTCTTTCATCTGGACTGGCTCTGCAAAGCCTATTTGGGTGGTAAAACCTCAGAGCCTGCTGTTTGGGGCATCTGATGGGTTTCCCTGGCCTCTGAGCAAGAAGGGAGCCCTGTTGTGAAGAATGCCTTATTCATTCTGTAAACATTTACCAAGTGTTTATCAGATGCCGGGCTCTATGCCAAGTGCTGGAAATCAGTTGGTGTACAAAATCCAGTTCTTGTCCTATGAACTGAGTAGAGCAGCTAAGTGGGAATTTTAATACAGTGATAATTAAGGAGAAAATACAGAAGCTAGGAGAGCACAGGGTGGGGAGGGGTTTGCACCTACTGCAGTCCTAGGAAGTTCGCTAGAAGAGGTTCCTTTCAGCCAAAATCTGCAAGGCTGGGGCAGGGGACTCAGCACACTGGTTAAGGGGTGGGCAGTGGGGTCAAACCTCTTAGGCTCAGAAGTCTGCCCTGTCACCTCCTTGCCAGACTACATAACATTTGTTTCCTTATCTGTGACACTGGGATGGTAATAATATAACGTACTCCCTCATGAGGTTTTTGTGAGAACTAAATGTGTTAATAAATGTCAAACACTTGGAATATTACCTAACACATATTAAATTAACTAATAAGTGTTAGCTATTATTCATTCAAGAAAATATTCATTGGATGGCTACTCTGCATCAAGCTGTGCTAAAGAATATTATATATTTGTTTGCTTGTGTATTTTTTTATCTCCGCCCTAGCATATAAGCTCCAGGAGGTGATGACTTTATTTTCATTCCGTTTTATGCCCAGTACCTACCTAGTTACGGTGCCTAACATAAGGGGCTACTTAATCAGAATGGATAGATGGCTAGAATCAGAGGAAGAATAGAGCCCCTGCACTCCTGGAACTTGAAGTTTCAAGGAATGATTTCCAAAGCATGGATACATATTAAAACTGCCTTGGGAGATTTCTGAAAAATTCGAATGCCTGGTTTTCACTCTAAAAACTCTTACTGAATTGGCCGGAGGTGTGGCATTGCATAGATACCACAATGTCCCCAGGTGATCCTAAAGTATACAGGTGAACCACTGAGATGGACTTAACAGAAGCCACAAAAAAGGCAGGGATATGACAGGTCTGTGTTTCACTAAGTGGAGCACGGATTGCAATAGGCAATAAAAATGCAGCCTAGGGAGATTACTGCTCTTACAAACTAGCTCTCAGTAATGTTTGAACATTTGCTTAAAAGCTCACAGTGCCAAGTGGATGTGGCAAGACATGCTTCTGAAACTTCACAGATAGGGTTATGTGAATAACATATCTCTAACTGCTTTTAACTCAGGTCACAATTGGAAATATTCCTTTAGTAGTTCCTTGTTTCATAGCTCTATACAGGACAGCCAGGGTCTTCTGTTTACATCTCAGTATATTGGGCAATTGCTTCCTTGAGGGAACTGCACTTTAATGAAATGATTTTCCTAGCTTCTCTTTTAAAGAGGAAAAGAGTGAGAGAGAGAGAGAGAGAGAGAGAGAGAGAGAGAGAGAGAGAGAGAGAGAGAGAGGCGACCCACAGAGGAGAGTACAGTGCCAACATGCCGCTTCCGGATCTGCCTTAATAAGGTGTTTGGCAGCTTCGGTGAGAAAATCTATTTCCCTGACCACTGCTCATGACTTGTATGGGGCTTGTGATGACTGGAAATTGGAAGATGAACTAATCAGAGCCATAATTGCCCCTAAGCAAGTATGACTCCTGAGCTGAAGCAAGCGAGCGGTCGAGAAAAGTAGGAGCAGGACAGCTGGGGACTAATTGGGTGTCGATGCAGTACAGACATTTTCCAAACGGAACTGAGAACCCTTCTCCGTAATTGTCAACTTGCTACAGTGCCTGATTCTTCCCCACACCTGCCTTCAGTGACAAATGACAACACAAAGGGCTTTGGGAGAAATGCCAGAAAAATACCTGTCTGACAGCAGAAAGGGACAGATGTCAGGCACTGGAGGAGTGGGTGGCCTGAGTTTGGCCAGGGCCATGATATGTTCGAAGGTGATGTCCGTCTGAGTGCTGGCATTCATAAGCTGCACTTCTGGGGCCGTTCCATAGGCTGGTTTGTTGAGCGGTGTTCGCCTCAGCACCTGGACCACGATGGGCTCCTTGGCATTTCGAAAAGCTTCCACTGCCTCTTCATGGGTGGCCTTTGAGAGATCCTTCCCATTGACCTGCCAAGATAAAAGGATGTTGCTCGTCTCAGAGGAAAGAACAGAGGGGCTGTCATGAGAGCTTAATAAAAGGTGAGCAGGGGAGGTTTAAACCAGCTGTGATATGAATTCTGTAAAGGAATATTTAATCAGACATTGATATTTATTGAACCCTTCACCATCATGAGAAAAGTGAAGGAGACTAGGAAAACTTATTTCTTTAGGAAGCACGCCATCGGAATTATTAGTAAAGATTTCCAAACCTAAACAACACATAAGCCTCTGAAAAGGTCAACCAAAATCTTTAGATAGGTAGAGTTGTTAGGTATATCTTTCTTTTAAAAAAGTGATCTATCAGTCTCTTGGTGGAGTTTTCAACATTTATTTAGTTTCATTGACCTGAAAGCTAATTTAGGGGGATATTGTCACATTTCTTTTCATAATGGTCATTTTTATATAAGACCACGTGTACATTATCCTGAATCCTTGCTATTGAAAGTGTGGTCTGTGGGCCAGCAGCATAAGGTTCACCTAAGAGATTGGAAATGCAGAGTCCCTGGCCCTACCCTAGACCTACTGAACTAGAACTGGAAGTTTAACAAGATTCTGACTGATTTACATGCACATGAAAGGAACACTGCCCTCAAACACCTCTCAGGGAGTATACTATGTCCCCCGGATCTTCACCCGCTTTAATTTATACCAATGGATAACTCTCCAAGGTAGTCCCAGACCTAAGAGAGGAAGAGGTGATGTTTGCCTTTGCCCTCCATCACTGCTTCTCAGTAGGACAAACTATTGGCACTCTGGAGATAATTTTAGTGAAACTCTCCCATGCCCACCTATCAAGGGCCAAAGCTGCTCCCCCACCTTAAAACATCCACACACTTCTCTGATCACCCTCTTGAGAGGCTGTACAGAGACCACTCTCAAAGTTGTCATCAGTTTAGTGCCATTAAATGGGTCCTGATAACACACCCTCTCAGTGCAAGTTGTATTCTAATAAAGGACTAGAGAAACCTGAAAGAGCTTCACAATTTTCACCCCAGTTGAATCAATAATGTTTGATTCTGGAAACAGGAAGAGATATTTGGGAATACAGTACTGTGCTCAAAACCCCTGAAATTATACCATTTCTAGACAGCGAAACCACCAGCCCGTTGGTGAGGCTCTGATAACTGCTATGCACCAGCACATCCTTATAGATCCCCAGGTGCCTTCAAAAGAAGCAAAGGGAGTCATTGATTTGCAGCCAGAGAGGGACGGCTGACATTCAAATGAGCACATTCTCTCTTCCTGAGTAGACAAAGAATATGTGTGTGCTCAGAGCAAAGGTGGGGCACTTGGGGGTAAATGATACAATGCCAGGTAGAAATCGTCATGTCATGTAGAGATGGGCTTAATGACCTGAGGAGCTAATTTACTCAGTTGACCCTAAAAGAGTAAATGTGCCTTCAAAAATTGAGCAATTAAGTTTCCTCACCAGCACAATATGACCCAGGACAGTTCTCAAATAATTTGTGGGACACTTCAGTTGGAGAGTTGGGTGTGTACTTGCCAATATGCATGTAGTCACTAATCTGTGCATTTAACTTACTGATTCTTTTCTCCACAGATGTGAATTGAAAATGACCACTGGATTTTCACTGGGACAACCTGGAAATGGCTTGATGACCTTGGGCCTGTGAGAGGGAGAACATGAACTTGGGATGCCAACTGACCATTTATTCCTTAAGCTACTGTCAGAGGTCAGGCACTTGGGGCTAAGACCACCACTCCTGAGGACCTGTAGTCAGCCAATTATAAGAGAAGTTCCAGAATGGAAAAGTACCACCTAAAATCTGGCCTTTCATCTTGAAGAGCATCATTCTTTTTGTCTCATATCGTGGTCAGTATTTATAAATTCTGGGGTTACGGAAGATGATGCAGTGGTGGATAAGACTGCTCTGCCAGAATCTTTGCAGTAAGGGAGAGCAGAACTTTTGTCCACATGTTTCCTGCTTCATGGTGCCTTCAACTTAGTGAATAGCCACTCTGCAAGGTTTCATACCCTTGCCTTTCTGAAAAGAACTCTTGGTCATAATCTAGTGTCAACTACTTAAAACCTACTGGAACTATATCAATATGTTATCTTCACTTATGCTACCTTTTCCTATAAGCCTTGCATACAGAGTAACCCCTAATAGTGGCAGAATAAAAGAAGACAGTGCCCTTTTTGGAGGAACCTCAAGCAATAACTGAGGATAAAGGGAAAAAAGATTTGTGGCCAAGGCCACACATTAAATCCTACTAGTGCATAAAGTGTGTGTCATTAAACAGTGCACTGACAAATGCCATAATTCTATTTCTTTCCTGAGGTGGCTCAGTACTTTGCCTATAAGCTAGTTTTGATATTCCTTTGTTTCAAATTTGTTTCAGAGACCTTCAAAGCAAGAATAATTTTTAAAAAGTGAGTGCCCTGTTGTTAGTGATTATTTATTTTATGGTCCTGTAAGCTAAATAAGACCATTTTTGTAAAGTTCAGAAAAGTGCAAAAATTTCTTCAGGAATGTTAAAATTACTGGAGAGTATTTTAGGCTGTGAAATTATTAGTTCTTATTGCAATGCTTAGCATATGCAGACAATATTAGCGTTCACACAGCAAGCGTTCACATAGCTATTGATTCTAAGACCAGTACATTCATTCATTTACAATCGTGGCATTTATATGCAAATTTCATTTTTTGCTTTAAGGACAATCAAATACAATCTTGAAAAAGGGGCAGTCAATATAATCTCAAGTATCTTACTTCCCTATTGGGAATGTTCTTTTCTTCTAGTTATCATGCAGCTGACCTCTATTTTCATAAGCTATTTAATATCTCTCAAAGTAAAGAAGTCTATGACCTTTAAAGGCTCTACTGCCTCACGTGATCTCTTAGAAAATGTAAGCAATGATGATACAAAGCACCTTTTTTTTTTTCACTTCACTTGAAGTTCATCAACATACTGTTAGCCTACCAAAAGGTCAACATTTTATAAATTACGCCTTTCACACCAGAAAAAAAGAGTAGCTTAACTGGGATTTTCTGGCAGTTGCTTTGCTCAGTTATCATCAGTTACAGTAACGGAGAAGAATAATGTTGGAAGAGTACCTAAGGTTTTAATTTTATAGAAAAAATCTGTAGTAAATTAACAAATAGATTAATAACAAAACTTTTTTTTTTCAATTGGTTATATTCTAAACCAATAACCAGGTATTTGATTGTATCATATCCTTATTGTTCTATTTCTTTTCCATCATATTCCCTTCTTCCCTCCTTCCCTTCACTCCATCCTCCTTTTTCCTCCCTCTCAGTCTCAATCTTGGTTTTGTATGGACAACATATGTGAAATGAAACTAGAGAAAGAGAAGCTGCCTATTTTATGTATTCCACTTAATGCAGATAGTTAAGAGTGTTGATTCAAACTGTTCTAGGTGCTAGTAAATGGATGGAAACAGAAGTGCTAGAAGTTGATTTTCAGGAGGAAAAACTGGATGAAGAGTTGTAGGAGCAAAACTAGTGGGGGGAAATGAACGGTAATGTGAAAATTAAAAAAGAAACACCCGTGTATTATGGCATGTGGAAGCGGAAGTGCAGAAGGGTTTCAAGAAGGCTGTTGATTTAATTTGAACGTGGTGTAGAGAAGGAGCCCTTTATCTAAATGGAATGAATGGGAGGTTGGAGGGTCATAAAAAACATGAGAATTACATGGGATAATTCCCTCTATTACTGTACCATCTGGTGAATTAGTAACTGTGGCCCAAACTGATTTGGTTCTAAAGTTACTGAGAAACTAAAATAAAACTGCAAAGACTTCTTTGATTGCTCTTTGATGAGAGTCTGTCTGTCCAGTATGCGGCAACTGGACTCTGAAAGGGTGATGGAGCTCCCCAATTTGAGATAAATGAGAAACCAGGCACAATTCAGATAAAAAGGTTATCAGAATTGGCAACAGCATAAAAGAGGAAAGGAAGATGCCAGTGATAGAGGTTCTAGGAGAAAAAGAGACGTGTGGCTATCCTCATAAAAGCTAGATCTGGGATTGGAAGCAAAGAGAAAGAGCAGCCTTAAGCAGGCCAGACTGGAAGCACTTCTAAGACATTCACATGAACTAACAAATAAATAGATAAGTGACTAAAAGAAAAACCAATCATGGGAAACCATTTTCAGAGGTCTTCCTCTCACCCCTGCACTTACCTTCTTAACTTAGTGGGTAAGTTGAAAAATACAAACATTTTTACAGATATGAAAAAAATGTGTCTTCTTCCTAAAAAGTTATTTTTCATTATATCAATAGAGACAAGTGAGTAGGACAAAACTAGTTACTTTTCAGCAATCAATGTGCAAGAAGTGTGAATACATTTGTTGTGGCAGATGGGCTAATTAATCCATAAACAACTTGTGAATGTTAAGTAAAGAATATAGCTTTTCATATGTAAACCAAATCACGACATCGTTTGATGAAACTTCTGTTTAACGAACAATCAAGCTACCCTTTTAGATAAACTGCAAGATCTGGGCCACTTGTCAACAACCTCCTTAGAGTGACTGGAGGCCTCAGCTTGGATATGAGCTCTTCTGCTTTGGTTATTCCTCTAATCCAGCCACACGCAAAATTTTCTTGAGTATCAGCAAACAAACAGGCTTTTCTTTATTTTTTCCTTTTGAAGTGCAAACAAGTGCATGAACAACCAAGTCACCCTGGTGCAGTTCCATTTCCAGAGTCAGCTGTCTGGAAACAATGAGGGTTTCCAAACCTCTGTGCCTCTTACAAAAAAACAGGGGCTTTTAAGCCACTCTGCCTTTCATGGGAAACTAAGTATGAGGATCAACAGAAGTACATAATACTCAAAATTATGTACAATTTCAAGTTGAAAATAACCATAAAACCCTGGATTATAATTTTTCTTCATTTTCAGACAATTTTATTCCTTCATTCAATTAATTCACTTGTTCATTTATTTTCAGCATTCTGGAGGTACAGATGACAAAACTGTAAGATATTTAACATGTATATGACTTGAAATATGTCCATATTGTGAAATGATTCCAAACGTCTGTTAATTAACACAACTATCACTTGAATTATTTAATTAATTAATTAATTTACATTTAGGTGAGAACATTTATGTTTCCCTTAGCAAATTTCAATTATATAATAGTGTTATCAACTATAGTCACCATGTTTTCTCATTAGATCCTCAGATCTGAGTATGGTAATTCCAATTGGGCGTGCCAATTTACAAGATCTCCCACCCTCATGAATAACTGTGAAATTAATTTTGATTCAAGTCCTTATGTGAATGCTGGTCAAATTCTCTATTTGATAATTAGGGAAGTGTTGTAAGAACATGACCTAGTAATATTTTATATAAGGAAGAGACACTGTTTAAATTGCTACTAAACTGTTTAGTATTATGAAAGGAATGTAAAATAATCCAAACAGAATCCAAATAGAATATTCATTAAAACTCTTGTCATATACAATCTTTAAGTCAATTTTAAGTAATTTAAGCATACTGCTTTTTTCTTAAACTTGATATGTTTGATTCTAGGCAGACATCTGTTATGTAAATTGAGGACAGCACAGCATCAAAAATATTTACAGTAAAAAGAATCCACAGCATAGGAATAGTGCAAAATGTTATGAAGAAAATCTTACGAGAGACTGACTAAAATTGATCTTGACCTTTTTAACATTATCAACAAACAAAACAATCACCAGGAGGTTTGTAATTGTGTAATTTTAGAAGGTGAGAACATAAGAAATGTTAGATTGCATTAAACCAAATCTCTATGTAGACCCATGTTTGGCTTTTGACAGTGCTATTGCTAGATTTGGGGAAGAGAATATGGTGATTATCACAGGGGATATAATGAGTAGACTTATTCAAAAGTGATCCTGGGGCTCCTTCTGGTTTGTCTGGACTACACAGCTGTCATTTTCCTGGTGTGTGGTGTGCTGCAACTTCCCTAGACCTCCAAAGGCCCCCAAGGCTGGGTGGCTGGCTTTCCCAGAAAAATGTAAACAACTGACTTTTTAACTCAGACAGCCTAAACCTCCGTAATCTGTTCCCTCATTGACAGTGTTCCCATAAGAAGAGAAAGAAACAATGGGTTGAGGTCCCTCCACTGCAAGTCCTTTGGTTTCGGGCCCCTGCTTGATTCTCTGTGCTGCTGCCTTGTAATCTCTATGTTTCTCCAATGAATACTGTCGCCTAGGAATTCTCGCTATGGCACGGCGGGTTTAGAATACGGTGTTGCCACAGCTGCTGTGGCACAGGTTGCAGCAGCAACTCAGATTTGATCCCTGGCCCAGGAACTTCCATATGAAGCAGGTGCAGCCAAAAAAGAAAAAAAATCAAAAGCAAGACTGGCACCTATATCCGGGATCACTGTGCCCTTATCATCCTTATTTGAAATGCTGATATATCTAACAGTAATGGACTGAAGACTCCCACTAATCCAATGAAATATTTAGAAAGCCTAATATCACACCAAGGTTACTAGAGTATGGCAGTATGCTGCTTCTCAGTCCCTTTCAGAGTACACTTTGATGGTGAGATGTTCCTAAGTGCAAGGAAGAATCATCTTTAATTTTTCTTAAGATGTTATAAACATTATTTGTGAAACTGTCAGAGCTGTTCTTGAACCAATTTATAATTTTGGTTCTAGGAAATCTCGGGGATGCATCTTTCATAGTTGCTTTTGCCCCATCAGCTTTTCTTGACTTATTAGTTGTGTCCCTTCTATATTTGCTCTTCCTTCCTCCTTCCTTCCTTCCTTCCTTCCTTCCTTCCTTCCTTCCTTCCTTCCTTCCTTCCTTCCTTCCTTCCTTCCTTCTTTCTTTCTCTTTTTAGGCCACCCCTGTGGCATATGGAAGTTCCCAGGCTAGGGGTCACATCGTAGAGTAGCTGCTGGCCTACAAAACAGCCACAGCAATGCCAGATCCGAATCGTGTCTGTGACTTCCACCACAGCTCATGTCAACACTGGATCCTTAAACCACTGAGCGAGGCTAGTGATTGAACCCTCATTCTCATGGATACTAGTTGGGTTCTGCTAAGCCACGATGGCAACTCCTGTTTGTTTATTCTCACTGCCGCATTTCTCTTCTAAGCTTCCCCATTTGGGATTGAACGCATTTGAACAGTGGTTATCTATATAAATTATTCCCGTTACTAAGGAATAGCCTATATGTTTTGATTCTTACTGAGCGACAATATAGTTTTATTTACCTCGTTATCAATAAATTGATTTTCCCTCCCCTTAATGAAAGAAATGCAAGTATCCCCTCTTTGGCACATGAGCAGGTGTTTCTGGGTTTGTCCCTGAGATCCACAGCTGGCTCTTTTCTACCGAGCTCTGTGCCCTCGGACACTGACAGCCATATGCCATGTCACCAGATTTCCTTGCTTTATATCTGTTATTTGGTTTGGCCAGTGGTAAGACAGCTAATATTATATCTTTATCCCGCCCCTTCCTAACTGGCTTTCAGGATTCCGGCTCTTGCCAGGTTATCTTCACATCCCCTCTCACCCTCCTCCTTCAGCTCTGTGGGTAGTAAGGTGTTCTCTTTCTCTGAACTCTGTTTTTTCTCTTAACTCTACTCACACATTTTTAAGTTATTCCTTCACTCAGCTTTCTTCAATTTAACCTTTGAATGTGCCTTCTGTCTCCTTCTGGGATCCTGACTTATAGTAACTAGAAAAGAAACTCATCTGATTTAAACAATAACAAAAATATGGTAAAAGCTGAAATCTACCATTTTTGGGTTTTGCTAAGACACTATGGCATCTCCTGTTTCTTTATTCTCACTTCCACACTTCCAATCAAAATCACTCTTACTATCAAAATTTCTCTTACTATTAAAATTAATCTCGGGTTAATAGATGCAAACTATTGCATTTGGAGTGGACAAGCAATGAGATCCTGCTGGATAGCATAGGGAACTATATCCAGTCACTTGTGATAGAACATGGTGGAGGATAATAAGAGAAAAAGAAAGAATCTATATATGTGTGACTGGGGCACTTTGCTGTACAGTAGAAATTGACAGAACACTGTAAATCAACTATAATGGAAAAATAAAAATCATTAAAAATAAATAAAAGCAAAAAGAATCTCATATTAGGAAAAAAATTAGCTGTGTTGAAAATACAATTTCTGTTTCTCATATTTAGTAAGTCACATTTTTTTTTTTTTTTTGAGGGCTGTACCTGAAGCATATGGAAGTTCCCAAGCTAGGGGTCAAATTGGAGCTGCAGCTGCCAGCCTATGCCACAGCCACAGCAACGCCAGATCTGTGCCGCATCTGTGACCTGCACTGCAGCTTGTGGCAATGCTGGATCTTTAACCTACTGAGTGAGGCCAAGGATCAAACCTGCATCCTCATGGACGCTAGTCGGGTTCTTAACCCACTGAGCCGCAACAGGTACTCAAAAAGTTATATACTTTTAAGAAAGAACTAAAGTATAACTTTTATTGAGTTGCTATAGCAGATGTAAAGTATTTATAGATTATATGTACACATTTATTTTGTAGACTGTCTAGTGTTTCTTCTTGATTAGATTCATGTTGTGTACTTTTGGCAGGAATGTCAGCAATTGTGTTTTGTCTTTATCATTCTACCCTATCAGGAAGCAATGGACTTGTCCATTATTATTGGTGTTAACCTTTATGACTTGATGAGATAGAGAGAGGGAGAGAGAGAGAGGGAAGTGATGGGGATGGGGGAGGAGAAGAGCAAGAGAGAATGAATAAACACACATAAAATATTAATGTTAAATTTTAAAATGTTAAACTTCTAGATAAACGGGGATTTGAGAATTTTGTGTACTATTCTTGTAACTTTTTGACAAGTCTGAAATTATGTCAAAATAAACTATCTCCAAATATCATTGTATTTGTTATTAGCTAAAAATGGATTCATGCTATAATCAGAGTTAACAAATAATTTGAAGAAATTGATGGATACAGGGCCTCCTACAGAGTTTGTTTCTTTATCTGCATAGTTTTAAGAGAAACAAATTCCTGCTCTGCACTGAATGTCTTTTATCTTGCATGTGTGCATGTGCATGGACACACCTGCGCATGCGTGCGCGCGCGCGCACACACACACACACACACACATCCTTACAGTGAAAAACACAGGCTGCTATCACCAACTTTATCATTGTCATAACAATTCATCTATGGAGTATCACCTGAAATCCTGTTCTCCTCCAAGCTGAGCTATTTAAAAAGATAGATGACTGCCTTCTGGCTAATTGTAGCAGTCCTTTCATTACTATAAAAAGACTTTTTATATCTCAAGTGACTCTATAAGCAGTGAATAATGAAGTCTTTGGAGAAGAGCCCACTGATGAAATGGTAGGATAACAACTACTTACTGACCTTTTACTTCCTAAGATAATACTAAGCTGATGTAGTTGATTATTAAACAACTATCCATTGAGTTTTGACACATCAGATCCAAGTATGTTAAACTTAATGAGAAATTCTGACGGAGACATAAAATTTCCTGCAGCAGGCCTAAGGGTATAAAGACATAGGCATATATAGGGCAAACGCTGTTAAAATGTACTCAAATTGTTTCATTGGGAAGAAACTTCATCGTAATTAAATGCCCCAGATTTTCCTTTAAAAATTACTATAAACAGCCTCAGCAACTGAGGGTTTAGACAGAGCTATTCATCTTTCATATTCACTGAACAAGAGGAAATGTGCTCTTAGCTCTTGGACAAGATCTTTTCATCTCATTTTTGTGATGAGAGCATATATGGATATCAAGAACATAATCTTGGCTCTCGCCTACACTAGCACAGGGCCAAGGAAGTGCTGAAAATAACTGTTAGATGAAAGGAGTACTAGTGTTCCACAGAGTTACTAATAAGGGACAAAAGAGTGAATTATTTGTAACAGGGCATCGGACATAACAATATTAAAGATGCTCAGGTTCTCTATCATCAGTGGTTCACCATCCCTTTTCTAAAAGAATGGTCCAGTGCTTAACAATTTAAATGCTTCTGCGCAACAAACATTAAATAAGAAGCTGACTGTTTAGTTTAGTACTTCAATTTAAGTGCCCCCAAAAATGCTTGTCACATACTTTGCGATAGATATGTGTTAAATAAATTTTCATTTATTTATCAAGATGCATGCTAAAACAAACACGATTGGATTTGCCATTAAAGTTATCTGTGTTTATGGGCAAAGTGCATGCCTTTCGCTACCCAACTCTATTCTGTAGCCTAGTTATCCATATTATTCCTTTTACTTAAATCTACTGAATAAATGGATTTGAATGGCAAGGCAAGGCATTAATTGCTTTGCTCGAGAGCCCCACCCACTGTTCAGTGTTACCATCGAGATGAACAAGGATGTGGGAATCTTTCAGAACTGGGGTCTGAACATGGTTGTCCGTGTCAGTCATTGGGCTTTGAGGAAGTTATTTAAACTCTCTGAGCCTCAGTTAATTCATCCGGAAAAGGAGATGAGAAAATGCCGTCACAAAATTGAGGATGGGATCAAATAAAGGATACAGCTAGGGCAGCTGCCAGGGTGATGTTGATTCCTGCTTCCTTCCTTCCTTGCTTCCTTCCTGAGGAGTTCTTGAGTGACAGAGACCAGGTGGTTCTCTGGGGATACAAGCTAATACCCGTGCTTAGAGTCCTTGCAGTAACAATGACATCAAGGCCAGTTAGAGCCGAGTGAGCAATCCCAAAATGCCAGGAGCTAAGCAAGGTCTTTGGCCCATATTATATCAGTCACACTCAAGAACAATCACGAGGGAAGAACTTTATCCCCATCTGAAAGTTGTGGAAGCTGAGGAGCAGAGGGGGTGAGGGAAGGGCACCCCTCTGGGAAAAACAACAGATACACCTAAATTGTAGGCAAACTTATAAAGAAATAAAGGTAGTAACAGCATTCTGTGGAAGCATAAAGACCCAACTATACCTGGGAATACTGCTATTTGACTCCAGGACTTGACATTTGAGGTGGGTCTTAAAAAAGATGTAGAGCCCTGTTAAGTGGCAAAGCAGGGAGTAAGGAAGGGAATTCTGGGGCAAAGGTATAAAAGTGCAAGTCTTCTGGGAGCCAGGAAGGGATCTGGTGTGGCCAAACACAGGGGGATTTGGGTACATGTCAGACAAAGAGACTGGAAAGGGGACTCTAACAAGATCCCAGGGTCTTCACTAAGCCTCGGTAAGGTATTTGTTTCAAACAACACCTTTTATCTGAAATGTAGCATGATCTCATTTAAGTTTTGGGAAGACAACTCTGAAGTCTGTAGCGAAAAATAACTAAATGAAAGCAGGGGAATTATTTAGGAAGTTACTTGGAGAAAACGATCAGTGCTGTGTCAAAACTGCGGACAGCATGGATGGTCCAAGTGGAGGAGGATGGAGACGTTTAAAATGCTATTCTGATACTCTTATTCATACATATTCCACTGGGAAGACATGTGGCAGACTTTCTACAACAGCCTAGCCTCCGTTTACATTCCAATTGATTAAGTCCATGCTGTAGAGAAACACAAACTGTAGAAGTTGATTTTTATATACAAAGGCGTAGGGAGTTCCCATTGTGGTACAGAGGAAACAAATCTAACTAGTAACCATGAGGATGTGGGTTCGATCCCTGGCCTCACTTAGTGGGTCAGGGATCCTGCATTGCTGTGGCTGTGGCACAGGCCAGCACCTGTAGCTCTGATTTAACTCCTAGCCTAGGAATTTCCAAATGCCGCGAGTGCAGCCCTAAGTAGCAATAAATAAATATATACATACATAAGTAAGCACATAAATAAATAAATAAATTTTAAAAATAAATAAATGAATTCAAAGGCATAAAAGAATTCTAAGTAGATGCTGTGCATCTCCTACAGCCATATATTTTCAGTGATTATACACACCCTCACACCATGCACAAAAATTAACTCAAAATGGCTTAAAGACTTAAACGTAAGACAAGATACCATCAAACTCCTAGAAGAGAACATAGACAAAACATTCTTTGACATCAACCTTACAAATGTTTTCTAAGGTCAGTCTACCAAGGCAACATAAATAAAAGCAAAAATAAACCAATGGGAGCTAATCAAACTGTCAAGCTTTTTCACAGCAAAGGAAACCATTAAAAAAAAAAAGACAACTCACAGAATGGGAGAAAATAGTTTCAAATGACGCAACTGACAAAGGCTTAATCTCTAAAATATACAAACAACTTATGCAACTCAACAGTAAAAAAAACCAACAACCCAACTGAAAAATGGGCAAAAGACCTGAATAGACATTTCTCTAAAAAAGATATACATACAGATGGCCAATAAGCAAATGAAAAATGCTCAACATCACTGATTATCAGAGAAATGCAAATCAAAACTACTATGAGGTACAACCTCACACCAGTCAGAATGACCATCATTAATAAGTCCACAAATAACAAATGCTGGAGAGGGTGTGGAGAAAAGGGAACCCTCCTACCCTGTTGGTGGGAATGTAAATTGGCACAACCACTATGGAAAACAGTATTGAGGTACCTCAGAAAACTAAATATAGAATTACCATATGACCCAGCAATCCCACTCTTGGGCATACATCTGGACAAAACTTTCCTTGAAAAAGATACATGCACCCATATGTTCACTGCATAACTATTCACAGTAGCCAAAACATGGAAATGACCTAAATGTCCACTGACAGATGAATGGATTGGGAAGAGGTGGTATATATACACAATGGAATACTATTCGCCCATAAAAAAGAACAAAACAATGCCATTTGCAGCAATCGCCCATAAAAAAGAACAAAACAATGCCATTTGCAGCACCATGGATGGAACTAGAGATTCTCATACTAAGTGAAGTAAGTCAGGAAGAGAAAGACAAATACCATATGATATCCCTTATATCTGGAATCTAACATACGGCGCAAATAAACCTTTCCACAGAAAACAATTTCATGGACATGGAGAACTGACTTGTGATTGCCAAGGGGGAGGGGGTGGGAGTGGGAGGGACTGGGAATCTGGGGTTCATAGATGCAAACTATTACATTCGGAATGGATAAGCAATGAGATCCTGCTGCATAGCACTGGAACTATATCTAGTCACTTGTAATGGAGCATGATGGAGGATAATGTGAGAAAAAGAATGTATATATGTATGTGTGACTGGGTCACTTTACTATATAGCAGAAAATTGACAGAACACTGTAAACCAACTATAATGGAAAAAATAAAAAATCATTTAAAAACAAAAGGAGGCAAAAAAATCCTACTTCTTCCAATGTTCTGAAACTGCCTGTTTAGTACCCACCTAGCAAAGTGCATAACTGTCGCACTATAAACACCATATACACCCAGAACCCCCCTCTCCTCATGTGTGCATGTGCACACACACACATATACACACACACACACAAACTTGCACATATACAAACACTTTCATGCTTTCTATGGTCCTCTGCCTGAATCACTTATAGCTTTGTGTGGGATACAAACTTAGAAAGATATTTTACCCAAGTGAATATATAGGAATTTTACAACATGGGAATCAACACAAGAAAGTAGAACTTGGGTGATATATAACTGCCTCTTCACTACCAGCATCTCTAACCTAGTGCTTGGAAGATGAAAAGTATTTCATGCCAGTTTGAAAGGACAAGACAAAAATCTGAACAAACAGCCATCACCCTTGCAGAAACAGGAGGTTTAAATCATTTTCAACAATCAATTCAGCCATTTGAATTCATTCTAACACTTGTTGGGCTCAGTCGATGACATGAAATTACAGTAAAAAGGCCAAGGCCCCAGGGAAATTCACAAGCTTTTACATCCACAAGTAAAACCACCTGAATTTGTGCCCATAACCTTCCTAACACCATGCTCCCAACTTCCTCATGAGCTTTGAAAAGTAATATTTTGTTCTATATTTATAAAAAAGTAGATTGCTGCTGAAGGCAAAAAGATGGAGTGAATGCATTTAAAATAGCAATGGATATCATTTCATATAAAATAGCTGGAATTTGCCTCCATCGTTTCACTGACTTGGTTGTCAATGACTGTACCTTGAAATGGATAATAAAGATAATAACAATAATAAAAATCTGTTGACACATACTCCACTCAGCACCATCTGCTCCTGGAGGTGCAGGAATTATTGTTATAGTCATCCTGTAGATCAAGAAACTAAACCTTAACAGCTAATAAAACAATTTGCTCAAGTTCATATAGTCACTGAATGAAAGAAAAAGAAAGATTTTTCTTCAAATTCCAATGAATTCTTTTAAAATATCAATATGAGTTTTAGTATAGAGGCTCTAAAAATTGGACAAGAGGATTGGTGGGTTTATTCTACCTTCTTTCAGTGAATAATTAATAAGACTATGATTAAGTCATCAACCGTAGGCATTCACAAGCGTGGATAATTGTCTCAGCTTCCCCAGGGCAAGAAAATTCCAGCTAAAAAGTGAAAAGATGATTCTGTAAAATGAATAGGTTAGACAAGATGACCTTCAATGACCTTCTCAGGTCTAAGAAAATCTATAAAAATATACGTGCACATGAATTTCACTAATCTTATAGAACTGTGAAATTACTTAAAACTTAGGTAAAAAAGAATCTCCACCCCTTCATTTTCTACAAGTGAATCAAGTAAAGCTTAGACACGGAGGTGACTCATGGACCTGTCAATCTGTCATTGAACTTTTACCTTAAGGTGCCCAGTTCAAGGTCCAGCCTCACCCACGTGTGACATAATATTGTTACTGCCTCACAGCTGGTCAGTGGCTCACTGAGGTGTGATGGATAAAGTTCCCTGGGAAAGACAACCTGGTTCTCTCAAGCTTTTTACCTCAGTGGACATGTCACAATAGTGATTCACACTGGAAGAACTTCTCCAAAACCACAGTTGGCCTGTATGAAAAACGAACCAACTCTAGGCTTTGGGTCTCTTTGAGGGCACACGTGTAAAATGAGAGAGCAGTACTGGGGATTACTTGTGGAAAATTGTGTTTTATACGGCCCTCCGTCTCCTTCGTGAAGGAAATAAGCTCGAGCAACAGTGCAAGTGTCATTCTGCATATGGAGTCATTATATTCTTAAATTTAACTTGCCGCAAACAGTTTTCTGTACCAGTACTGCTTTTTTTTTTTTTTTTGCTTTATTTGGCAAAGTGGGGGAGCGGGGCATATTTTTTTGTAAATTTAGTTCCTTCAAACAATTAACATATGTATGATTTAAAAATAATTTTCAGCAGATAAAACAATCCTGCCAAAGTCTGGTAAAAGCTCTCCATTGTTCCATGTCTGCACAAATTACCTTGCATCTCTGATGATTTTATGTACATTTAATCACTAAAGATTAATTACATGGCATACGGAAACCAGTGAAACACTGAAGAGATAACTTCAGTTTAAGTGCACATGCAACTAACTTGTGGCTTTTTAAAACAATTTTAATTAAAAGTACTAGAAGAATCATCGGGCTGAAAATATTAGGAGCTCTGGGATGGATGAGCTTAGCATAGCTAATTAATTGTATATTTAATCAAAGAAGCCTTTGGCTGTAATTAATAATCTATATTCCTCTGGTAGTAAATATTGTAGTTCCGTAAAAACAGAATTTATAATTTCTAGGATGCCATATGCACAGAAGAGTGGGGCAGAAAGCAAGCATTTCCACACCAGCTTTTTGAGCTGAGCTTGATTTTGTTTATTTAGAGAGGATGCTGTCTATATCTCTTTCATTCGTTTTAAATGTCATCTCACAGTGGCAGCTTACAAATAGTTATCCCAGAGTGACTTGGACTTTTCAGAGGTGTAAAGAATAATCCGAAAGGAGTGACTAGCAGAATGCTAAATGAAGTGTGATTTTTCTTGCACCACAAAGATCTCACATTTTAGAGGACTTTAAGGAGCTCCATCTGAATATGACTGCAAGGATGGGGAGACAGAATTAAACAGTGCCTTCCATTCACTTCCTTTTAAATGGCAGAGTGGGACTCAGAGATTTCTATCACCTGCATCCCAGTAAAACGTTCAAATTACAGAAGCAAGTTAAAACACCCCTTTCCTTATAATAGCTTTTACTCTGAGTGCCAAACACACCAAATTTCCCCCACACAGACACACAGACACACACACACACACACACAAGACACACAGACACACAGACACACACACAAGACACACAGACACACACACATACTCCCCTCTCTTTTTCAAGATTCCCTGCCAAGTATAGTATATTTTTGTTCTTATGACCCTTTCCTTGATTTTTGTGACAGAAACTCTCTAATGGGAGGTAGTCACATGCTTTTCATATGATCTAAGATTGCATTCTTTTCTTCTTGCAAGAAAGGTATAAATTTCAAGAGTTTTGCATAAAGAAAGAAATAACATAGAAGTTAATCTTAGATGATGGGTTTTCCTATCTTCTAAATATGTTTTAATATGTGAAAATTAGCTGTTTGCCATCACTGTTTTATATTTTTAAGAATTTTGTACTAGGAGTCACGGGTCATTGAAAAAAGAAATCTTCCGTTTAAAAAACATCTTTTGAGATCATGGAGAGCTCACGTTTTTGTATGCATCTGATACAATTGCTTGATACACTAATCAATTCATAGCATACGTTCCATTTTTCTGGGGGTTATATGGTCTTCATATGAATATGTATGAAGGAAACAGATATGAATTAGATTATTAAAATTATATCAAGTGAAAATATTTTTATTCAGTCTATACTGGGCATTAATAAACATCTAGGAACAAAGAAGAGAATAAAGCACTGAGGTAAAAATCTGCAATTTTCCCAAAGGCCACCATTCATACCATATGATCAAAAGTAGCTCATTAAATACATGAAGATGTCTTCAGGGCCAAATCAGTTTATAATATAACATGCAATTTTCAATGAGAACAAAAGTGCTAAAGACAATTTGTAAAAACGGCACACAATTGCCTTTTCCTTTTAGAACTGTGACTAGTGGGCAACTCCTGACACAGGCTCTCCCAATGTCCTACTAAAACAATGTACGAAGGCACAGGGAAAATGAAAAGCAGTATTATTCACAATTACTTTATTTTGCCCAATTTGCCCCGACTTCTTCACTTACTGATTGAACCAAACTAAAAATTTAGGCAACTTTCTTTGAGCATCCGTACAGCATTAGGAAAACATGGGCACGTGGTGCGTGCATACGTTCACTGATGTGTGTGTGTGTGTGTGTGTGTGTGTGTGTGTGTGTGTGTGTCTGTGATTTAAGACTTACCCAGTGGATACTCAAAAAAGTAAAGTTGCAGATGTGCTGCTCCACCTGGAGGGACATCTGAGGGACCCCAGCAGTGCCCATGCTCGCCCTGGAATATGTTGTACTTCTCACAGTACAAAAGCCTACTCCCCTCTGTCCTGCTGGAACCCTCAGAAGATTATTCTAATAACTCAGATCTGAGGGCTTGTACTTCTGGGGCTGAGAAGATGGCACTGGAGAGGTGTGAGCCCACCAACAGGTAGATGATAGGAATTTCTTGCAATGTGTGGGGAGATTCACAAAACAGAAGTTCAGGGTAGAGGATGCTGGAGGGGAGACACTCCCAAAGTCTGAAGGTCCTTAGGTGAACTCATGTGATGATGCTCCTATAGGCATTTTAATGTCCTTTTGTTTTTAGACTATAAATATATGTCATATTTTAAAATATTCCTCATTTTAAGTGTCTTCCTTATAAGCTATCATTTTCCTTACTTTTCTTTAAAACTTCGTGTCATGAGAAGGGAGAATGGGAAGAGAAATGGAAGAAAGAGTGAAAGCAACAGAGAGAGAGTGAGAATGAGAGAGAGAAGGAGGGAGAGAGAAAAGACTGAGTCATACTTAGCTCGTCTTTAAGTTCAAGGCTGCACACAACATCCTTGTAGATAAGAAAGTATTGTGAACACCGGGAAAGTACCATTTTAAGGGTTTAGGTTAGTTGAAAAGTATATGACAAGAGATTCATTAATGTGCCATTATGATGCACCAAGGCAAAATAAAGTAAAGCAGGAAAATGGAACTATTCAACCCTGGGCTTGATTCCAAGCTTTGCCCCTTGGCAGCTGTGAGACTTTAGGCTGATCACTTAACTTTTCTGAACTTTTGTTTCTTCATCTATCTACTGGGGATAATAACGCTGATCTCTAAATGTTGTTCGACAAGGTAATGAGAAAGTAAGTAAAATATAACCAATATGTTAGAGTAGGAATTCAACAAAATATGGAAATTATTATCATATTTTGTTATCTGCATGACATTCAAAAGGGTTCTCTATCCAATGTTTATCAGTGAGTGATAATTTTGGCATGTTTAGACATGTTGAGAAAGCATGCCCTGAGGTTTTCGGGTGATAAAAATTTAAAGAAGTAAAATGTTATACACAAAGAGAGCAATGGATTAGTGGTCAGAGGACTTGAATTCTCATTCTAGACCATCTGCGACCAACGTAGACTTGGAAAGCCACCTGTGCTTTTGAAACTTCAGTTCACTGTAAGTTTCAAGTGCAAGTCAGTACAGATAAGGGAAGTTAGTGCTTGATATTTGCAATCTATTTAGCAATTTATAAGTTAATTGCCTCACCAATATTCATCTCACTGCTCACAGGAGATTTAAGGATTATTCACGTCTTAAATAAGAGGTAAATATTGGTTTAATTGATTTTTACCAAGGTCATACAACAAGCGGTAAAGCTGGGATTAAAGCTTCGACAGGCTCTCAGCATTCTTGTTATGCTACCATGGGGCATCTTTGCTTTGTTCTCACCTGTTGCCTGGATTAGTTAATTAATCCCTGTACAGGATATAGGAAATGATTGTTAATTTAAATCCAAATATTATGTTCTCAGCAAAACTGCTTATCAGAGAGGGCAATGAAAATTAGAAGATCGATTCTATTATTGATTTCCAAGTTGTGATAAGTATTTCTGAGTTAACTGGAAACCAGAGCGCAGAACTATTGGCTGAACTTGGTCCTTGTAAAATATGAAATTAGATAACTTTTAGATAGCTGAGGATCATAGGTAACTGATGTCACCATAAAATTTTTACTCATTCCCTAGGCTTACCAATGGCATTTTCATAAAGTTAAGACAGTTCTGTTTCAAAGAGGTCAAATTGAAAACCTCAGTGAACTATCCAAAATTTATGAGGTCTAAATCTTTCAAAATGAAGTAAAATAAAAAATTCAGGAGTTCCTGTCATGGCTCAGCAGAAACGAATCCAACTAGGAACCATGAGGTTGCGGGTTTGATCCCTGGCCTCACTTAGTGGGTTAAGGATCCGGCGTTGCTGTGAGCTGCGGTGTAGGTTGCAGACACCGCTCAGATCCCGTGTTGCCGTGGCACAATAGGTTAAGGATCTGGCATTGTCTCTGCACAGCTCCAGCCATTGCTGAAGCATGGGTTCGATCTCCAGCTCACATAGTGGGTTAATGATTTGGCATTGCTGCAGCTATGCAACAGGTCACAGTTGTGTCTTAGCTGCGATCCATGGCCCAGGAAATTCCATATGCCAGGAATTGGCCATAAAAATAATAATAAACATCTGAGTTTATTATGAGGATATTGAAACACTGCAATAACATAGAAGTTGAAGGGCAGAAATTAGCCTCTGTTTCAAAGATTCAAAAATTTTGTAATTAGGAGTTCCTGCTGTAACTCAGTGGATTAAGAATTTGACATAGCATGCATGAGGATGTGGGTTCGACCCCTGGCCTTGCTCAGTGGGTCAACGATCTGGTGTTGCCATGAGCTGTGGTGTAAGTCGCAGATGCAGCGTGGATCCCACATTGCTGTGGCTGTCGTGTAGGCTGGCAACTGCAGCTCCAATTCAGCCCCTAGCCTGAGAACTTCCATATGCCACAGGTGTGTCTGTAAAAAGAAAAAAGAAATTATAATTACATACAGTTTTATTTTAATGGGAAAAATTGACCTAGGATATGCCTGATTAAAATAGTAAGCAATAGTACTTAGAAACAGGGCTTTAATTATGTTTGTCTTTTCTGCCAGCCAAGAAAAGTTATATGTGATTATCAGAGTTCTTTCACCAGGTGTTGTCTAGGTGCAGAGACCAGAAGCTGCTGCTTGTCCATCAGCTACTATATGTTGGATTCTTTGGGCTATCATTAAAGTGGTAGGATCATGCTTTGCTGGTGGTGCCCACAGGACAAAGATTGGGATGACAAGGGACCCTGGATTCTAAGTCTCCTGCAATATATATTCCAACAAATATTGTTCCAATAATTTTCTTTACAGACTTTATTTTCTGTATTTTATTCAATTTATAATTTTCTCTAAATTTCAGTAGTCTACATCCTCAAGTATTGAGGACCACCTATGGTTCTTATATGCCCCCTAATAAATAATAGCCCAAGCATTGTTAATATGAATTAAACACTGCTTGAGATCCACGTACTCTTTTTAGAAATGCTCTGCTCCCTGTTGATTGCCTGAACACTTTACCACATTGCTGATCTGGGAAAGGATTTAGGATGTTGGCTAAAGGAATGTGGAATGGATGACAGAATGTACTCGGCAGGCTTAAAAGGCTGTGAAACATCACCAGATTAACAACAATACCTTGTAACATTTGCTATGGAAATAGTACTTAACTATTTGGAGCTCTTGACGTGACTGCCTACTGTTATTTTGGATGCTAATGGAAAGAAACATAGCAGACTCATTTCCTATTCATTCATTCATATATAATGCATTTCTTTCTAGATTTAAAAAGGCTCCATACATATGTATTTCCTAAAAGGCTATAAAAGTCAATTACTATGTTTACCCAACAAGGAACTACTTTCTCAACTTTAGAACACCAATTTCAGAAAATGCTCAGCTCTCAGCTAGTAGACATTTTCCATCTTATCTCATTAGGGTGGTTGAGCATGATATAGAAAAGAGTGATCAAGTGTGACAAAAACTGTGCTCTGTCTACACTAGCTGCTTCCACTATAATTTTAATTGCTAGATAGCAGAGCTTCAAATATTTCTACTAGATACCAAGAGATAAGCCTTATAAATTAAAGAATATTGTTGGTATATAACCAAACATGTAAACAGACATTTTGCATAATGAGCTAATTTTTGGAAACCAGCATATTTTTAGAATTTCCAATATTAAACATTGTAATACTTAGAGTTGAGGTTCCCTGCTTGTAGTATTTCAAATTCTAGGCCTATTTAGAATTGGTTACAGTAGAATAGAGGGCAAATGATGTTATTAAGGCTCAAAGCTAACAATTATAATTTAAAATATAAGTACATGTTGAGACCTTTCTAGTGCATAATGCTATGCTCCTGTCACAGCACTGGGAACACTAATTAAAATGAAAAATTAGAAAATAATTTTCCTGAGTCTGAGATTGGTTTCTACTACCTTTTTTTCCTCCTTCAGTTTTCATTCATGAATTCATAAAAAAGAAATTACTGAGAACCAGCCATGTGCTAGAAAGTTTTAAGCACTGAGGTCCCTCACCTCATGGAGTTTACACTTTAGTAAAGCAAGCAGACAATAAATATAACAAAAACTTCATCTATTTGTAAAATGGTATGAAAAGATAATTATTTGTTATGTGCCATGGAAGAAATAGAGCAGCATAAGGAGAATGCGGGAGGGGTGTTTTCTTTCTGTGGTCTGTGTAGGTCTCACTGAGAAGGTGCAGACCTTTGAGCAAAGACCTAAATAAGAGAAATAGGCAGAGGAGTCTATCTGGAAAAAATGGTGATGGCTGAACTCACAGTAACTGGACATATAGTAGCCCACTGTACGACTAGGCTTTGACTCTTGGTTATCCTTCCCAGAAAGTTTTTTCTTACTTTGATTTCATTTCCCTCTTTTCATTCTCCACTTTCCCATTTTAGTCAACCAGCCCCCTTCCTTCTCTGTCATCACCCACACTCTCAGGGCTGCTGCCTTTTTGTGCTATTGCCGTTTCTCTTGGGATCTCCTGGTAGATTGTCCACACAAATAAGAAGATCTCATTGACTGATCTCTTACTCTGTGTTGAGCCTAACGTACTAGATACGAGCTTGTTTAATTCAATATTTACAATTACTCTTTTAGACTGGACATTATTACTGAACCTGTTTCTTAGATGACAAAAGAGACAAAGGCTACTTATTTCTCTTTAAGCTTATCCCATAAGCCAAGGGATTTGAACCTCAGTTGGGTTGATTCTAATTCTAATATTTTTATCCACCAAGTAACTATGTTGTTTCCTTGTTTTTCTATCCCCAACTCATTCAAGAAGTATTTCAAACAGTGGATTTAATGGAATAGGAGTTAAGCATATTTTCCAGTTTTAAAGGGCACCTGGAAGTCACACTGTCTAGGCTTCCCCTAATATCTGAATCTCTTTTACAGCATCTGTGCCAAGTGGTCATCTAGGCTGTATATGAAAACTTCCAGCAACAAAGTATCACAGTGTTTTTAAAATAGCAATACGTTATAACATAGGTCCATGGTATTCCATTGCTTTGCCTTACATAAAGCTGGAAACTATTGGTTTTGGTTTTTCACATATTAATATTGAAAAGTTACTGTCACCGTTTAACATTCTTTCTTCTAAATGTCATTTTGTCTTAGCTTATTTCATTAAGTGTTAAATTTAAAAAGTCTTTCAGGTATACTTCTGGTTAAATTGTGTTTTCGTGGCTAAGTTGTAGTAAAGGCAGATATAGAGATGGTTAAGCTGCCTGGCCTCCAATTCTATTTGAAAAAGAAAACAAACAGTAACTTGGGAAACAGGTGGCAGTAAAAATAGTAACACCACCAGTGAGTCCTGGCATTCTGAGAATTTCCTGGCATGTCTTTTCCGTACCGGAATTAACACACAGGAATGGTCAGTATCTAGGATCTAGTCATCTCAGGATAAGGACGGGGTATAGGCTGCCTGTTGTGGATTGTGCCAAAAATGGGATGATGCAAGTGTCGCCTGCCTAGAGATAGGCTCCTTCCTGCTCCCTTGGTAGCCCTCCTCTGCCATGGTGCCTGAAATTCCTCCCCTTTCCTCATCCTCCAACCCCCAACTCTCATTTAAAAAAATAACAACACCTATTTGTCTGGGAATAGTAAAAGATGAACATTCACTGCACTTTACCAAAGATGAGTTAATCAGGCCAACTAGTGTCAACGCCAAGATTTTAAGACAACTGGATCCAGAGCAAGTATATTCCTCTAAGAAGAGGTTGGAAGAGGAGAGGGGTAATTTTTTGAGGCTCGAGGTGGATGATTAGGGAGTTAGGCTGGGGAACATGGTAGGGATCAGTCTGAGAGGACAGAGGAAGGTTGCCACATGAAAGAATACAGCCAGTAGGTAGACTGGTGTGTAAGCACACTTGACCTACCGCATGCTTTTTTTTCTGATGTTGGTCATCCTGTCATGATTTCAGATTAAAATGCCAAGGTGCCACCAAAGAATATCTGGACCCCAAATTTCACCTTAAGAGTTAAGAAAAGAGAGCACTAAGGGTTAAGTAGGTGGTTCAAAGTGATAGAGTTTGTAGCAAATCTGGGGAATAGAGATCTCTGGTCTTTAGACTCCTTGGCTTGGTCAAGGTTATATTAGGTGAGATGAAAACTGGAAAACTTACAATAGCTCACATTCATTTACTGCTTACTAGGCACCAAGTGTTAAATACTTTTCTCCTACGCATTCAGCATGTAATCTAAAAAGACTCATTGTGGTAGAATTATCCTCTGTTGCACCATTTGAATGGGTTAGAAACAAATGCAGCAATTTTAAGTGGCTGATCTTAATCACACAGAAGAGTCAGGATTTGAATCAAAGTCCTTAATTGCTGTACTGAAATGAGAAAAAGCACTGATAATGACAGTATCAATTTAGCTGGTTGGTTGCAGTAGGAAGAAGCAAGGAGATAAATGGGATTCAGAATAAAATTTAACAGATTAAAGAACAAGCAAATAATGTATATGTATGTGTGTATATATACACACACACATATATGTGTGTGTATATATATATATATATATGACTGTGTTACTGCTTATAGCAGAGCTTGACACAACACTGAAAATCAACTACATTTTAACAAAAAATGTAATTATTAAAAAAACACAAAAATTTAGAAGAAAATGATACAAGATCACATGACAGGTTTAGAGGGCTTTATTCATATAAATGTAATGTCTATACTGCTGGACTCTGAAGAAGCCACAAAGAACTTTCTTTCTTTCTTTTTTTCTTTTTAGGGCTGCAGCTGCAATATACGGAAATTGCCAGGCTAGGGGTCCAATAAGAGTGGCAGCTGCAGGCCTATGCCACAGCAACACTGGATCTGAGCCACATCTGTGACCTACACACAGCTTACAGCAACACCAGATCTTTAACCCACTCAGTGTAACCTGGACTGAACCTGCATCTTCAGAGAGACAATGTTGTTTCCTTAACCCACTGAGCCACAGTGAGAACTCCAAGAATTTCTTCTTGATTGGTTGTTAATTTCTTTTTCTTTTGAGAGGGCACATCAGAGGAAAGGCTAGATACTTTAATAAGCTGCCAAGGAACCTCTGAGAGAGAAAAAAACGACTAGCAGCTAGATGTCATAATTTAGGAATCCTGATGAAAACCATTAATTGCCATTGTGTTGCTCCCATTTGAACTCATCCAGTTGATTTAGTCTGAGTTCTTGCAAGATCTGGGAGGATTGCTAAAAGAAGCTTGAGGCTAAGCACAGATAATAGGAATATTTTAATACTCTTGGTGCTTTTACAAAGGAATAGCATGGCAAACATCAATTGTGCGCACTGCTCTGAAACTCTCTGGTTGTGGGGTTGGTGTAAGTCCATCCGCCCTCTCTTTTCTCCTCCCCAACTGCTTCAACAACAAAAAAGATGTTCAGGACATTGCTTTCCAGAAGTCCTAAGGCACTGTAAAAATCCAAAGAAATCTCAAAAGATGTATATGTTGTTTTTCACTCTTTTTGAGATTCTTCCCTTTGAAGTCTAGTGTAGGCTGACTGAGAGAATGAAAATAAAGTGCTATTTTTTGGATAACCTTAAAAAAATGAAATTTAAAAATAAAGAAAAATCATCAACCTTGATTACAATAGACACCTACTACCAACTCTTTGACAAAGAGGATAAAACATGAAGTGTTGAGAATATTTAAAAGCATGGCTGAAATACAAGCTGTCTTTTAGATTCTACATACATTGTAGCTTCTGAAAAATCCCACTTCATGACTGCTCCTCAAATGTTACAGAGTTGAACTGTGAACAGCGGTGGGGGTTAATCTGCATATAATTCATAGTTGGTCCTTTATATTTGTGGTTTCTCCGCACCCATGGGTTCCACCAATCATGGACTGTGTAGTACCGGAGGACTAGCTTTTTTGACCAAATCATTTATTTTTAAACATTATCTGTGTATAAGCAGATTCTCACATTCAAACCTGCATTGTTCAAGGGTCAACTGTAGATACATAATATTTAATGTCAGGATGAATTTTATCAAAAAGTTAATTTTTTTCTGTTTATATAAATGGAAATATTTGTATAATTTTGAAATGTTCTTAACACTCTTAATTAGAGTTGATACTTGGCTAAACTTTCCCCACCCTCTGTGGGTAGCCGCACTGTCAGAAGGAAAATTTATTTGTGATGTCACTTGCTCCCCTGTTACTACATGCTAGGTACACTCCCCTGTCCTTTTCTTTTTAGGTTTTTCCTTCTCCAGCTATTATCAAAAATTTCTGCTCTGAGACTGAGAGATGCAGTAGAAAACACCCTGGCCTTGCCCTTAAAAGATGGATTTAAAACTCATCTCTCCTACTTAGTTAATTTTAAGGCTGAACCTGCAGCACATTGAAGTTCCCAGGCTAAGGGGTTAAATCAGAGCTATAGCCTCTGGCCTATGCCACAGCCACAGCAACTCGGGTTCCAAGCCACATCTGAGACCTACACCACAGCTCATGGCAATGCCAGATCCTTAATCCACTGAGTGAGGCCAGGGATTGAACTCACATCCTCATGGATCCTCTTCATGTTCGTTAACCACTGAGCCAGGAAGGAAACTCCCTACTTAGTTAATTTTTATAACTCTGTAACGTCTCTGAGCCTCAGTTTCTTTTCTAGAAAATGGAAATTACTACCAATCTCACAGAACTGCTATGAGAAATAACTCAATGAAAGCAGGTAATACGTAGATACCTGCTTACTTAATGACTGTTAATGACTGATAGATACTTAATGATTGTTATTTGACTCTGAATCTTACCGGTGACAGATACTACTGATTGTCCACCCAGAAGTCATTCCCCTCTTCCTTTCTGTAGAACTCCCGTTCTCATAATGGAGGCTAAATATTTCGGATCCTTCTTTTCCAGCTTCCTTAATAGCTAAGAGATAGTCATACAATCACACACTGGCCACAACTATTTCTGGGGAAATCTACTGAGGTGTTTCTGAGATTTTTCTGCTTGAGAGAAGGGAGAGATGACAAGGAAAAAACACCTTATCTACTTTCCCAGGTTGGGTTTGGCCATGTGAAAATGTGATGCTTGGGGCTACAGTGATGATGACGAGAAGATTAAGGTAAAGACAAGGATGTCAGCCCAATGCCTAGCCAATACTGACCCACTGATCTAGACTGGGACGAACTATTCTTGCAATGTTGTGATGTGATCAAAATGAAGTTTGAACCCCTATACTTAGTCTACCTTTAGTAGGTATTTTGTTGTTTGCAGCCAAAAAACATTACAAAAGCTAAAAAGCTTTAGGGTTAGGGTTAGTCACTGTAATCAATTTGTTTTTCTTAACCTGGTATATTGATCCTTATCATCTGCAAACACCAAGCAAGTGGCTAATCTAAGTAGGGAAATTGTAATAAATACTATATCCAAAATATGGTTTCTGTCCTGGAGAGGACCTTAACTTACTTAGAGAGATAGGGTGTGTACATAAAAAATTAAATTAAAAAGTGCTGCATTAGTAGTGCAAATGATCAGTGCTATGGAAACTTAAAGAAATATCAGGATTACTAACGGTCTAGAAAAGCCTTATGGAAGCCTTGGGTTTGAGCTTGTTTTGAGGGAGGGTTTGAAGAGAATGCTTCAAATGGAAAATAAAGGACAAGCCAGGGAAAGCCAGGTGGATCAACCGCACGGAGGAGGGGTGTCTTTTGCTATGATAAGACCAATTTACGGGACTTAAGTTTTTATGTAGAGGAACAGGGAGAAGTCGCAAGGAACAGATTGTGATGGTTAAATGTCAGTTAATGAGTTGGGCTTGGTGGTGTAGACAATATGGTTTTGAGTAAAATTTTTGAGTAAAATAGTATAAGTTGCTTTATGCTTGAGAAAGATTATTTTTGTAGTAGTCTATGGGCTAGGCTGGAAGGAAGAGAATCTGAAGGTTAGAGAACCTAGTTGCCGAGTTAAATGTCTAAATATGTGTGCACAGAGAGGAGAGGAAATGGAGAGATAACTAGGAGTTGCTCCTGTTTTGATGCGTGACATCAGTAGGAACTAGCACACCATGACTTAGCTCACAGGAGAACAACTGCCATGGTGGAGACATGAAGTATCATGGGAAGCTGTGGTATAGATATACTGGAGGTTCCTGTGCTAGGTGATATTCTTTCACCACCACATATGTCTTCATTTACACTTTCATTTACACACAGGGGGACAAAGTGGAAATAATTTTGAAAAAAAATATTTATTTTCTCATTTATAAAAATACCATCTGTAATTTAAGATTTCATTTTGGTTTTTATATTTTATTTCAGTCTATCAAACACTATGACTATTTAGTCTTGTTTTGAAAGCACTTATTTTCTCGATTCTCTGTTGAATTTTTATCAGTTCCCTATTCTACAGAATAACAGCAGTGCCCACTTAGATCACTCACTGGAGTTGATCAGAGTGCCTCTTTTTATTTCTTCTCCTTTATCTTGTTCTGTGCTGATTATCTGAAAAGAATATCTTTCAGGGGAAGAGTTAAGAAATTTTAAAATAGCTACATAAGAGTTTCTGTTTGGTAATTGAGTTTGACGTTGGGAAATAGCATGATGTTTCTGTTAGTTTGCTTTGGTTTATTAGACTTTCATTAAAGGTACATTATGCACAGGTACAAACACAGTAGAAACCTTCCTAAACAGCATCTGGAATATGAAATAAAACCTACTACTAACAACTTTATACCTTCATTGCACATTATGTTCTGATATTCAATCTAGAGGAAGTCTCAAAAAGATCAAAATCTCAACAAGATCTCTTACTCCATTGACATTCTATATTTTTAGCAAAAGTAGGCATACATAAAACAAAGGGGTAAGAATAAATTTTATCCAAGAATTCCAAATCTCAACTCCAATTTAACTTGACTGTCAAAAATATCCCAGCCATCTGCTGACTTAGCAGTGAGCCAATATGTCGGCCACGCATGTCTTGTGAACAGGCTCAAAAATGGAATGGGATTGATAAACTAGCCTCACCTCAGAAGGACATCAAGGCCATTGAGGCAATAAATAGGCCAGCTGCTCTCTCAACAGGTGGCTGGTAAAAGAGATGGCAAGTATGAAAGAAGAAATTGCTGACATATTCAAAATCATACCTTGAACATCTAATCACAATAGGTCATTTAGAGAAGAAAAGTTCTGCACCAATACAGCATGAGCATGAAACACACAGACTTAAAATATACAAAGCCGTTCATCATCCAAAGAGATGAACAATTGTGGCTCACGGAAATTACTCACTTGATCTAGTTTTACAAAGTTACAGATCAGTAGCATTCACACACATTTAATAGAAAAGTTATTCAGAGTAGATAAACACTCAAGTGGATCAAATGAATGGTTTTACGGATAGAAGAAGTATTTTAAAAGGTTCACATGTTAATGCCCACATGTCTCACAATTTCTCATTTTCTTTAATGTGAAATTGTTATTGACATCTGGAACACAGGGATGTGTCTATATCTATGTTTCTATAAAGGAACCCATATGAATAGATGTTCTGGAATTTCTTTTGCCAAGCTTTTCTTGAATCTCACCACATTTTCAGAGAGGAGGCACTTCTCTCTGTGTACAGCAAAAACTCATGTATAGGAGGTTCTGGACAGACAATAATGTCAATGATCATGATTCCCAGTCAACTTAGCGATCTGTAACTTCAACTGAAACCATTTCTTCCTGCTCACTCTTCAGTGAAAAATAGTGAGCAGCTGGTTAACCTCTCATAAAATAATCCCATGCACATGCAAAGTTAATCCATCATTCTCTCAGCCATCCAAGAATTCTGAAGTGATAATGGAACCAAGTAAAAATGGATATATATTATCATAATATTGTCATAACTATATTCACTGATCTATTACACCATAAAAAATGAAAAAATACTGTGTCATCTACTTCAGCTTCCTGACAAATCAATATTGCCCCAATCTCAAGAAGAAGTCAATCTTGCCTTCTGTGTACCAAATGAAAACATATACCCACATTCAAGTCAGGATTCTTTTCATTTGTCCATGTCCCCACTGTATCTCATTAATATGCCATTGGTAAAAATCATTATTTCTTATCCTGAAATCTTCATGTCAATGGTGATGTTAAATATCCGAATGGATTTTGGAGTTCCCATCATGGCTCTGTGGTTAACGAATCTGACTAGGAACCATGAGGTTGCGGGTTCAATCCCTGGCCTTGCCCAGTGGGTTAAGGGTCCGGCGTTGCCGTGAGCTGTGGTGTAGGTTGCAGAAGCGGCTCGGATCCCGTGTTGCTGTGCCTGTGGTGAAGGCCGGCAGCTACAGCTCCTGTTAGATCCCTAGCCTCGGTCCTCCATATGCCGTGGGTGGGGCCCTAGATAAGGCAAAAAGACAAAAAAAAAAAAATTTGAATGGATTTCATAGCAGAAACAAACAGTGGGTTTTTTTAAAACAACTACTTGCTTTTATTTTGGGAAGGGGCATAGTTGTTATTTTGGCCCTTATTTCTTTTTATTGGAGTATAGTTGGTTTACAGTGTTGTGTCAATTTCATCTGCATAGCACAGTGACCCCGTCATTCATATATATCTTCATATATATAAATATATGAAGATATAGATGAACATTCTTTCATATATATATATATATATATGTGAGCATATATATATATATATATATATACATTCTTTTTATCATATTATCTTCCATAATGTTGGAATTCTGAGGAAAAATACTAGTGGTTTTAGTTTCTAATGAGTTAGGAAACAAGGACCAAGAACAAGCAATCTCTTGGCCCTTATTTCTTAACTCATTAGAAACTAAATCACTAGTATTTTCCCTTAGAATTCTGACTTGGAACATCTCTACTAGCCGTTAAACCTTGGCATTGATATGTGTTCCTGCAGCAATATGGTTTTAACAGAAGGTTTATCAAGCTTTAGTGCAGCTCCATCAATTTTTCCCAGGAGAACTCCCTGGATATCATCAACAATAAGAAATAATATGTGTGCATGTGTTTCTGATATAAGGGAGAAAACTCGTGATTACACAACATTTTAGATTTTTAGACCTAATCATTATTGGTTCATGGTTGTTATTACAGTTGTGTGTGTTCCTTCACATGAGAGGATTTTCATAAGGCTGTAGAAAACATGAAGGAAAGTTTGTGTCTTATCAGACTCGTTTATGTCTTTCATATAAATTATTAGTGGGTAAGAATTTTGCAAATGTATTAACATATCATAACAGGAACAATAATCATAACATATCATAACAGGAAGAATAATCTTTGGACGATTATTCTTTTGTAAATAGTAAAAACCAGCTTCCCAAATAACAGCATAACATAAATAAGCTAGAGTACGTGTTGGGCTCTTTAAATTAACATACTTAACAGTGTAGTATTCAAAGTACCTATGGGATGAAATATGCTAATTTGGGGCATAAAACCAGTAGTCAAGGAAAAAAGACCAGAGCAGCCAGATTTGTCTTCCTGTTTATAATCATGCATGTTAGTTTGCTCATTGATAAGCGAGAGATAAGCATTTTATTCTCACAATGGAGAATAAAAAAGTCACAAGAAAGTCACTTCAAAAAGTCACAAAAGCCAAAGGTTTAGGGAAAAACTCTTTCTTACTTGGAAAACACAAGAGAAATTCAAAGATAAGCATTTCCCAGTCAAAATCATTATCACAAATATGGTAAAGGCCCCTGTGCAGTTTTCACAATGTCATATTTAGCTCTAATATTTTATTTAGTTGTTTTACATGGAGTCGATATATTTAACAACCATCACTTATATTTGTATTTTACATCATGCCAATTCTGAACAAGTATGGAATAAGCTTACGTTTATGTGGTTCTGCAGCATTAGTATCTTATGCCTATAACCTTTGAAACAATAGTAGTAAACAAATGGAATTAAAATATGTGCTGCAATGCCTCCTCAACCAACCAAGTATGGTTCATACTTTGTACCATATTTTTCAGCTTTTCTTAACAGACATGTGACAACATCTCTTCTAGACAATTTCACCTTCAATACTGCTGAGAATCTGGCCACTAATGACCATAATGAAACATGCTTTGTGTGAGAGCCTGTTCATTTATTTTCATTCCCGTGAGTGCCTTCAGAGACCAGAGTTGCAATCACGGCTACTTACTATTTAATTCCCAGCCAAATTTATGGTCAAATTGAAAAATGGAGGCATGCAGCCTGATGCAGGATGCTTTTGTCTGAAGTGTCCTCCTGGAATCATTATACTTGCATTAATCTTTAATCTGCAATTAAACAATCAGTTCTATGTAAAAGATAGCTGCAAACAGATCTCCTGCATGTGTCCTAGACAATATATCTTAATGGGAGGTGTGGGGGAAGGGTGAGAATAAGGTGCAATTAGAACTAAATTCGTCATGGATCCTGGTTCACTAGGAGGTTATTTATGGAGCTAAAAGTTCCTCCTGCAAAATGACTTTTATATATTTAGATGTTCACCAAATAAACTCCATGTCTTGCAATGTAGTGGGGCTGAAGGATAACAAAAACGCAAATGCAAGCGTGAGGAGGAGGGCAAGCAAGTTGGCCTGAGACATGTCTTGGCAGAAATTACAACCTGCCTTGAATCTTCAGCTTCCCAATTAAGAGGCCTGCTTCCCAGCTTCCACAGAGACTTAATTGGACAGCCAGGCTGCCAGGCAGGCCTGGGCACCACAACCATTAACAGGGAGTTGAGGACACTAGGTGGTCAGGCTTGTCAATTTTTCTTATACTATCAGAGCTGTCAACAAGGTGGCACCTTCCTGTAATGGTGAAACAACCCAGTAAGAAGAGCTTTTCACAACTAAAACAAACAGAGCTCTCAGAGCAGATCAAAGGTTTTGGGGTGTGCATGGGGCAGGTAGCCTATAGGGGAGGCAGTATAGGGTCTTTCTGCCCAAGGAGAGGACCAACTGGATGAAGCAATACTAAAGTAAAATAGTCATCTGTTTCAGATTTCCGTGGTCCCCTAATTCAATTTTTATAATGGATGGCGCTTTCCACCAGTTCATTCTGGGTCTCGTCTAGCAACTTAGAATAAAAATGAGATTTGAATCTCCTAATTTTAATTTCTAATTGTGTTGCTACTCCTGGTTTGCTATGCTGGTTCTTTAGCAATGCATACAACCTCCAAAAATAAATGGTTTTCATCAATTTTGTAAAGAACGACAGCTATGACAAATTGTCTTTATCTTTTTACAGCTGCACCTATGACATATGGAAGTTCCCAGGCTAGGAGTTGAATAAGAGTTGCAGCTGCAGGCCTATACCACAGCCACGGCAACACTGGATCCAAACCACATCTGTGACCTATATGACAGCTTGTGGCAGCACCGGATCCTTAACCCACTGAGCAAGGCCAGGGATGGAACCTGCATCCTCACAGAGACACTGGGTCCTTAACCCGCTGAGCAACAATGGGAACTCCAAAAAATTTAAAGCCAGCCTCGAAAAGACAGACAAATTAGGAGTAGAAGTTATGCTGAACCAACCACTGAAAAGACAGGCTTCATTTTATAACCACATTTGCACATGTAATTTTTCTCTTACTATCTCATTTCCTTCTTCATGTATTATATTTTCACAATCCTAGTAGTCATAGAAAAATAACAGACAAATAGGTGATACAGAAAGACTGTTTCCAAGGTACTTTGGGATCTCAGAAGGCTGTCAACCATGACTGGCATTTGGCCCTGCTCTATGCAGGCAGGCATGTGAACAGAGGTTGCAGGTGCTAAAGGCAATCCTTGGTTGCTTGAAACACAATATCCTCAAGGAGCTGAAATTCACTATGCATGAAAGCATAGCTTAAAATACCAAGTAGTATGTAGAAAATGAATGGTGCAGACAGCATATAGTCCTGGAGGCCAAATGAAGAAAACAGAGGGAGAAGAGAGCAAAGAGAAGAAGAAGAAAGTATTCAGTCTAAGACACCAGGTGGGAGCTCAAGGTTTCTAATGCATCTCAAACATTATAAGCGTAGAAGAAGGGTCATACTTTTCATTATGCTACATATGAAATAAATAACTAAAATCTGAACTGCAAAGACTATGCCATCAATCTGCTTTTCAGGATCATTTTTGATTCAGAAGGTCATAGGGTCAAAATGCATTGCTATTTGTAATTTAAAATAAAAGTCACTTTCAGTACATGAACATTCTTATGAAAATTTCCTACAATACCACTGAGAGTGGCAAAGCCTCTCCACACCACTTACAGCCTTGCAATTAAGTACTCCAGATAAACATAAGTAAAGACACCAAAGTAATAGCCATGTATTGATTCCAACTGGTAAATCATTAAGAGAATTCTAAAGTAATATTTTGTTAAACTATTTTACTCCACAAAATCACAGGTTGCAAGTTTTAGATGCTACTAGGAAAAGAGAGCTGAGACCATAATTTCCAGAAGAAAGAGAAAGCTGATGTCTATCTGGTTCCCATTTCTCTACAAATTGTTAAAGACTCAAGACCACAGCTATTATTATAATCTGGGTACTTCTTAGTCATTCAAACACTGTGTTACCAGGTTCAGTGCTAGGCACTCAGGAATCAAAGGGATAAGAACCTAGAAATCCCTTTTAAATAGATAGAAGTCATAGTTTAAATAAATAGTTTAAATAGATACTATTTGCAATAGTTTACAGGATATTTCCACTTGCATTTTCCAGCCAGGTCACGAAATTTGTCTCGAAATATTTGGGACAACTTCTCCCTTTTTCAGATAACTGAGAGTTCTCTTGTGGCACAGTGCGTTAAGAATCAGGCATTGTCAATGCAGTGGCTCAGGTTGCTGCTGGTGTGGGTTTGACCCCTGGTCTGGGAATTTCTGTATGCCATGGGTGCAGCCAAAACAAAAACAAAAACCACGCCTGTTTCAGATAGCTATATCATGATTCTTGATGGTCAGGGGTACATCCTTAGGATCACATTTCACTTTTTCACACTTACCTTTCGTATTAATTAGTTCCCACATCTGCTTTATCCTTCCTTCATACTATTTCTCACCTATTTTTCTCTTTCTCTCCTCACCAACACTGCTCACATTCCAGGCCTCAGTGATCTCAGTTTAAACATAATCTTCCATCTGACCTCCCACTTTATTTAATAATACTTATATGCCACTTTGTTATGTGATTACCCAGCTTAAAACTTTTAGTACCCTGCTGCTCCCCCATTTTTTTTTTTTTAATAACTATTAGCAGAGCACATAAGAACACAGATCCTGCGAGTTCCTATTGAGGCTCAGCAGAGACAAATCTGACTAGTATCCATGAGGATGCAGGTTCGATCCCTGGTCTCGCTCAGTGGGTTAAGGATCCAACGTAGTGGCAAACTGAAGCTTAGGTTGCAGATGTGGCTTGGATCCACTGCTGCTGTGGCTGTGGCACAGGCCAGTGGCTACAGCTCCAATTCAACTCCTAGCCTGGGAACTTCCATATGCCACAGGTGTGGCCCTAAAAAGACACACACACACACCCAAAAAATAACACAGATCCTGAAGCAAGGCTCCCTGTGTTGGAACTCTGGCTCTACCGTTTATAAACTGTGAGGCCTTGAGCAAGTTAGGTAACCCCTATGTTCCTCATTTAATTCTAATGGAAGATGAGAATAATAATAATAATACTTGCTTTACCAGGTTGCTATGTAGTTTAAATGAGTTAATTTTCGTTAAGCACTGAGATCTGAGCCTGTTACATAGTAACTGATTTAAAAGTGATTACAATTATTTTATTATTTTTTAATATTTAAAAAATTTTTACTGGCACACCTGCAGCATATGGAAGTTCCCAGGCTAGGGATCAAATTACAGGTGCAGCTGCCAGCCCACACCACAGCCACAGACAGCAATGCCAGATTCCAGCCACATCTGCAACCTAAGCTTCAGTTTGCCACTACGTTGGATCCTTAACCCACTGAGCCACTGGATCAAACCCGCATCCTCATGGATACTGGTCAGGTTTTTAACCCACTGAGCCACAGCATGAACTCCATTTTACAATTATTTTAAAATCTGGCCTTGGCTAAGACACGCTCTCTTGATCTCAGCTTCTTATCTGTAGAGTTGATCACTGATTTCTTTAATACACTAAAATAGGAGAAGTACATGTGATGTCAATACCTGGCACATAGTAGGTGCACAGTATACATGGTGGCTATTACTGCTCATGACTCAAGGCCTTCAGTCCAGCACTGAGGACTTGACAAAAACTGTTTTAATTCATCTTCCTTATCTCTGACTACATTAAATCTCTACTCTCACAGGGTGACCCCATATCTCCTGCACATGCCATGGCCCCTTTCTGTTGTTCTTTTCACTCCACTGTTTCCACAGACTGAATAGCCTTTTCCTTTTGAATTCATCAAAATTCTCCCTGTTGTTCAAATCTCTATGCAAGGCTTACTCATGCCAGTGAAGTTTTCTCTAAATACTCCAATTCTCAGAGACTGTCTCTCCTGACAATTACAACACTCACCGTTTTGGTCACTTTGAAGGACTTTATAATATAACATTTGTAACTTGGCCACACAGTAAACTGAGCCCTATCAAGGTATTAGCATGGATACTGGAGCTCGCTCCCCTGAAAACAGGAGAGAGAGAGACAAAGGTTAGATGCTGGAGGCGGGAGCAGTGGCAAGGTATTGGGGTAGGTCACAAGTACCTGGCCCCAAGAGGATACAGACTACAGACTTTAGCAGGAGTGGGAGCCTAAGTCAGGATGAAAGATCCGAGTCTGTACAGTTTCTGCAGGGCCCAAGGGCAGAGGTTACTGAAGTTGGGCAGGAGCAGGCAACGTGTTCTTGGAAGGTACAGTGAAGTCACCAGCCCCTTTCTGAGAGCCTGGGAGCTAATTCTTGCCCTTGTGCCACCACTGGTTTTATGGAGAAAGCCATCTAAGTCAGCATCTGGACACGACTTCACTCTATAAGATCCAAGTGGCATCATTTACATTTAAGATATGTCTGTCTTATTCCTACACTCACATTGTACCGCCTCATAACTAGGATCATATCTTACTCCTTTGGAATCCTTCCATCTCCCCATCCTAACTTCTGACCCATTCTGTAACAAATACTTCTGGTATTCAGTTGGTAATATTTTGAATCAGAGAATTACCAATATGTGACCATTTTTTACCCGCCAAGCTGCAATTTGATATAGTTAATTGAATATATTTTTCATCTTTTCCTTAGGTTGCTTTATTGAAAGGAAAAAAAAAAACAACTTTAGCATCTTAGTTAACTTATAAGGCTTCTAAAAATAACTCAAAAAAATTTTTTCACTTTCCTCAAACATTAACTGTTCTGAGAGCCTTCTTCTTCTCCTTCTTTCCCCTCCCCCCCTCCTCCCTCCCTCTTCTCCCACTCCCCCTCCTCCTCCTTCCTCTTCCTCTTTTTCTTTTATTTTTTTTCCTTCTTTGGCTGTACTCATGGCATATAGAAGTTCCCAAGGAACAGGGATCAAATTTGAGCCAAAGCTGTGACCTATGCTGCAGCTGTAGCAACACTGGATCCTTAACCCACTGTGCCACAGGGGGAACTCCCTGAGAGTCTTCTAAAATCAAAATATTTTTCAAATCTAGAGAAAAAAATGGTTTCTATAATTTCTGTCTTTTAAATGTAGTAATGAGCTACACATGCATTACACTCAATTACTGGTTGCTCAGTGATATCAGGCTTGCTCGGATACACTGTAAAAACTCTTATGTAAAAAGCATCATGAAATCAACATTTTGGTTGTTCTTAGTAATAGGTCACTTTAAGTGTGGCACGGAGTAAGTTCTTTGCTGTTCAGTTTCCTGGGTTCAAGTCCCACTCCACTGCTTAGCAGTGTGATGACTATGAGAAAGTTATTTAACTATTCCTTTTTTTTTTCTTTTTATGACCACACCTGCAGCATATGGAAGTTCCTGGGCTGGGGGTTGAATCGACAGCTGCTGGCCTACACCACAGCCATGGCAACACGGGATCCAAGCCACATCTGCAACGTATCCTGCAGCTTGTGGTAACTCCATGTCCTTAACCCACTGAGTGAGGCCAGAGATCGAACCCACATCCTCACTGAAACTATTTTGGGTTCTTAACCTGCTGAGCCACAACAGGAACTCCTATTATTTAACTGTTCTATGCTTCAGCTTCCTTCCTAATTGTTAAAATGGAAATAATATTACTACCATTTCATAGATCTACCAGAAAGACCAAATGAGTTAATATGTTTAAAAACCTTAGAATGATACCTGGTACCTAGTAAAAACTCAATAAATCTTAGCTAATGTTATCTTAACATAAATCATGGTAAGAAGGGAGGTGATGAGCCTAGAATACTTCTTTTCAAAATATTTTAAAAGAAAGTAAATTACTTTTTAATATTCCTAAGGAGGTACAATATGCCCTAGCGAAGATATATATCCACGAAAGTGTATCTATCATCTTTTGTCACAGTGGATCAACAAACAGCCCTGTGTGATATGAAATATCTGAAAGAGAATTGGGTCTTTCTAATAAGTTTTATAGAATAACAGCTATTAAATGTATGCTCATTTTATTACTTGAACTGACTTACTGATGATATCATTTGTCACCTATTATATTAATATTTATTAGAAATACAATTAATTATGCTCAAGGGGATCTTATTAAAATGCATTCTCAAAAAGGCAAATTGACTTCTATAAAGAAATTTTTATAAAAGCAGAATATTCTATATTAAATAAAGTCTATTTTTTGCATGTTATCAATGACTTACCTTTATAATCATCACTCTGTAATAATCAATGGTTATTATGATGATACAGAACATTGCAAGAGCTGAACAACTTCCAACTGCATTCATTAATCCATACAACTATCTCTGAGCTTCTCTAGAAAAGTCATTGCAATCATCATCACCATCGAAAGGCCTATTTAAATACATCAAATATTTATTAAATACCTACTATCTACAAGGCAATGATTCAAAAGATAAACCAACAGATAAACCCTACTGCCAGGTAAAGGATAAATCCTCTTTTAAAGCTGAATTCACTGAATTGTGGCTCATCCATAAGGATGCAGGTTTGATTCCTGGCCTTGCTCATTGGGTTAAGGATCTGGTGCTGCTGTGAGCTGTGGCATAGGTTGGAGATGCGGCTTGGATCCCGCGTTGCCGCGCCTGTGGCGTAGGCTGGCAGCTGCACCTCTGATTTGACCCCTAGCCTGGGGACCTCCATATGCCACAGGGTGCAATCCTAAAAAGACAAAAGACAAAAAAAAAAAAGAAGCTGAATTCAGCTACCCCAGTATATTTACATATAAAGCATCAGAAATAATGTACTAGAAACTAAGTTTTGCATTTTTCCTCGACATCACCTGTTAGACGTGACAATAAATAACAGAACCAAATAAACCAATGAACATATTTAAATAGTTTCAGCACGAGTGAGAAGAAAAAGAACATGGCATTGGTTTAAAAATTACTCTTATTCTTGGGCAATTTTTCATATTTTAATAACATTTGAGTTGTTTAATACAGGCTGCCATAGGGTGCACTTTGTCACCAAGACAAACCACTCATTTCAAGCCAGCACTGTTACTGAAAACAATATTCAGAGAGCATGATTAACTCAATAAACTGTGTCCTTAAGAAAGAATTTGCATATTGGTGGAGGTAGATGATTTTATCTGTGTGTGTGCATATTCTCATTTTCCCAATTGCTTGCTAAATTGGCTGGTTATCTCCCTTAGCATTGAGCTGTCTCACTGTGGGGCTGTGGTTGGGATGTTGCTGAGTCAGGGACCATATTTCCTGACTCTCTCTCAGTGTGCAGGTGGCCATATAGCTTGTTCTTGTTAAAAGAGGAAGAGCAACAGCGATTTGTATTATTTCTGCTCAGGACTTTTAAGAAGTGGATGGATTTTATACTGTTTGCCTTTTCCCTTTCTTCTGGCTAGAAGAAGGATTCTGAAGCCCCAAGGGATGAGTGACACAGAATGGAAGAAGCCTGGACCCCTGAATCCCATGGGGTAAGGTCCAAACAATTTAAGAGAGTTACCAATCCCAAATTCATTTCTTTCTTTTTTTCTCACTTTTTATGGCCACAAGCAGCATATGGAAGTTTCTGGACCAGGGGTCGAATTGGAGCTGCAGCTGCTGGCCTATGTCACAGCCTCAGCAACACCAGATCAGAGCCATATCTGCAACTTGCACCACGGCTTGCAGCAACCCCAGATCCTTAACCCACTAAGCAAGGCCAGGGATCGAACATGCATCCTCCTGGCAACAACACTGGGTTCCTAATCTGGTGAGCCATGACTGGAACTTCCCAAGTTAATTTTCTTTCTTTTCAGCAAAGAATCTTTATCAGGGTAACTCTGATCTTTCTCATCACCACTATCAAAAATTTATTAAGAATGTGGATGATTTATTTAATGATATCACTTGGTAAATGTTACAGGTAGAGATCTCAATTGTAGCCAAAAATCTAAAAGGAATTTGGAAATTTTCATCTAAATAAAACTCAACAGAAACCCCAAAATAAGTCTATAAAAGCCTTCAAGTAATCAAAATATATGTCAAAAACTCCTAGTACCAAAAGACAGGGCTTAATGAAAAGGGGGGATGTATAAGAACTAATTCTGAGTCTACTCTAAAGACTAGTTTAGCAAGCTTTTTATCTGAGTTTTTCAGTCGGTGGCACACAAGAATTAGCAGACACCCTAACAGCAGCAAGAGATGGATCTAAATTGATTTATGTGTAGGAAAAAAAATCCCAATTTAGGTAGAAAATTAAAAAAAAAACTATGACAGAGTCTACCTAGAAAGGGGAACACAATGATATAAATCACTGTTTATTTTCATTTACAGACAAGTTGGAATTGAAAAATAATTATGCACTTACAGAGTAGGGTTCCATAGACTAAGCCAACTACCAAATGGTAAGTTGATATTCTTTGATTTTTTATTCACTTAGTTAATATTAAGTTACCTGGTTCTTTCATAATTATAGCATTCCTTTTGTAATTTCTCAAGTATTCTTAGCACATCTTCTTCAAAGACATTAGTTTTTAGATGGCTATTTAGGCAAAACGATGGTGGACTCGTAGGAAAAGTCTGTTTCCTAAATGATGCCCCTAATTCCAAAGAGAAATACTTCCTAACCTATTATCGCTTTGCTGTGACATTCTGGGAAACTAGAACCACAAAGTAACTACAGAAAGGATGGCTATGACAAGGGGAGAGGTTGGATGATTTGAGTAACAAAACTTGAAGGCAAAAACCAAAAGGGAATAAAAAGAAGTTTATTAGATTGTTGTGATAGAACTGATTCCCATTATTTCTTATTAGTTCCTGTATATGAGGGAAGAGATTATGCAATACATTGTTTTTATGTTATGCATTTATGCAAAGGTTACATTTTAATACGCGTACATTACATTTGTGTGTGTGTGGCGGGGGAAACCCAGAACGTTAAAAATGTAATCATAGTTCCTATGACTCAAAAGAAGTAGCAGGAAAATAATTTACTTGGGAAAGTGTAGGTATCACTTAAGAATATATATTTGCAGTGGATTAATGGGAGCTAGCAAAAAAAGGATTTTTTTTAGCAAAGGAAACTGATATTTTAGTCTTTTGTGGTTTTCCTTTTAATGTTCAGTCAAGAATACCTGCCTTTGAATAGAGAGTCCAGAAATAAACCCACGCACTAATAGAGAGAGTCCAGAAATAAACCCACACATTAATTGTTGTCAATTAATCTTCAACAAAGGAGGCAAGAATATACAAAGTGGAAAAGAAAGTCTCTTCAGCAAGTAGTGTTGGGGAATTGGATAGCCTCATGTAAATAAGTGAAGTCAGAACACACACTCACACTATATACAAAAATAAACTCAAAATGGATTAAAGACTTAAATACAAGACATGAAACCTAAAACTCCTAGAAGAGAACACAGGCAAAACATTCTTTGATATAAACTGCAACAATATTTTCTTAGGTCAGTCACCCAAGGTAATGGAGATAAAAGCAAAAATAAACAAATGGGACCTAATCAAACTTACAAGTTTTTGCACAGCAAAAGGAACCATCAACAAAATGAAAAAACAAACAAACAAAAAAACAACAACCATGAACTGGGAGAAAATATTTGCAAGCAGTGTGGCCAAAAAGGGCTTTATTTCCAAAGTATACAAACAGCTCATACAACTCAATAACAACAACAACAAAAAAAACAATCCAATCAAAAAACAGGAGAAGATCTAAACAGACATTTCTCCAAAGACATAGAGATGGCCAATAAGCACATGAAAAGATATTCATCACTACTAATTACTAGAGAAGTGAAAATCAAAACTACAGTGAGGTTCCATCTCACACTAGTCAGAATGGCCATCATTAAAAATGTCTACAAATAACAAATGTTGGAGGGGGTGTAGAGAAAAGAAAACCTGCCTACACTGTGGGTGGGAATGTAAATTGGGGTAGCCACCATAAAAAGTGGTTCCTCAAAAAACTAAAAATGGTGTTGCCATATGATCAAGCGACCCTACTCCTGGGCGCATATCCAGACAAAATTATAATTCAAAAAGATACATGCGGAGTTCCCTTCATGGCTCAGTGGTTAACGAATCCGACTAAGAACCCTGAGGTTGTGGGTTTGATCCCTGGCCTTGCTCAGTGGGTTAAGGATCCGGCGTTGCCGTGAGCTGTGGTATAGGTTGCAGATGCAGCTCGGATTCCGTGTTGCTGTGGCTGTGGTGAAGGCCGGCAGCTACAGCTCCTGTTAGACCCCTAGCCTGGGAACCTCCATATGTCGTGGGTGCGGCTCTACATAAAGGCAAAAAGACAAAAAAAAAAAAAAGATACACGCACCCCCAATGTTCACAACAGCACTGTTTACAATAGCCAAGACATGGAAGCAACCTAAATGTCCATCAACAGATTAATGGATAAAAAGAGATATGGTATGTATGTGTGTGTACATATACATATATATATATTTATTTAATGGAATATATATAACAGAATATTACTGAGACATAAAAAAAGAAATAGATTCATCTTCAGTAACATGGATGGACCTAGAAATTATCATACTAAGCAAAATAAAACATAAAGAGAAAGACAAATGTCATATAACATCACTTATACGTGGAATCTAAAACACAACAAAAATGAGCATATCTACAAAATAGAAACAGACTTTCAGATGTAGAGAACAGATTTGTAGTTGTCAAAGGAGGTGGGGGAGGGAAGGATTGGGAGTCTGCGATTAGCAGATGCAAACTATTGTATATAGAATGCATAAAGTACGAGATCCTACTGCATAGCACAGGGAACCATATTCAACCATATATGGATAAATCATAATGGAAAAGAAAATGAAAAAAAAAAGTATAACCAAATCACTTTAGTGTACAGCAGAAATTAACACATTAAAAATCAACTATGCCTCCATAAAATTTTTAAAAAGAATGTCTTTGATGTTAAATTAGTTTATATCCACCTATTTTGGGGCTTTATATACAGAGAACAGCAGTAATTTGTAGTATTTTTTTAAATTTTTTATTATAGTTGATTTACAATGTTCTGTCAATTTCTGCTGCATAGCAAAATGACATACATCATAGACATCCTTTTGTTTCATATTCTCCTCCATCATGTTTCATCACAAGTGATCAAATACAGTTCCCTGTGCTATACTTCCGGAGTCTTTTAAAGAGAAAAATTCTCCCACTTCTATGGGTGAGAGTTTTCTTTAATGCCCACATATGTCCGTGAACGATTTTTCCAAATATTTTCTATGATCAAATCACTCTAAGGGATGTATGATTAAGTTGGGAGGTCTTTCCAAATACTCCTGTCTCATTTTTAGTTTTCACTTTTCCGGAGATGAGATGCAAAGTCGTTGAAATTGTCCCTTTCTTCTCTCTGCTCTCAAGGTGCTCTGTCCATACTTCGATTACAGCATCCCTCACATTAGGTTGCAAATATTTATATACTGTTTTCTCCTCCATTAAAGGAGAAGTTTCTGTTTTTTCCTTTGGTGAAATGCAATGCCTGGCACTCAGTAGATGTGGAGTATATGGTTGTTGAGTGACTGTTAGAATAACAAAGGTTACAAAACATACGCACGGCTTAAGCGATCTAAAGGGACAAAGAAACTTTCATTGAGAATAGCAACTAGTTTAAAACAAACTGGGGGAACATACAATGAATCAGGTGTGATTTGTGGCATAAGCAGTTTCTTATTTGATGTTAGCTGTGTCCTGGCCAAAGGGTTAGACCACAATATAGTTGCAAACATGTCCTCAAATTTTAGAACACAGAAAATCCCTCATGTTCAACCTCATATGCTCAGAACTTCCTTTCATTTTGTCCTGTTGAGCAGGATAGGAATAAAGTGAGGTGAATACCATTTTTTGTAGCACTGAGGTAGACAGTGCAACTGTGAATTATCCCTTAACACCTTTAAGTAAAGGACGCATGGGTTATTCAACTATCATGGTTTTTGAAACAATATATTATTATTACAAACTTTCCCCATTAAAACCAAAAATCTTCATGTGTTTTTGAGGTCAATAACATGAAAAAAACATTCCTTGCCGGGTCAATGTTTTCTGCACAACTAGAATGTAATGAATGAAAACTTCCCACCCACCCAACTCTCACTCTGCCCATTACTACACTTATATGTCACTAAAGGACACAAACAATATTTGTGGTTAGGCATGCCACTCTCCCATCAGGAGCAAAGCTATTTTGTGCTGAAATGCAAATGACTGCATTCATCAAAGGAGCTTTGTTATTTATTCATTGTGCTCCTTATCATTCCTTTCCCAAACCCCAGCGATTCCGTAGCAAGAGCAGAGGTGCGTCAAGAGCAGCACCAGCCCCTGTCAAAGGTGTCCTTATCAGGCGAGGCAGGGTGCTTGGGGAATGACCTGCCAAGTCACGGCAGCCTCCTGTCTTCTGCCTCCTTTGTGCATGGTAGGGCTCTTTGTCCTTAGTCTATGATCTGCCTTTCTCAGCATGGTGCATGGTGCGACAAACACATCTGGAAAAATACACTGGAAATAGAAAGGGTTTGGGAAAACACCAGGCTCTTTTTTTATTTTCCCCCCTTTTCTTCTGTTTTGTATCAAACGAATTACTTTGTCCAGCCTTCCCCTATGGGTAAGCTCAGTTGATTTCTCTCTCTCACTTCTCTTTTATTTTTTAAGCACAAACATAATTATTTAAAGATGCCATAAGACTCAGAGCAGCCTACTAGGAGGGGAGAAAAGGAAAGCCCAAAAGGGATATTGACAGGTTGAGAAAGCGTCATCTGACGTCTCGGGCAGAGGCAGGCACAGGGGGCTCTTTCTCATTACATCTAACACAGCTTAACTGAGTTCAACAGAGCCTTCCGTATCCTCTAGGGGAAGGTTTTCTTTTTGGACGGGCACTAGAGATTAATCCTTCTGTAATTTCTCCTGCCTTTCTAACTGTCGGGGGATTTGTGCTGGAGATAATGGTGGTATTAATGCCTAACCTAGGTGTAGAAATTGCCTTAATATAACAAAGATCATGAGGAGCACACCAATAATTGCCCCTGAGTGATAGCCCTTAAAGTAAACGGCAATATAGGAGGGTCCACATCCAGTGGTCCTTAATGAAGTTTGGGGCTTTTCTGATGAGATTCTCTACACAATAGGCAGAGAATCAGGGCTGCCTCATGAGTTTTAACCTCTAGCCTGGATTTAATATGGCCTTATTAAAGATCATGGCCAGGGCATTCTGGCATGAAATGTAATAAAACAAGACACAAAATGTGCTGTAATTAAAGCAGTTTGAGTAGTATGATTAGATACTTAATAATTAAGGATTTTATCAGACAGTTGTGCTGGACAATGAAACAAACAGTACACGGATAATGACTGACAATGCCACTGACACCAGGCTATTTTAAAAAGAACACTAGCAAGAGCCGTGCTGATGTTTTAAGAAAACACTGCAGCCTAATAACTTATAAGCTATATAATAAGCTATGTTTAAGTATCACCAGGTAAAGGTCTCTAAATTAACTGCTGGCAGGAAACTGAAGTTGTCTTCAGTAAATATTTTTCATATCTTTCTCTCCTTTATCCCCAATGACACAATGGACAGGAGGCAGGAGAGAGACCAACTAGTGCTACTATTGTCCAGGTGTAAAGTGCAACTGTGGCAGTGGGATAAAGAAAGTGGAAGGACAAGGCTCATGTGTAGGAGAAATAACTATGAGAGTACAAACAAGAGTCTCTAAATGATGCTATTATCTTATTAATCTAACTGTAAGCAAATGAGGGTATTTTCTATCTTTTTTCAACACAAAGGCTTTCCATTTCTAAGCCTGTTAACATAATATCTCTGAGGCTTTTCTTTGGCCAATCATCTTTTCCTAAACATGCACATTTTTTTAAGTGTCTTGGTTTATAAAAGAATTAAGAAAAAAAGATAAGAAAATAACTATAGTTATCAGGTATATAGTGAGTTAGAAGTGAAGTCTCTGGTTGTTTACTGATATGCTTGGATGCTGTAATTTAATTATATTCCTCTCTTCTATACTGATCCATTAAACTGTCCCTCCTTGCCCCTTGACACAGAGGCAAATCATGTAGTATGTTTACAGGTCACTCGCATGCCTTTAAAGGAAAAGAAGTACAATTTGGGGGTGTAATGGCGGTCCATTCATAATCACTCACTACCTTAGTAGACAAGAAGTAAAAGAGACGCCACAACATTCATTCACTCAGTTAACAAGGAAATTCAACCCAAGTGATCGTACACAGGCTACAGTTATCGCGTAATAGCTTCATTATCACATGCTGTCTTTACTTTTCCTAAGAGTGATGTGTGAATTCACCAGATGAGATAGAGAAAAATATGGAGGTTAGTACTCGGCTGTTCTTCTTTACAAATTATCATATTACAAAATATGTCTTTAATTCAGAAGAGAAAAAGTAACAATATATTCCCAAAAAAGCTTAAGGAAAAAAGACCGTGACAACTATAATTCAGAAAGTAACTTAGTTGTGTTTATAATTTTTTTAAGTATTCTGACCTTAGGTCTGGACTGGTACCTTCCCAGATACTGTTGACTGAATGAATGGCTCCACTGAAAGGCATCGTAAAGAGAATCTCAAGTAGGCACAGGTGGCCTTTCTGTTCACTTCACTTGCACGCTTCCGTTTCATAGAATTGACCAGGATATGAAAGCCACACTCTATTGTTTCTGGAAGTTAGTGCAGTGGAAGCCCAGAACTCAACTGATTCTCTTTGCCTTCAGCTGGATTTCTGAAGACAGCCAGTTGTATCATCTGTTGAACACGTTTTGCTTCTGTGTTCATTCAAGACTAGACTAGCTTGATTTTGTTAGTTGAACGTGACTGGTGTTACCGTGAGGAAGACAAAGCAGCCACTGCTGGAAGTAACTGAATTCTCTTCCCACAAGGTCCTCAGATATGCAAATCCAAGCTGCACAACAGAATCACTGTGGAAGACATGAGAGCCCGAGCTGTGTCCCCGCCTTGAGCTGTGGTGCCTTCTCAGGGTTAGCTGAGTTCCCAGAACACCCCCTTACGTTTAGCCAGATTGGAGCCTCATGTTAGATAGAAAAACCTAATCTATGTCTTACTGACACAAGATCTTTAACTCTTGGAGAGAAAGTATAGTGCCCTCCATCTTAGCAGAGACAGTTTCTAGGACTATATGCTTTCTGATGATCAATTCTACAGGAACAGGAAATAAAAATTTACTTTAATGCCAAATGGGTGTAGCCAACAATTTCTGTTTAAATTTAAATACATAATAGTGTACCATACTACCTGATTTATCAAGGGAGTCATGTTTGTATGTAAATGTGGTGATCATTATTTAATATCCCAGTTCTATGGTTCTATACAACTCGTGCATAATGCGTTCTCCAAGGTACTGTGGGTTCTCATTTGTTAGTTTTGTGACTATGTGGTTTATATCCACAATGTAAGGCCTTGTACCAGGTATTGTAGGAGGAACAAAGAACCTATGACAGGGCTTCTTCTTTCAAGGATATTATAACTTAAGGATGACCGTCCCAAATCTGAATAACTTGAATACAAGACAAAGTGTGAAGAACTTCATTATAAACTAGGAAAAGTGTAGTCGAAGAGAGAGACTTCAGAATTGTGAGGCATCCCTGGGGTAAAAAAAATAAAAATGTGTCCAGCAGAGAACATGGACAAAGTGCAAGATAGAAGTCAACCAGCTGCCTATCTGAGCAAAGTGCAATATAAAGTCAGGAGTCAACCAGCTGCCTAGTTTGGCATTGTGTATTAAGGAAAACTGGGATATAGGGCTTAAGGTAAAAATGGGTTGGATCCCACTGACGTCTTAAGACACTTGCCAATCATACTTGGCTCCGTAATTTCATAGACAATTAGGAATTACTAAAGATTTTGAGCCAGGAAATGATGTAGTAAGATATTCTTTAAGAATGTGTATTTGGGAGTTCCCATTGTGGCTCAGCAGGTTAAGAACCCAGCATAGTGTCCATGAGGATGCAGGTTCAATCCCGGGCCTCACTCAGTGTGTTAAGGATCTGGTGTTGCTGAAAGTTGCAGTGTAGGTTGCAGATTCACCTCAAATCTGGTGTTGCTGTGGCTGTGGTGTAGGCCTCAGCTGAAACTCTGATTCAGGCCCTAGCCTGGAACCTTCCATATGCCACAGGTGCAACCGAAAAAGAAAAAAAAAAAAAAGGAATGTGTCTTTGATGATGGAGTGACCAGGAATCACCAGCTATACCTATTAGTGCTACAAGTGACTTCAGGGGATATGACCCTGTTTGGCTGCAAGGAAACTTGGATGTGCCCAGCCCAGGATCTGGCAGTGGACAGACCCCAACTCCTTCTACACCTAGCCACCTGCTTTTGCTAATATCATGGCTGTATTACCGCAATCCTTAGGTTTATTATTTTACAAGAATATTTTCTAAAAAATCAACAATAATGATATATACATAACTGTGTTTATCAATTTTTTGTGATTTATTCTCTCTATTGCAAAGAATACTCTCAAAAACTTGTTTTTTTTTAACTTGATTTGGCCAAGTTTGACAATCAATAACTGTGTCTTTTTCTCACAGGTTGGCTAGGAATTATATTGCCATCCAGACAGGAGTTGCTGTATGAATATCCTTAAATATAGTCCAGAAATTCCTCTGACAGAATAACCAAGTGACAACCATTTTTTTTTTAAACCTGGATAGCTTCATTTGTTTTACTTAGGTAGAGAGATTAGCAGCATCTTGTGACTAATGATCAATGACTTCTAAACCATGTCAATACCTTTTTAGAGTTAAAGCATAATGAAAACTTAATGAAGTCTTCCTGGTACATTAACTTTCTCTGAGAAATATACATAAGAAATACATGCTCAGCAGTCAGGAGACTCCATGGGAGTTTTATAGGTATTCCTGACTTGATAATTTAGTTCCACAAATACTGAATACCTATTTTATTAAAAGCCCTATATTAAGCAACACTGTGGGATACAAAAAATGATATAGGAAGTGGATAGTTCCCTCAAGGATCTTTCAGTATAGAAGTTAATTTACTTGTTTTTAATCCTAAACAGATTTGAAAATCAAGTTTAGAGGGCTGCCTAGACTACTGGTTGGCAGAAAAGACAGACATTGCATAGTCATATATGACTGACTGTAATCAGTGCCATTATCAAAATCTAACCTTTGGGGGCACAATATGAGAATAATGTCGAATGTGAACATGAATGACATTTTAATGACTATCTACCATGTGCAAAGCACTCTTCCATGGGATTTGGGGTGTGGTATAGAAGTAAAGCAAATATGGAAAAGACGGTTCCTGCTCTGGAGGACAAAGACAGGCATGCACTCAACTAAAATGCAAAGCACCTGTTGAAAGTTCATTAAAAGAGGCTCAGGTAGTATTATGAAGTTTTAAAGGACAATCTATTTATTCTATTTAGGTCTCTGAGAAGACATCAGACAGGTGGTGGGAGTTCCTGTTGTGGCTCAGCGGGTTATGAATGCAACCAGTATCCATGGGAATGTGGGTTTTATCCCTGGCCTCACTCAGTGGGTTAAGGATCCGGCGTTGCCATGAGTTGTGGTGTAGGTTGCAGATGTGGCTTGGATCTGGTGTTGCTGTGGCTGTGGTGTAGACCAGCAGCTGTAGCTCCAATTCAACCCCTAGCCTGGGAACCTCTATATGCCACGGGTGTAGCCCTAAAAAAAGACACATATGGCCCTAAAAAAGGAAAAACAAGAAAAGAAAAGAGAAAGAAACAGGTGCCATTTAAATTGGGCCCTGAATGTAAGGTAGGATTTTTTTTTTGTCTTTTTTTTGCCTTTGTCTAGAGCCGCGCCCGCAGCATATGGAGGTTCCCAGGCTAGGGGTCTAACAGAAGCAGTAGCCGTCGGCCTTCGCCACAGCCACAGCAACGCGGGATCTGAGCCGTGTCTGCAACCTACACCACAGCTCACGGCAATGCCAGATCCTTAACCCACTGAGCAAGGCCAGAGATCGAACCCGCAGCCTCATGGTTCCTAGTCGGATTCGTTAACCACTGAGCCATGACGGGAACTCTGAGGTAGGATTTTTAAAGGCAAGAAAGTGAAGGTAGAGCCATTTCAGTCTCATTCCCCAATTCTTTTATATAGTTGAAATCTGGCTAATATACATCCTCATTAAATACATGGAGAGGTAAGCTATCACTTGGGAATAACCCATGGAGGTGCAGTTATCGGGAACCTCCTGTCTTATCTCTTTAGGGAGACTGTGCGCATATACCTCAGTGATTGCTTTTGCCATTGCTTTGTGCTTGGTCTCTGTTTGGCTGACATCAGCTGTCTCCCTGCAGCCCTGGTCAAAGGACTGAGGTCTCTCTAAAGTCAAGGCCCAGGGAAAACGCCCACTTTGTTACACAGGAAACTGCTGAACCTCGGGGCACACTCTATCTGTTCTGAGAACAGCCATGGAAGTGATAGGTACTCGAGACCACCTGTAGACACAGGAACAATTTGAAATTTCAAAGAACCCTCGAGATCCACTTTGCTGTTCCTCAGTCCAGCAACATGAAGGTGGTGTCTGCTCATGACAGGCAGACATGTCTCCAGGAACCCATTCATCTCGGGTTACGTGTGCATTTTACAGAAAGACCTAACTATCCCACTCAATAAGGCACAGCAGAATGCAAGGGAGTAGGAGTGAAATTACGAGGTAATACTTCTCTCCCACCTCCCTCTTTACACACACACACACACACACACACACACACACACAAATATGGTTTGTGAACATTAAGGTCTTTTACACAATTATTAGCAACAAGCTACTTGCAAAATACTACACATGTTCTAAGTATATTTGGATATTTCAAAAATGCATTCAGGCAGGCTCTAAGAAAACTCATCCCGGACAGCTCCCTTTAATTTTTTTTCTCAAAATAAAACCCAAGTGAATCCATCTGTGAACAATTCACTTTCTCCAGACTTGCTTGATTCAAATAGAACAGGAGTACAGTTCCATTTAGGAAATGCCTCTCTATTAAGCTTCATTTCCCATGTTAAAAGGTATGCGTTAGAAAGTTTGAAACCAGTTAAATGTTTATTTTTATTCACTGAAAAAAATTAAAGTCTTGAAAGACTGCGTATTTAATGTGTGATATAAAAAGTAGCAAGCGGATATATACTTTGACCTATTTCTAATACCTATCTAAGTATTTGAAGGGGAGGATATTTATTCAATTCAGGAATAAACTCTTTGTCAAAGCTTCAACCGATATATAAATAAAAAGGCAGCAGTAAAAACATGTGCTAGGCAGACTATGTTTATGATATCCTGACAGAAAATGTATAAATAGGGAAAATTTACCACTCATTCGTGAGAGCCTAATGAAGCAGAACTAAGATCTCTCGCATACTATCCGTCAGGCTGGGAACACTGGCAATTTCTCACTTTCATGCAGAATAGCATTGTTCAAGTCACATCTCTTGTAACAAAGGTCATTTTTCCCCCTCTGTCAAAAGAGTAAATCTGTAATTGTTCCAGAAGTTTTCATTTTTCTTAAGCTAATGTTAATTTAATGGGTATGCTTTTCCTACACGCCCCTGACTATAGGTAACGAGGGGCTGTGCCGTCTCCAGAATCAATCTGTTCCAGGCATTGTGGCTCGGCAAGTGCATTTAATTGATGTTTATTGCAAGGGAAAATGATTTATAGTATCTAATAAGCATTCACAATTTAGAACCTTGTTGTTCATAACAGCTTCCTGAAATAACAGAATCTTTGGGTGCATAAGTCTCTTCCTAAAGGCTATTAAACACATTGCATCTCTTTAGCCAGGGATTCTGATTTAGCTACAGACAGGATGAGAGATCCAATACTAGCTATTTGCTTCTTTACTTAAGTCTGATAATGACTAATTGAAAGGTTTCAGTGTGTAGGAAGGCTTAAACATGGCCCAGATTTTAGACAAAGGCATGCTTCCAATTTCTGAATGTTCATTTCTATTTCTGCAAGCTGCATTACCGTGCTGGCCAAAAGAGGCATATGGAGTTTCAACAACTCTGTAAGCTTCGCATTCTTAACTTGCCCACGAAAGGCACATTTTAAAATTTGTTACATCAGCCTGGATCATATGCCAGGTGTCAAGACTCTCCTCTAGTACTTCCTCAAGTTGTTTTGAAGTGCTAATGTAAAAGTTCAAGACAAAAGCTCCTGGATATACTAAAAGAAAAAAAACAATAATAAATAGATAAATTACCTCATTGAAACCTGGACTGGGCCAACATGATTTGGGGCAATCGGATATTTAACATGTTGACAAGAGTGAGTGAAGCTGCCCATATTTGTCTGAATATTTTTCTACTTTTTTTTTTTTTTGCTTTATTTTGTTTTGTTCTGTTTTGCACCTGCAGCATGTAAAAGTTCACTGGCTAGGGATCGAACCCATGTCATAACAGGAACTGGAGCTGCTGCAGTGACAATGGCAGATCCTTAACCTGCTGCAGCACAAGGGAACTCTTGCCTGAATTTTTGACACATGCTCTTCTGCAGACCCTTTGAACTCAGTACCCATGCTTAGTCCACACTGATTCCTCAAGACCTGATCTGCCTCCTGTAGTTCCTTTTAATGCCACTGCTCTCTTTCTAACTGCTTCAATGTGAAACATCAGAAACTACTGCCTCCTTTTTCTCCCTAACTCCCCTACAGTGGACTCGTCACCAACATGATGCTCTGGCCTGGCTCCTGGTGGCAGCCACCCTTTCTAAGCCAGCCCCAGTCCCTCCCCTCGGTTCAACTGGTTTTTCTGTTAACCTCTAGTCTCCCTTGCTTGCTTTCCTCACCACTCCTGCCTGCAAGAGCTTCAGGGGCCAACCTGGGGCTCACAAGACTCAATTTATCCTCTTCAACTTCCCAGAGCCAGCCAGGCAATTCTGTTAGATAGACTAAAGCTCCTTATTTCATTTGGAAAATAAACACGAAGCTGTAATTCTTAAAAACTGGTGTGAAAATTAGAGTTCCTGTCGTGGTGAAGTGGAAACGAATCTGACTAGGAACCATGAGGTTGCGGGTTCGATCCCTGGCCTTGCTCAGTGGGTTAAGGATCAGGCATTGCTGTGAGCTGTGGTGTGGGTCTCAGATGCGGCTCGGATCCCATGTTGCTATTCCTCTGGCTTAGGCTGGCAGCTAGAGCTCCAATTCAAACCCTAGCCTGGGAACCTCCATAATGCCGCAGGTGCAGCCCTAAAAAAGACACACACACACACAAACATTGTGAAAAATCACAAAAAGAAACCACTGTGAAAAATCACACCTATCTTGCTAATAGTAACTTCCCTTCATGTTAGCCAAACTGATATTGCCACCACTTTCTCAAAAAACAACTTTTGAAGGTTTCTAACTACACATAGAAAAAAATTCACTCTCCTCAGCTTGGCCCTCAGAATCTCCCACCATCTGCCTCTGTCTCACTTTTTGGTCGCTTGCTCCTCTTGCCCTTCCCAAAGTCCCCCATGTTCCACCTGCGCCACACCAGCACAATCTAGATCCCTCAAATTCTGATCCTTCACTTTCCCTGTCCCTGCGGCCAGAATGCTGGCACCCATGTAGCTGTTGGCTATTCTAGGAACAGCTTGAATCACGAGCTCTTCATGAGGTCTCAGTGTGTGGCCTTTACAATGCCCCCCCCCACTTTTCCTGGTCATTGGTTGCATCTTGTCTTACTATAATGACTTATCCTAAGCATGTGAAACCCCAGGAGGGTCCAGCTCCTATCTTATTCACTTCGAGAGCCCCACTGTGCTGGCAGCCTTGCAACCAAGAATGCACTTAAAATCTGTGTTGAATGTAATTGAATGGTGACTATCAACCACTGGGTTAATTTACTGCTCATATTACCAAAAAGTCACTAATGCACTCAATTATTTACAAGTGCTAGATCTGAAACGCATAAATTAAATTAACTTAATTTAAAACCAATGCCATGTTTCTGGCATTGGTACAATGAAAACGAAGCATTGATGGAAAAGGTCTTGGTTCCCTAGAAACTGTGGTTATAATCACATGACTCAAATGGGTACAGTAATCCAGCCATTTTATTCTACCATAGCAAAAAAAGGGAGGGACAAGAGATTATTCAGTGCTTCATGATTTGCATATTTCTATATAATGCTTGAGGAAGTTTAAATATTTATTTTGGTAACCATAGAAAACTTGAAAAAAAAATAGCTTAAAATCCAAGCACCATTTTCTGTATGGAAAAATTAGTCTCCCACCCAAGTACTGACCAGTCATGACCCTGCTTAGCTTCCAAGATAAGATGAGATTGGGCACATTGAGGGTGAGGATGGACTGGGAGTTGGGGATTAGTAGATATAAAATGCTACAGTTAGAATGGATAAGCAATGAAGTCCTGCTGTATAACAGAGGGAACTATATCCAGTTTCTTGGGATAGATCATAATGGAAGATAACATAAAAAAAGAAATGTATATATATGTATTACCGGGTCATTTTGCTGTACAGCAGAAATTGACACAACATGATAAATCAACTATACTTTAGAAAAAAGATAAGAAAAAGAAAGTCTGTGTGTTTCATTACACTTCCGTTCCACTTCAAAAAGCAATAGTAGCAAGATGCATTTGAGAAAAACTGTGGCCGGTGTTTTAAAGATGAGTTATTTTTCTGAAAAACAATACTTTCAATTATACAACTTTAGCTGAAGCCACATTGTCATAAATGATGTAGCATAATTCAGTTACATAGTGTTTTATATCATATTCAAATTAATCAACTTCCATACTTCTGGGAGGGTCTACCTTTTGCCTAGAAGGGGGCTAGGTGCCATGGGAACAATCAAACACTAAAAGACAGAGGAAAACAATATTTTCACATGTGAATAATGAGACATGGATCCATAAATATTATGAGACAATATATAGTATAATCAGATGCCAAAGGGTTTCGTGCAGATAAAGTCTCATCTATATTCACAGGAAACAACTTATCCTCCAGGCCTATCTCATTCTGGAACAGACACTACTCTTGGCCACATACTGGCTGGATGTTTGGCTATGCCTTCTCCTTTGGCCTCACATTCACTTAGTGTCAAGAAGCAATCATCCTTAACTCATTCTTTAAAATGTCTCTCACCCTTTCCATTTTATCTTGGTTCTCACTCTATGAAGCTTTTATTTCCTTATTTCCTAATTGTCTTCTTGAATTTTCCTGCAGTCATTGTGCCCAATGATCGAGTGTCTGCTCACTGCCTAGCTGATCCTGTTCATATGCCCATCAAGGTATTCAAAAGGCCTTTAGCAATGTGCCCCCATTCATTCATTTACCCATCAATTCAATCAATCAACACGTTAAAAAAAAAATTCTTATATGCCAGGCACTATTCTAGTCACAGAGGACATAATTCTTATTGAAACACTTATTGCATTCATATGGAAAAAAACCCAGAAACTGGGTCTCTTACTGGCTGTGCAATCTTGAATTATTCTCTCACTTTCCTAACCACAGCTGGCTTCCTTCCTTACAAAATGGGGAAACAATCCTGCCTGTCCTACTTAGATCCCAGAATTACTGGGAAACTTAAACATGATGTGGGGCATTGAAAATGTTTTCCAGTCTCTAAAATAATAAACTACCACTAACTCCATTAATTTCTTTATACATTTTGGAGTTATTTTGAAAAGAAATCCAGTCAGCTAACATAGAGAAGATAGAAATTGGTTCCAGTTAAGGTGACTATGGAAGGCTTTCAGGATTCAGTGTTCTCCGAGCTATATGAAACTGGCAGAACAGGACTGGGCAGACAGTAGGAAATCTGTCACTAAAGACTTTTGTGCAAAACAGCCAGAAGAACAAGAGATGGGTGGCAGGTGGAAGGTGACTTGAAGTGCAGAGACCAGGAGCCAGGAGAAAGTATAGGAGTGGGGAGAATTGTGGGTTCAATACATCCAGAGGATTGGTAGTAAAGGAGGGGTGGAGGTGAAAAATATTGCAGAGGGAGAATCACAGAATTTGCCAATTTGGGTAAGTTGGTTGGGAGAACAGGATCCGGGACACAGATGAGTAGATGATGACTCATAAATTAGGATTTGAAGCTAATGAATGGCTTGCGATACCCTTACCAGGGAAAAAGAGTACTTTTATATTCTAAGGAGAAAAGTTTACTATTGAATGATGAGTCTGAAAATCATCTATCTTGGGATAACTATTGAATATATAGTTATTTTTAGGGCCATACCCAATATACAATTTTTAGGGCCGTTATCTGTGATATATGGAAGTTCCCAGGCTAGGGGTCGAATGGAAGCTGCAGCTGCTGGCCTGCACCACAGCACAGCAACACTGGATCTGAGCTAACTCTGCAACCTACACTGTAGCTCATGGCAACTCCGGATATTTTAACCCACTGAGCGAGGTCAGGGATTGAACCTGCCTCTTCATAGATACTAGTCAGGGTCTTAACCCACTGAAACAACAGGAACTCCTATTGAATATATATAAAACATTTTTCCTGTAGTAGAAAAAATTACTAGAGACAAAATGAACTGATAAGGGATTTGAGGAAAGCACTTCACAAATATGCCTCAGATTAATGTGTGTGGTTCATGGGCAGAATCCTAAAACTGAGGAACAGCATGAAAGGAGGGTCAGTAGAAATCGCTTCCCTTACTATACTGTTGTTTATTTTGTCATTTTATTCTTTTATTTTTGTTCTTATAGTTGAAAGGGAAATGTTCTCAGAATGCTCCAATTGATGCTGATGTTTTTGAGGTCTAGAAATGCAATTCTTTTGTATTTGTATTAAAATGAATTTATCTTTTATCTGCACTGCTAAAGCACAAAGACCTAGATTCCAGGCTTTCAAGATATGTAAGTTATAAAATGGTGAAACTGCTTTTTTTTTTTTCCGTGAAATTTACTACCAAGAATATTTACTAAACACTTTTATGTGATGGTGTTCTTTCAGTGTTCCAGTTTCTAAGATACTTCTTTGTAGGCTATTCCATATATCATGTTTTTAATGCTTATTTTCTGAGCTTATATTTTATTTCAGTTTTTAAAGAAGCATTATTTAAATAAAATATGCCCCCTCAAAAATTCAACAGAGAGATTCCAAAAAGTGCTAGAACAGAATAAAAATTGAATTGTACACTTCAAGGCTATAAACCTTAAAGTCTAAAAAACTGGATAAGAATTTCTAGACTTGTACTACCCAATGCAGTAATCATTAGCCACATGTAGCTACTGAAATTTAAATTAATGAAAATGAATAAAATTGGAAATTCAGTTCCTCAGTTACATTAGCTGCATTTTAACCAATTAATACCCACCCTTGGTTAGTGGTTACTGCACCACTCAAAAACACACATGTAGAATACTTCCATCAACACAGAAATCTCTGTTAGGGTAGTGCTAGTTGAGACCTTTTCCTTTTCTTTTTACAGCCGCACCTGCAGCATATGGAAGTTCCCGGCTTAGGGGTGGAATTGGAGCTGTAGCTGCAGGCCTAAGCCACAGCCACAGCAACACTGGATCCAAGTTGCATTTGTAACCTACACCACAGCTTGTGGCAACGCTGAATCCTTGACCCACATCCCCACGGACACTGTCAGCTTCTTAACCCACTGAACCACAGTGGGAACTCTGAGACCACTTTTTTACATAAGTGAAAGGGTCTGACTGCAGCCTGATCAGTTCCACTGGCCTCAAAGTTGGTTCAAGTATTTGTATAGTACATGATTAACACTGCTAAAAATGTACACCAGCTATGCCACATCCAGTTTGACAGCTGTCCACAAACATACTCCTATAGTCAAAGTCTCAGAATAGCTCCTGCCATGCTTGTGACCAAGGTCAATATGGAAGAATGTTTTTCACTTTCCTGTTTCTCCTTGGACCATATTATTCATAGCATACAAAACAAACAAACCAAAAAAACAATAACAAAAAACAAAAAACCTTGATTTCTGGGCAGTGAGGTTCTCTTAAAAGAATTCCAAAATAATGTATTTGGTGAAATTATAATTCGATCAATTTTATTCATTTTTAATTTTATAAAAAAAAGTGAATTTCTCCTGTCTCTTAAGAAGTAGGTCTTCATTGTTGCCTACCCCAAACACAAGAACAAGAAAAGAAATGAGGCACAGAGGCCAAAGCCTAGCGACTGTCAGTGGATAGGTTTTCTTCCCCCTCAACACGTTAGATATTGAAATGAAACACTTATTTTGCAGGCTATGTAGCAATACCTTGCTGTTCTGCAATTTGTTGAAAGCAAAAGTAACATTCAACAGATTCAAGAAAAATCTAGGAAGACTGAGCCTTCCTGAAATCCCTCTGGTTTCGGCTTCAGTTTATAATGATCATAAATTTAACTATCGGTAATTGCAAAACATAAAATGAGCCGTTATGATAGCTTATCAGAGGGAAAAAAATCTGACATGGGAGGCATCTGATCTAATTGATTCTCATACTGAGAAGTCACCAAAATGACTCCTGACTATAAACAATGTTACAGATATTAATTCATCTTATAAAGATCAAACATTTCAGAAGGAGGTTGAATTTTAAAGCACAGCTGAATAATGTGCTCTTATAAAGAGGAGCCTCTGTTTGGTAAACCTAGCTAATTAAAGCACTTAATAAATGGGGGGAAACCCTCCACTCTAAATCTTGTTGGTACTAGAGAATTCTCATTTGCTCTTTCAGAGAAGTAATCAATTGAAGGGCATATTTTTCTTCTCTTTGTTCTTTCCCATCAATTTTAATGGGTATAGAACATCAGTCACACAAAATGTAATGGGACAAGAAGATGGATGAGTACATTTGAAGCCACTAGTCACAGGACAGAAAACATCCTGATGAGGTGACTGTGGCAGCACAGGGTTCAACGATATGGCCTGGGCAATATTTAGTAAGTGAAACTGTGGGGGCTCCATGATTTGGTATGAGCACTCAGCAAAATCAATCTCTGGACACAATTTATCACATTTCTACAGGTCAGACTTTCAAAGTCACATTCTCAAAATATGCTCCAATGACACTCTTAATTCCAGAACATGATTTAATCCAGCAACAAAGTGGATAAAGAGAAGAACAATCTAACTTTAAGGATCCTGACCTTGTCTTATAAGTGATTAAAATTCTTTCAGAAGGGGATTTTATTACAGCCTAGAAATTATTACAAGATGAATTGGTTCATGCAGTGGAAGCTTGCTGAGTCCAAAGTGCTCACTCCCCAAGCCCCTAGGGGCACTGGAATCTGCAGACTCATGGCTTTGTCCTCCTCTAGGCACTGTGCTCAGCTAAAGGGACACCATGGCCCTATGCAAAGCCACACCCCCTCCCCAGGGGCTGCCACGTCCAAAGACAATGCAGAGGGCAAAACCTGGATGCCCTGCCTCCCTTAGGAATAATTCTGAAGGGCCATTCCAGCTTCACAGCCCCCTATGTCATTATCTGGGGTCGCTGTTGGGACTGCATCACAGTCTACTTTTTCTTCCGCGTGGTCCTACCACCTTCACTCTCATGCAAGTGTTGTTCCAAAGAAAGCTCTCAAGCATCTCACGTACAACTCTTGGTCTCAGGACCTGTTTTCCAGGCCATGTAACCAGGCAGTATATATAATAAAGAGCCATATTTCTTTGTAGTGAATTAAGATAATTAAAACACTGGGCTGAATGAAATAACCATGTATGTTCACATTCACAATTGGTAAGTGATGTACTGCTTTTTTTGGTTAGGATTACACAGACAAAAAGATTTTTTATATAACTTAAAAAGTTGAAAACATATTACATTTAATAATTTAAATGCCGTCTGATTCTAGTGGGCTTCCAGATTCTCAAGGAATCTAGCAACTAATCAAAGTGCATTAAAACACACGCAGAGGCTGGGGTATCATTTACTAGTGCTGACTGTTTCCTTTTTGAGGGATTCATGGCAACAATCAGGTATCATATATATGGCCACCCATTGGTTCCAACTTATGAATACTATGATGTTATTTAAAAGACGTATGTAGATAATTCTCTAAGGTCCTGTTAGGCATTTGTCTCTTATGCACCTTCCAGAAGCAATCCTTTATAATAGGATCTTTAAAATTCAAATGTATTCTATTTGAAAAATATCAACAGAAGATTCAACATCTCAAATTAATAAATCTCTCTCTCTCTCTCTCTCTCAGGATTTTCTGTGATCTATGAAACAGAGATAATACTGGCTGGAAAGCTGTGAATACTTCAAAGCCATCAAAACAAACTTCAAAGTGAGGGGCCAGTTTTAAAATAATTTTCTGGTTGTTGTGGAAGCTGAGAACCAGGTATATGGGGGGAGGAAGAAGAGAGAAGCTCTGAGAAGCTGTCATTAGCACATCGATAACGGTGTCACTGTGTAACTCAATGACAGCAGGGTCAGTTTAGCAGTCACAGACAAGGTGTCAATTACTCAGCCAGAAAATGATAATCTATCAAGAAGAGCATCCCATAAATGCGATCTTATGTGGAAACTGCTGGAGAGACTATTTATGTATAGCATTTGCTTTCCTTTTCCTTTTTCTTCTTAGGGCCAAACTTGTGGCATATGGAGGCTCCCAGGATAGGAGGTCTAATCAGAGCTTCAGCTGCTAGCCACAGCAACGCAGGATCCAAGCTGCATCTGTGACTTATGCTGCAGCTTCTGGCAACACTGAAACTTTTACCACTGAGTGAGGCCAGGGATTGAACCTGTGTCCTCATGGATTCTAGGTTGAGTTCTTAGCCTGCTGAGCCACAGTGGGAACTCCTGCTTGCCTTTTTTTTTTTTTTTTAAAGGCTGCACCCGCATCATATGGAAGTTCTCAGGCTAGGGGTCGGGTTGAATGGGAGCTACAGCTGCTGCCAGCCTACACTACAGCCACAGCCATGCTAAATCTGAGCCACATCTGCGACCTACACTGCAGCTCATGGCAATGCCGGATCCTTAACCCACTGAGCAGGGCCAGGGATTGAACCTGAGTCTTCACGGATACTAGTCGGGTTCGTTAACACTGAGCCACAATGGGAATTCCTATTTTTTGAAATTTTTTTTCATTTTTTTTAAATTTTGTTTGAAGTACAGTAGCCTTACAACGTTGTGGGGATTTCTACTGTACAACAAAGTAATTCAGTTATACATGTCCACACATCCATTCTTTCTCAGACTTTTTTCCCAAGTAGAACATCACAGAATATCGGGTAGACCTGCCTGTGCTACACAGCAGGTCCTTGTTGGCATCCCAAATACCTCAGTGTGCCTATGCCAATCCCATTTGCTTTAAATGCTTTTATCACTATTGTTTTTGACCAGTTATGAAACAACAATTTCATTTCCCTGAAATCTAGGACCTAGCTACTTTGCTTTCAAGAGGCCGAAATGATCGTACAAAAGATATGTAAGATACCTTCTTTCTAAATTAATACTTTACTTAGTTTTAACAACTTTTTAGACTAGTTGGTATTAAAATAGATCCCTCACACCTGAAAAAGAATTGATAGAGACTCCACTGAAATATATCTATGAATAATCTGCTATGCATATGAACATCATACGAAGGAATCTGTAATTTTATGGCATTTGCTAAGGTACTGGTTTTTACCCGTGATGTTTTATTTCTGAAGGTGATGATAGAAAAGACTAAATTAGGCCCTCTAATCTATGTCAGCTAGGGAGAAGATATTTTCTAAGATTTTTTAGTCTAAATTTCCTATCCAGTGAAATAGGACTAAACTGAATGCAGTGTTGTCACTGTCATTTTCTCTCAGTTCCACTAACTGCATTAAATATTACATGGTACAATTCTAAAAAACTTCTACAATTCTTATTAAGCCTTTGAAAATTCTTAAAGGTTGAGAGTAATTTACTCTCAAGTGGAGTGGAGACATCACCCTTATAATTCAGTTCTTTAAGTGGGACCATAAGCAAGATAGTATAATCTCTTCCCTCTGCACCTTCCTTTGCACGTTACCCCAGAAATTGGCTAAGACTCTGGTCTGACCTAGAATACGGTGGACATTTCTATCACCGTTCGGAACTCATTTTTGTGGGAATGGGAAATGCATCCTGATTAAAAAGTAACTTTTTGAATTCAAAACTTCTACCCGGAGTTTTCCAGCTCGAGTCATTTGTGGTCCACTGTGTTAGTTTCCTGAAAAGTCTCACTGATACTGGGTATGTCAGGGGCATTAGCTTTACTCTCATCTTTTTCCTCATGGCTCAAAGAGTATTCTCACTTTTGCAAGTAATAATGCATAGTAGGTAAAATAAATACCATTTCGAGTTATTGAAAAATATCTATTTTAGTATCTTATGGAATTGGACTAGGTTTAATTTAGAGATTAAAGTTTTAAAAATGATTTTCATGGTTTTTCTTAGGCTACTCCTGGCTTAATTGGGATATGTATTTATATTTGCACTTGGACAAATTATCATATTAATGTTAGGGTAATTCTGAAACCAAAGGCAACATCATCAGGGGAAATTCAGGTATCTCTTACTATATTTATAATTGTCATTTTGAAGTCTTCTTATAGTAAGAGGACGTATATATATATATATATATATATATATATATAACAGATATTGTAATAATTTAGCTATATTTTACTACTTCAATGATGGATATAAATCATAAAATAAAAAGAAATATGAATTAAGTTGTTCTTACACAAAACTGCTAATTCAATTTTATAGCATAGAAAGCAGCAAATGAAGAAACGTGACAGTTACTAAATCAATAATCAATTGAACACAAAACACTGTTTTGTTTTACACAATGTTTATACATTAATATTAGACACTTTCATTTAATTTTTGTCTATAATACAGTACATTAATATTACTGTAACATCGCATGATACTTTGTTCCTCTCTGTATTGCTCTCTCATAGAACTAATAATAGTAAACCTTATTTATAGTTATTTGTGAACAAGTGGAGCCTGTTGGACAGTAAGCACCTTGAGGGCAGGGACCTCATCTTATTCCGCTTTTATGAACCTTCAACATATTGCCTTGCACACAGAACTCATTTAGAATTTAGTCATTCAATCCTTTACTCAGGAAACATCTATGTGGGTACTAGGTTAATTTAAAAACAGGGGTTTTACCCCACAACCAGAGATTCAGAGATGAGTGAAAATCATAAACAAAGTAAACTGAGAAATGATACCACCTGGTATATGTTATGAGAGAGGAAAGCATGGAGAACCTCGCAAGGAGAATAAAGGGGGCCTCCTTCAGTGCAGGGGTTCCAGGAAGATTTCCTGGATAAAGTGATACCTGACCCAAACGTTGAGGAGGGCCAGAACTTATTACGCTTGAAAACAATGGGGAAACTTTAGGAAAAAAGAACAGCAAGGTTTACTGGCCCAATTGACAGCTGAGGAATAAAGATTATGTCATTATCCACATGACTGGATATTTTGAGAATCGATTATGTGCCAAGAGTTCAGTATTTATGGATCAGTTCAGTGAACAAATATGGAAAGTTCACAGGAAGAAGGATATTTGATATTTATAACAAAATGAACATGGACTTTGCCATTAGGCAAATCCTGGTTTGAATTTCAGGTGTTCTACTTTCTGACAATGTGAATTATCACTTGATTACTTTATGCCTCAGTTTTCTCATTTGTAAAATGGGTACAATATCACCGTCAGACTGAAATAAAATCAAAAGTTATCATTTATGGTATCCTTGTAATGTGTTATGCCCTTTAAATATATGATCTTATATAATCCTCAATAAATTGCTTCAAGATTGACACTAACCGATTAAACAAAAGCTCAATGAGATTGTAACTCATTCACAGTCAGAGAAGAAATAAGCGGTGTTATTGCTTGACTCCAAAGCCTCTGTTCTTTCTTCTGTGCACAGTACCTCTCCTGTGCTTGGCATTTAGCACACACTTATCAAAAGTAATACCCTAGTAGCTGAATAAAACATTTTCAGTATTTTCCATGCTGACTTAAACGATGTGGTTCACAATTGCATAGGCAGAACCAACCTCAAACATTATCAATACGAGCTGCTAAGGAAACAGCACAGTTAAGGAGTGAATGGCAAAATCTGTCCATGGCAGATCAACTTGGCATGACTAAGGTCTTTTAAACAAAGTGCCAAGCAAACAATATTTACCCATATTCCGTCGTTTAAATTGACTACAGAGAATCTATTTGATTGCATCTTTAGCACTTACACAGCCCTACAGTAACAATGACACCAAGTCCATTCATTTTGGCAAGATCGAGGTATTCAACTACCCTCATCCCAGATTCTGCTTTGGTCAGGCTGTTCCTCCCATTTGCCCTAAATATGTCCTCTTAGTGATATTCCATGACTTTTTTTACAGTAATTCCTGGACATCAAACATACTATTTTGGCTGACTGGATATATAAGAATTTTGTTGAATTAGAAAAACGAACCTTGGCTCCTAACTTAAGCTATTCTAAATAAGAACCACCATTAGTTAAGCTGTTCCGTGAAGACCCTTAGATTACTCTAACCCATACAGAATTGTCCTTTCTCTGTAATGTCTGCTGTGTTAAGGTCACGTATTTCCACATTTGCCTTCTAACTGCTTTGTGATGCTGCCTGAAGACTGACTTCTCAGGTCATCCTTCTGTTGCATCCTCTGGTGTCACCTAGTACAGTACTGCACACAAAGCAAGTACAAAGTAGCTGTGGTTATTCAATGAGAAATACTCTTTTCCAAGCTTTTCTTTACTTTAAAAAACATAACTATCTAAATTCTACCATAATTCAATTTTAGGAAAACATTACTATCGCTGATTACAAGTGGTCTTTAATCTATGGATTTAAAACCATACCAAGTATTTTAGTAATTCTCTTTGTTCACATACCCTTGAAAAGAGTTTTTTCCAATGTTTTTAATTTTAAGTTTTAAAATAAAGGTATTTAAGAGAGACCCTCAAGTAGCTTAGAATAAAAGGTTAGTTTGGAAAAAAAAGTCTAATTTTCACTGAGATGAGAGCAAGTTTCCAAAAATTTCCTACAGTATTTCTAAAAAGCTACATAAAACAGAAGTGGGGGGTGTGCATCACTAGGAACCCAAAGAACCATAAAGAAGGGTTTACAGCTTGTTACCAAACAGAACAAATCAGCAATTAGATGCTATATGCTGAAGCACAGGACAATATGGGGCAGCTACCTTTAAAGCTCTTTGTTGAAGGAAACAACGAACTCTTCATAGTAACCTTTTAAAGCTATTATTCCACACTGGGAGTGGTAGGTAGAGTCAAGAGAGAAGGAATGAATGAAAACACCTGGAAGAGAGGTGGAGCTAGGATAGGTTTATGGATGAGTGGAAATTTTCATTCAGACATGAAAATCACAGTTGCACTTAAATTACCAAGAATTCTAAATTTGAAGACAGAATTATCTAGAATTCTAAATTTGAAGACAAAATTACTGCTCAGCGGTCCTTAAATCTTCATGAGTCACAAGAAGCCATTTTATTAAGAATAACACCTAATAAAAGATGCTCAGTATCGCTAATTATGAGAGAAATGCAAATCAAAACTACAAAGAGGTATCACCTCACACTGGTTAGAGTGGCCATGATTAAAATGTCTACAAATAACAAATCCTGAAGAGGATGTGATGAAAAAGGAACCCTTCTTCACTGCTGGTGGGAATGTAAATTGGTGCAGCCCTTGTGAAGAACAGAATGGAGGTTCATTAAAAAACTAAAAATAGAGTTACCACACATGCCAGCAATCACACCCCTGGGCATATATCCAGGAAAAAAAACTCTAATTCAAACAGATGCAAGCAGAGTTCCCTGGTGGTTCAGGGGGTTAAGGATCTGGCATTGTCACTCAGATTGCTGCTGTGGCTCAGGTTTGATCCCTGGCATGGGAACTTCCACATGTCACAGGTGTGGCAAAGTAAGAAAGAAAGAAAGATAGAAAGAAAGAAAGAAAGAAAGAACCAAAAAGATATATGCATCCCAGTGTTCACTGCAGCACTATTTACAATAGTCAAGACATTGACAGAAGAATGTATAAAGAAGAATGGACAGTCTTCCATAGAAAGAGAATAGATAAAGAAGATGTGGTACATATATACAATGGAATATCAGTCACAAAAAAGAATAAACTAATGCCATTTGCAGCAACATGGGTGGACCTAGAGACTATCATACTAAGTGAAGTAAGCCAGAGAGAGAAAGACAAACATCATATGATATCACTTATACATGGAATCTAAAAAATTAATACAAATGAACTTATTTATAAGAACAGAAAGAGACTCACAGACATAGAAAAAAAACTTATGGTTACCAAAGTTAGAGGGATAAATTAGCAATTTTAGGAGGGGGAGAGATAAATTAGTAATTTTAGATTAAAAGATTCACACTACTATATATTAAATAGGTAAACAATGAAGATCTGTATAGCAAAGGGAAGTTTACTCAAGTATCTTGTAATAATCTGTAATGGAAACGAATCTGAAAAAAAATATGGGTATATATATATATATATATATATATATATATATATATGTATAACTGAATCACTCTGCTATCACCTTGAAACTAATTTAACATTGTATATTAACCATACTTCAGTTAAAAAAAGGAAAAAAAAAAGAATAACACCTAAAATTCTTATGGTTTATGTCCTAGGATAGACTATAAGAGAAAACAGTGATTGAGGCAGATGCTGTTCTGGGCAACCTGATCACTTTCCTTCATGAATTATACACTTTTCAAGGGCAGTGATCCTTTATAGAACCATAGTCAAGAGCCTCTTCTTGAGAACCCAGTGATTTACTTTTTGTTCCTTTGTCAAGATTGATCAAATACCTCCTAATGACCTGTGCTATTTGCATATATGAAAATCTACTCATAAAATGAATATCCTGGACAATGACCGACTGTTGTGCAAGAATTTTTCACTATCGATTAATCTTCAGAAGGAGTTTCTCTTGTTAAGTTCAGAAATCACTGTTTCCTAAAGACGTATGGTTCATTTGCTACCATCTAACATGATTGGAAGTGAACAGCAAATGTGAATATGTTAAATAATTATGTAAATAAGATCATGTATTTTAGAAATATTTTCAACAAAAATCGAAATTAAAGAATTTTCAAATCAGAATATCCTACTTAAGCAGCAAATTCAGTTGAATTGAAGAGTCAAATATCTCAGCATATCCGTGAGCTAAGTTTTCAGGAACACGTCTCCTTTGTATATAATACGGAACCAGTGAAATATTTCCTCCAGTATTTTATCTAAATAGCAAGATACGCAATTAGAGTTAGCTGGTCTTTTCTTGGGTCTAGAACAATGCAGGAAGTAGTGAAAACTTGAAGAAATTAAAGGTATATATTTAACATAACGTGATATTCTGATCCTTCTAGTAGAGAAAGGGTACTTCATTTCTTAAACCTACCTAAATTAATTGCAATCATTAAAATATTTATTTTTACCCATATAAGAATGCTCTAACATTTAAGGCTCTCTTCAAAAATCTTGGATAAAGTAAATTCTAGATAAATGTACAGGCTTTATTTTTTTATTCACTATACTATCACCACCCTATGAACATCACAGTTCAGTGTGAAATCAATTTACTTTTTATTTTTATTTTTTATTTTTTGTCTTTTTAGGGCCACACCCACAGCATATGGAGGTGTCCAGGCTAGTCGTCCAATCAGAGCTGTAGCTGTCAGCCTATGCCAGAGCCACAGCAACTCGGGATCTGAGCCATGTCGGCAACCTACACCACAGCTCACGGCAACACCAGATCCCTGACCCACTAAGCGAGGCCAGGGATCAAACCTGTGTCCTCATGGATGCTAGTCGAATTCATTAACCGATGAGCCATGATGGGAACTCCCTATCTTACTTTTTAAAGTAGAAGTAAAGACAACTTTCAATTTTAATATTCACAATTTTAAGTAATTTTGCATTCCAAAAAAGGGACTTGGAAAATCTGTACTTCAATGCTAGCAGTAACTCCATTTTTTAATCTGTTTTATCTCTGAGAAACTTCTTGAAAGTTCAGTGGACTCCTCTTGGAATCCACCACTTTCTGCATTTTGTCCTCATTTCTGTATTGAGACACCTGGTAATTGTCACTGTGACCTCTCTCCAGGTTAGGTTCTGCAGGAAGCCAGCTCTGAGACAGACTTTAGTGGGCAAGACTCTTGCTAAGGAGGGTTCACTTTGCGGAAGGGAGAAGAAGGAAGTAGGACTGGGCAGAAGGAGAACTGAATTATGATGCTGGCTCAACAACAGCTGGAGGTGGATTTCAGAGGTTCCAATTCAGGCTAAGATGCCCAGGCCCACATTTCACCCACCTGTCATTGGACGAATTGAGCCTCCTGGGAGGGGAATAACCTTGGGTGAGAGGTTCTTTGCAGATAAGACAGTCCCTGAGGGGCTTATAATGCTCTCAGGAGCTAGGGCAACAAGTCCTTCCTGGGTAGTACAGCACACATTTATATGTATTTTCAAGAGTATAGTTGATTTATAGTGTGATGTCAGTTTCTGCTGTACAGTATAGTGGCCCAGTCATCCATATATGTATATATACACATTCTTTTTCTCATATTATCTTTCACCGTGGTCTATCTCAAGAGATTTGATATAGTTTCCTGTGCTTTACAGTAGGACTTTATTGTCTATCCATTCTAAATGTAATAGTTTGTATCTACCAACCCCAAACTCCCCGTCCATTCCACCCCTCCCCCAGCAACTGCAAACCTACTCCCTATCTGTGAGTCTGTTTTTGTTCTGCAGATAGGTTCATTTGAGCCATATTTTAGATTCCACATATAAGTGATATCATGTGGTATTTGTTTTTCTCTTTCTGACTTACTTCACTTAATATGAGAATCTCTAATTGTTTCCATGTTGCTGAAAATGCATTATTCTCTTTTTTTTTAATAGCTGAGTAGTATTCCACTGTATATATCACATATTTGCTAATCCAAAGATACTGCCATTCTTAACCTGACCACATTGGCTACTGCTTTTAAGATACCCTCTCTGCTTGGCTTCTCCCACAACTTTCTGCTCATCTTCCTTCTTGCTGTATTACAATTTCACTTTTTTCCCTTTTATTATCTTCCTTTTGTGCTTCTTAATAATCTGTCCTTGGTTCACAACTCTCCTCGCTGGTCAGCTTTTCTCCTCACTTTTTACATCTTTTTGGGTGATCTTATCCACCAAACACATATATGCCAAGTTCTTGTTCTGTATGCTCACTACCTGCCAAAATTCCTTGGATTGCCCATAATGAACTCAATGGCCTTCTCCCCTCTCCCAAGAGCTTGCTTCTCTGTCTCTGATTTCTTCTTTCTGTATTTCACTACACCTCCCCTGTCTCACAAGCCAGAAATGTAAGGAATTTACCTCCTTAGGGTGTCAATTCTGTCGTCACTTTTACATGACTTTCACCTCTAACTCACCCTATGCAACATCCTCCAAATTAGTCTCCCTTCTCGCAGTCTTGCTGTGGTAACCACCCCATCCCTAACCCAAATCCAGTGTCTCCAGACACACATAACAACCAAATCTACACTCTTAACTCTCATCAGAGTAATTTCTCCCTCTTTAAAAAATTCTGGGACATGGAATATTCTCTAGAGTCTGCCTGCCCACTGCTTGGACCAAGTTCTTGAGCCTGTCCACTACTTTATGTTTGAATAACACGTGTCACTTTGAGTTTCCCTACTCCAGGTCATTCATGGCTGGCACCTGTATGCACCTCCGTGGACTTCTTTACCCTTCCATCTTTTTGACTCCCTCTTCCTTCTCACCACCCACTTTCTAATCCTTCCATGTCGAGTCCCTTTGCACTCCTCCAGAAATATGCCAATACCACTGTTGATTCAACAGTTCACATGTCACATGATATGAAAATTCTCTGCTCTTGTGTCTCTCTTCTACTAACCTCTACTAACCAGAGTGTGTGCTTCTCAAAATCAAGGACTGTCACATATGTCTTTGCATCCCCCATGGCAAAAATGAGGACCTGGCACCCATCGGGCCATTGAAGCTTACTGAACTGAATAGCATGGCTCAAGTTTAAGGGAGCTGCTAAGTGACTGACAAAAGCAAGACGTTATTGTGATGTGTCCTCAGTTGCTCCTCTGATAGTAAGTAACAGGTACCTCCTTCAAAAAATGAAAATTAATGGAGAAATTGTCATAGAAGTGTACTGGAACTGGGAAAACGAGGCCATTCTGAAGATCTGCTATTTATTTCTTATGCTTCTCTTTCTCATGACACATGTGCTTTATTTCTTAGGTGTTTCTGATTCTCTTAGAATCTTTGACTCTCATAGATTTGGTGGACCCTCAAGCTGCCCAATCTACTTAAAGCCTTCTCTCTCTCTCTGCATTCTTTTGCATCTAATCCCCTTAGTAATGGCCTCTGCCCAAAATAAATTTCTTTCTTTTTTTTTTTTGTCTTTTTGCCTTTATGTAGAGCCGCACCCACAGCATATGGAGGTTCCCAGGCTAGGGGTCTAACAGGAGTTGTAGCCACCGGCCTACGCCACAGCCACAGCAACACGGGATCTGAGCCACGTCTACAACCTACACCACAGCTCACGGCAACGCCGGATCCTTAACCCACTGAGCAAGGCCAGGGATCGAACCCGCAACCTCATGGTTCTTAGTCGGATTCGTTAACCACTGAGCCACGAAGGGAACTCCCCAAATAAATTTCTGATACTGAAAAAAAAAATCCAATTGCACCCTCAATTTCGTGTACTAGGTGACATGCTCCTAGTTTAGTCAGCCGTTAGATTTAGGGCAGAGAGGAAGGCAGAGTGATACAGTCCTTCATCCTTCACCAGAAGCTAGGGTTTGGGCAGAGGCTGTGGTCCTGCAAGGCACCATGGTGGGTCTCGGTGGGTGTCTGCTGACAGGGTGGGGTTAAAGGACAATCAAGCACCTGACCTGCCTTCAAGGATCTCACAATTCAATCACACACACTTGACTATAATACCAGACAGATGAACATAAAAAATAAACTCTAAAAAGTGCCAGCAAAATGGTATGAGATTTCCACAGTGAGCAGACATGAAAGTTTTAAAAGTCAATAACTGCAAAAAGCTCTCTGCCCAAGGAGACACTGGAGCCAAAGGGGCAGGGGCAGTATAGCTTGTGATAGAAGCAAATAGACAGAGATGAGAGTGGATATAGAGGGCATTCCACAGAGACTGATGGAAAAGAATTAAGCTTTGACGGTCTCAGCTGGGAAGTTAAAGAGAAAAGCAAGAAGACTGGTCTGGAAAAATATAAATTGCATTAGCTGAAGATCAGTGAAGGAGAAAGACAGAAAAGAACCTAGAACCAATGTCAGGAGTCTCTGAACATATTGGAGTAAGAAGTTTTAGTTCATTGTATAGTAATTGGGAGCCACTGAATACTTTCTAGAATATTATTTTAGCAACAGCAATCAGAGTAGATTGGCACACTGACAAATTCAAAGTGGAAAAGTTGTTACCATGATATCAGAGAGAGTGAACAAAAGCGACTGTGAATGTGAGAAGGAAGGAATTAATGCTGGAGAAAGTACAGAAATAAAATAACCGGAAGGTCACTGCATGGATGAAGAAGACAGAAGTGCCTCATTCAGTGTTTTTGTGTTTTACTGACAGCAAGAGGGATGATGAGAACGCCCCTAGCACTAAGGAATGTGGGGAAAGGATGATATAAGTGTAAAGAAGTTAAGACATGAGTTAGGTTTACATAATTTAAGACTAAATAAATTTCTCAGAGATATAGGACAGTTACTAGAGAAGGGAGATTATATGAGATTCAGGAAACTCACTGTGGAATAAAGGAGACTTGAACATACTTAAAAATTATTGGCTGTTATTCTGTAGTTCCTTGTCGGGACTTCATAAGCATTAAATAAGATGATGCTTAGGGAAACATACGTTTAGTTAGCATAGTGCCTAGGATAATGTAAGAGGTCACTGTTAGCCGCTGTTAATCAACAACTGTGATTATTGTCACTGTCAATGTAGGTTCTGTTTCAGTTTATGATACTAATTCCCAAGTGCAGGTTGTGGGTTGACCTTCTGGTTGTGCCAAAACAGTTAATATTTGCCCACATTTTGAACACGTTGATTGGATACCAGTGAACTCCTTGTTGATAATTTCCATTACCACCAAAAAATTACATTTGATTTACATATGAAAAAAATCAAGCTAAGAAGTCAACAGATTTAAATATTACCATACAATCTCCCTCAAAATGAAATCTGTTTTTAGGTCAGACATGCTGAACAAACTGCTGTAGCACTCTTGGTCCAGCTGGCTATTTAATCAGATTAATACAAAACAGGCAATTTGGTCCATGTCAATAGAAGGGCATTGTTCAAATTACCCATTTATAAATTCTTAAGAGGTTAATAAACTACTTTGAATAACATAAATCACTGCAGATAACAATTGTGTCCCTGGCACATATGTAAATTAATAGATGCATGAAAATTGCTTAGTGTGAAGGTTACTGGATCTATACTAATCCTAGTTCTTGTATCTGTGTTCACACTAGAACTGGACTGGCCCAACTCTAGCTGAAAATAATTTTCTTGAGGGACCATTCCCTCTCTTCTGCTACGTGAAAGTCTTAGCTCCTCTGTTGGAACAAAAAATATCAACACAATTTAAACTCGACCTTGTTTCACACCTACATACATGACTCTGATGGTTTCACTAGACTCCTCAGTGAACACATTTGCTTTTGTTTACCGCGGTTATAAACCTGAAACTGCATTCTAGTTGGCCCATACATTCAGATGGCAAAATTCTAGAAATACAGGATGAAAATGTGAAAAAGTTCAATGCCATAATGATTCTGCTCTAGAGAAATGATCATTTTGCTCCTAGTCATGCATATACTATTCACTGTTCATCTTAAACTTTGACATCCTTTGATACACTTTAATTTGCCTTAGCATTTAAGAAATGATAACAAAGGAAACAAAAAGGCAGGTCATCCGAGAATTACAAGTCTATATATAAATAAATAGCATTTGGGTCATCAGGTGTTAATATTTGCAGGAGCTAATCCGTTTTAATATACCAGTGAGACACAAGTATGTTTCCAATCCGAAGTCACTTTTGTAAATAGTATCCTCTCTTCTGGGGGCAGCTATGTGCCCTCGCCCTCGTGAACACCTGGTAAAGAACATGTTCTTTCACGTGTACTCTGAGCTGCCTGCCTCCAAATAAAAATAGAAACTAGTTAGCAGCACCACACGGGGCTCCCGTGTATTATATGAGCCTATCACCGGTTTCCTTTGATATCTTATCTATTCCATTAACTCAATAAAACAGAGTGCAAAGCTAGGAACAAACTGTAGGAGGGCTCTCCTTGGAAAACACACGCAAGACCTTTAAGCTGGGGTTTTAACTTATCTAATAAAAGCCGGTTAAATGGGAGCTAATACTTCATTTTCGCCCCCTTTATTAAAGATCATAAGCACTGCAACTCAAGAGTAGAGAAAATAAAATAAATATATGAAGGAGTACAGGTGGAGGCAATAAAGAGTGTGACTTATCTATTTTCTCAAGATTTAGGAAGCACTTAAAGGCAAAACTCCCACACGAGCATTTTAAAATTCTACAACAAAGGCTCCTTAACAAATACAGTGGTCCTTCCTGGATGCAGCTTTTCCGGCTTGCTTTCTTAGCAGAACATAAACAGCTTAACGGAGGCATAATCGCAGAGGATGCCACCTACCACTTCTTCCATATTATACTTTTCTGTCGATTTAGTCATTCACAGAAAAAAAACAGATTAATCCCTCCCCTGCTTCTCCACCACCCGAAGAAAAACAATAGTAGAACTCAAACTCCAACAAGCCAAACTAAAGGGAAGTGTTCCACCTAGAGACTGTTTTCATGAGTCCAAGCAGATGAGAGTTTATCTAGGAATGAAGTTGATGTTAGCCTAGTCTTGCAAGTTTTTAGCAAAAAAAAAAAAGAAAAGAAAAAAAAGAAAAAGGTATGGCCCCTGGTGTAATTAACAATGTTAATCTTCCTTTTCCTCTCTATGGTGATAAAGGAGTCATTTTTATATTTAATTAATGCAGAGGATCATTTTGGAAACTGGCTAATGAGCCTCTGATCACATTACCATGAAAATGTGCATTAACACTGCAACTGAGGAGGCTGTTTCATGTGTAGCAAATCCACTTTGTAATTAGCCCACTGTGAAATGAATCACGTCAGGGGGAAATCTGAGGGAACCAGTAGGCAGTGGGCACTTCGTTACTGCTGTGCCCAGAGACCACCAACATCCCAAACATTCTTTCATCAGCAACATCCTCTAAAAACAAAACTAGCAGTGTGTCACATCTGGGACAAACAGGAAGAACGGAGACATAAACTTTATTTTGCCAAACAAGAAATTTGGACTTCAGCATACACACCCTGAGAAACCAGCCTAAGTAAAATGGTGAATTAATAGAATTCCATGAAAACTCTGAAGACTAGGAATATAGTTTTCTCATTTTTATTCTGAAAAGCCCTCAGATATATATTAAAGGGATATTTGAGCTTATATACTTTTTTCCTTTTTATTACAATACACAGATTGTAATAAGCTCTTAAAATTAATTTCTATGCTAAACAGACCAAAAAAAAATTATAAAAAGGATCCAAGAACAAGTGATAGGAAAATTCCTTTATCTCCTTTTTTAAGCCAAGACACAGCATGTATTTTTTTTCATAAAATACAAATATATCAGGTCTTCCTTTTAAACCAAAGCACAAATTCCTAATTAATCAAATAATTCCCCTGACTAACAAGATTTGGCAAGAAACTTTTCCTGTCTATTCAAAATAACTGAGCTCACAGACCTATTAAATCCCAATATTTATGCAGACAATGATACATTTGATTTTCAAATGTCAACACTATTCCAAAATGAAAGAGGGGTCTCAACATATTACAGACACAGATCTCAGTGTTACTCCTTTTACTTGACTGACATCTTGGCACTAGATACAAAAAAATGTTAAAAAGAATCCCACAGGAAGTCATCTGAAGGGGGAGTGGCAAGGAAGCTGAAAACTGCCTCCCCAAACCAAAATAAAAGAGCCCCCAACCAGCAAAGCTGTCCTTAATTCTGAAATCTACAGCAAGAAAAAAATAAAGCTAGCCACAGTTCATTTCCCATTTTTCAGACAAACACAAAGCCTGGCTGTTTAGTTGCTGGTAGCAGATCCTGCACTCACCTGGGAAACTTCATACAGCAGTTTGTAGTGTTCCTCTCTTTTCTGAAAAGTGCACAAATTGCAGCCCATTCTAAGAAGCAGAGAGAGAGAGCAAATCTTCTAATTTCCCCAGAACTGAAAGGCAAGTGAACTGAAAGGGAATCACCCTCCAGACTTGACTACTGTTTTTCATCAGTCACTTCAGTCCAGAAACACAGACAAACCGCTGTTAGCTGGAAGCACAAGCCAGGGTGGTGTTGCAGCAGCGTGCTCTTCTTCGCTTTTCCTAAGTATCTTGCACTCACCGATACACACACAGAGTTTCCAGTCAGTTCATGGCAACACTCCCCCTGTCTCTGCATCAGTGCACATGACTACACAGATTCCAGCTCATGAATATTAATAGTGCCTCATTGATTATTTATGACAGAACATGTTAGCAGGGAGGGGTGTCATAGCTGCTCCTGATGACAGATGAATATTCACTAATTAAGAAGCAAATGTAGTGTGGTTAAACAAAATTCACTTGTGTCAATACCATCTCTGTTTATTAAGGATAGAGGGGTTGAGCACAGGGCATTTCAAAGAAGCACATTCACTTAATTTCTCCAGTGATGTAAGCTTTTAATAGGGGAATAAGAAATTCAGAAACAGAAATACTATTCTTAGTTCCCATCTCCATGTTTTGCAACAGTTAGAAATATTTTCAGCATTATTAAGTCTGGGAGAAAATGAATAGAAGAAATTATTTACATTTATAAAATAAAAACAGAGGCAAAGGAAATTTTGGAAAAGGAACAGAAGATGGGGAGAGAGGTGTCATTCAGAGTTTTAATTCTGATCCTAAAAAATAACTCACAGTTCATACGTAAAGACTAGAGAAGAAATAAGGCATATTTTCTTACTCTAAGGAAAGGACATTTAAGCAAGTATTAGTAGATATACTTGTACAGATAATAAATATTTTAATTAGATAATAAGGGCATATCTATTGAATATAAATTTGCAGCACTGTAGTGAATGCAGATCTATATTTAAAAATTAGATAAGTACGATGCCTTTTCACAGAAAAATTTCAAATGCATATAGTATTTATGCTAATTTTATTAAAGTCATATATAATACTTCAGAAAGCTGACACTGGCAATATTTAAATTCTAATGTAATGCACAATGACTCCATTTATGATGCTATATTTAGAGTTAATAATGTACAAAGGTGAACACAGACTTAAAAACTAAGCTCAGATGTTTAGATAATAGAGGTAATGCATGTAATTTCACACTTGCACTATATATATCATATTGCAAGCTGGCATTTTTTTTGTCCCTTAGAGATATACTACAAACAGCCAAGGCAGATAATAAAAAGAAAATTCCTTTTGTTCCCATACTGACTTATCCACAACCTCTGCTAATTAAGAAGTATGTCCTTGTACCAGCACATCTTTAAACTGGACAGGATAGCAGGTGGGTTCCAAAGCAAAAATAATTACTTGGAATCTGATGACTCTGCTTAAGAATTACATTGGATCTTGAAGATTTTTAATTGCTCAACACTTATGGATAGCTACTTTGGGGGGGTCCAATTCCCTAAAAGTGCTTTGTCAAATGTTTAGAATCGATAACAGGAAATGATTCTAATGAGTACTAATTGTTAACAAATTGGCTTTGCAACTAGCAACACCTCAACACCAGCAAGTAGCCAGGAGATGAGCAATCATCTGTCCCTTATCAGTCATTTCCCCTGGGGATGTAATAATCCGATTTTCTGGGCCTAATTTCACCTAACAGCCTGGATCAAAGCCAAGCTAAGAGCACTGTATGAAAGTGGCATCATAACTGAGAACTTGCATGTGAAGAAAGTTTACCAGGACTTCCTGCAAATTAGAAACCACTTGTAGTAAATATTAATTACTTTGATTCTCTTATGGAGAGGATGTTTTCAAGGAGGTATTTGAGGGGAACTTTATGAAAGTCAGTGGTGGCTACAAAGAGATGCCACGTCCTTTGGTGCAGTTATAAAGTATGTTTGATGCTTTTTTTCAAATTTTATTTTCTTTGTGTCTCTACACCACCTCACATGAAGCAATATCATGCTAGAGTTCACATCCACGAAACAAGCGCTGACTATGTTTTGAAGGATTCTATACTGCTGAGCTGTGAAAGAATCAATGACTCTCAGGTGTCTAAAGTCTGTATTTTGAAAAACCATATCAAGGAATTAGAATGCAGTAAGGCAAGGATGGTTCACTCATCTATCAATAAAAGCTTTTGCTTCCTCCACTGATAAAACTCCTTTGTGCGACAGGTTTTGAAAGCAAGATAGAAGACATTTATTGAAGCTCCTGTTGCTTATTGGAGATTTCTTATAATAATTTCTGGTTAACTTTTAAATAAAAATTTAAAAATCACAGCTTTAAAAATATTTTCTTAGAAAAATGTAAAGAATGAACAGTAAATTAAGAAATTTCAAATTAAAGTCACTTTTTCAGCAATTTTTCTTGGCTGTTTTTTTTATTCATTACTAGTCCCCCTCTCCTTTTGTTTCTACCTCAGGACGCAAGAGTGGCTTCTTAAATCATTTATCTAATGCTACCATTGACCTATATATCTTGGAAAGATTCCATCTTTTGTCCTAATGGGCTCATCCCAAAGAATTGAAAGGTGATTTGAAAAAGGAGACCTACATCTTGTCTCTAAATTTCATTAGAGTATGAGGGTTGTATTTTCAAATGACTAAACTGAAGCATCTTGTATAATAACACAAAGTCTGAAGTAGATAGAGACAAATGAGTTAATCTGAACAATGTTTTGACAATGCAAATGGATTTGATGTTATTTGTCTTGGACAGTAATAATAGGGAATAGTATGGGTTCAAAATAAGCAGAGATTAGATGATTATGTTTTCAAATACCCTTCACCAAATTCACCAAAGTGTAAAAACACATATTGGGTATGTATTTCAAGATATAGCTGTTTTTTTTTTTTTCATCATTTTTGGTTTATGTTCATTTATGCCCCTCAATGCAGTGACATTCAAAATAGGAGATGTCTCCCTTAAGATCTGGATTGACATATAAGAGGGCTAGGTGAGAAGTAAATGAAAGGAAGGAATCAAGTATTTATCTTGCTTTTCCTTTATAAACAGTACCACTGGAATAACTAAAGAGTAGATGAGAGGGAGTTTCTCTTTATAGAACTATGCCAGCTAGCAAACAAAGAAGGAATGATAGAGGATGCCCATGCCAGTGGTCCTTGGTTAATCAGTGGACCTAGTACTGAGAATTAAGAGCTGCTAACATGACACACTCACACACTCACACACACACACACACACAGGAAATAACTGGACACTATAACACCTGAGAGAAGGAAAGGATACCTTTCCTAAAGTGAGCAAATTACATGGAATGCGGAGGACAGAGAAGGGTATCAAATTATACCACGGAGAGGCAGTCAGACAAATTCAGACTATGGCCAACTCAATCAACATCAATAGCTACACATTCCAGTTTCTGAGATGGAGTGGGGAGGGGAAGGAAGAGAGAGAGGGAAGAGGAGAAGGGAGATAGAAAAAGGGAGATATGATGGCTGGGAAGTCTATAGATTGAAAGAGACTTTAATGGCATTTTATATACAGAGATTACTAAACTACATTTTTAGGTATGCAAATCATTTGGGTGATAGAATTATAAATAAAAGTAAGAAAACGATTACCAAAAAAGTCAAGATGGTGGTTACTCTTTAGTGGGGGAGAGGGGGTTGTGTTTAGGCAGGGACACCAGAAAGTTTCAGAGTGGCTAACGAAGTTCTAACACCTGACTTGGGCAGTGGTTTTCCTAGGTGGTTACATTATAATTCATTTAATAGAGCTTTGATTTATGTGTTTTCTTTATTTTTGCTATATCTACAAGAAGACATTTTAAAAACTTATAAATTTAAAAATTAAAGAAGTTGTCCCACCCCTGGGACACAACTGCAGTCCCTATCAAGAGAGAGATGGAAAGTCCAAATGTGACTTTTTTGAATCACCATTCCCTCGAGTCTGGCACCTGCCATCAGGTACAGACAACTGTTTTCTCTATACTACCTCTGCAATGACTCTCCTATGCTGGTGTGGAAGTTCAGTGAGTTACTCCATTACATGACCCTCTCTCTATCCTTGCCACGGTCATCTGTGGATGTTCTAGCTAGGCTGACTATGTATCCTAACACCCAGTTTACGAATTTCCCTCCTAGTCTCCATCTCACATTCATTTTAGGGATACGTGGGCACTTTTGGGTAGACACTTAGCTGTCTAACATTATCTAAAGTTTAATGTCATATTCAACCACAAAGACAAAGAACCTGAGGCTCAGAGAGGCAGGGGCTTGCTCAAGGTCAAGCTGAGTAAAGAGATCTGAACTCAGTTCTCCAATTACAAATTCCGTGGTTACATGGACCGCTAATTTGCTGAGCTGTCTCCTACAGGAAGTTAGAGCTACATCAATATGCTTTTACCTGATCCTGATGACAGGAAATAGAGGCTAGCCCTTGAAAGTGCTGAGATGAAAAAAGAGAGAATGAATATACCTTTAAAATGATAGCTATAGCCTAAAATAATCAAAGCAGATGATTATTTGTATCAGTGATTTGTAGTTAGAAATGTAAACTTTATCAAAGTACTGAAATTTTAAATATATGCCACAGCTAAATACTTTCAGTTAACGAAAATCTTTCAGAACCAGTCCTATGATGTGGTCCCTGAGTGTGGAGTAGAAAGTAGAAAGAGGAAAGGAAAACTCCCTGGCTTTTAGCTTAAGGCTCTATGTCCCGGAAAGCCTACAGTCCTCAGCAAGCTGGTCCCTGGAGTAAACACCTCCTACTGTGGTCCCAGATTCTACCTCTTCAGAAATTCCACAAATCAGTCTATTGCAGTCCAGTTTAAATACTCTCTCCTTCCTGGCTTCTTGAAGATGAGGTAATGATTTCTTCAGCTTATGAATGCTCAGGGAATTGTCTTGTAGCCATCTCAAGACACACAATGCTTCTACTTTACATCATTTTATATACATGCCTTACCCTTCTTACTGGACTATATAACACATGGGAGGGCAGCAGTAGCATAAGTCCCGGGCAACCTGAGACCAGTTGGTCAACTGACCTCTGATTTGCTCAAACTTGTAGCCTGGTGGCTTTCCTACAGCAGGTCTTCAACAGAGGCATAATGAATGAAGGACTGTGACTGGGAGATGAGAACAGACCTGATTTTGGCAAAGTGACATACATTTGTGTTTCTGTTTTTATACTTCATTGCCAGGAGACAGTTTCTCGCTCAGTAGTTCTGCTTCAAGAATATTTAGTCAAAGGACTGAAGAATGATAAGCATAAGAACAGATTTAATCTGGTTTAATTCTATAAACAAATTCAAGACTCTATGAATTACAAATCCCTGTGAGAGGTACATAAATAATGATCATGTTTTATCAATTATTTCACATGTATTTGTACGTATATGATATAGACACATTCAAAATTATATTCCATTACACATATCAGTCATATATTCATTTATTTATTCCCCAAGTACTTATTGGGCACTTATCATATCATACGTATATGAATGCCAGCTGCTTGGAATTACACATCTTCTCCTTTGATTTTTACAGTGTTTCTGAAGTAAACATGTTGGATATTACCCCATATTTATTACTGAAGAAATTATTAGATGTTAAAATTCCCAATGCCAGGAGACCTACAGCCTTGCCTTTTGGCTCCAGTGTTTTTGTTTTGTTTTCCACAACACTGCAATATCAGCTAATACCATTAATTTACAAAATATACTGCTGCTGATAGTACATGTGTCATCTGCTTGCTTGGTTATAGCTAAAAGGCTCAGCATGTAATCAAGCATCCTTTTCACATTGTACCCATGAGGTGACCATCTTCATTTTGCATCTATAATCATTGCTCGTAGAACTGAGTGCTTTACCAACTTATGAACTCCTAAGATATTGTCAAGTCATTAGAGTGGACTCCAAAGGAAAGAAAGGGTATGGGATCACAGGGAAGAGGACTAGGGTCCCATTTGAGCCTTGTCACTATGACCTATGTCACTTTGTGCAACTTACTCTGAAATATTACTTACCTTGTAGACTCACTACGAAAATGGAGTGAGATCACATACATAAACTGTGAAGTATTTTATCCATATTGCAGCACTAATTCAGTATGGGCTCTAGAGTCAGTCTGCTATGTGTCAAGTCGCAGGTCTCCTAATTTCTATCTTTGTGATGTTGGGTGAGTTCTTCTTCTTATTTTTTAATTATTTCTGTTTCTCAGTGTCTCATCTCTAAAGCAAGGATAATAATAGCATCTACCAAACAATCACTGCAAGGGATAAAGTTGTTGTGATGATAATATGTGTCAAGAATACCTGGCTCAAAGTAGATACCCTATCCCTGTTGGCCACTCTTAATCATACAAGTAGTTAGTAATGTTAAAAATGATCTCTGTTTCCAGTTTCTGGGTTATCTGTTTCTATTTTTCCTGTCATAATAAATCTCTATTATTTCAAATTTACTTCATAGAAACATTATAGCCACCCTTCTGTCCAGCTTGTTTGCCATTGTACACAAATGTTGGTCATTCGACAACTTCTGAAAGGCTGTTTCCCAGCCCCTTGTATAACAGAAATAGTGGCAGGGAAGTACCCATTTTCTAAACATGTGAACATTTTTTGTCGTGTAAAGAATGTAATGTAAGACATTCAGCGTAATAACCCCAATGTTATATTTATTTAATCTTTTTTTTCTTTTAGTGTCGCACTTGCGGCATATGGAGGGTCCTACTCTAGGGACTGACTCAGAGCCGCAGCTGCCAGCCCACACCACAGCCACAGCAACACCAGATTTGAGCTGTCACGTCTGTGACTCACACCACAGCTCACAGCAACACCAGATCATCTAACCCACAGAGCAAGGCCAAGGATTGAAACCAGTTCCTCATGGATACTAGTCAGGTTTGTTACTGCTAAGCCATGATGGAAACTTCCCCTATGTTACATTTATTTCTTTTAATGCATCGTGTGTAAGTAATGTGGACATAAATGTACAAGAAATCGATGATCATATCTGAAGCAAGATTCAGACTATCGTGACATAGGTAGTTCTTTGAGGAATTTTAACAACTACTACTCTAGCCCAGTATAATACTGGCTTTCTTGATTTGGTCATCTATAGGCCAATTGGCTCTGGACATTCCAGGGTATCATGTTTTGGTAATGTCACATTGTTTAGCCACATCGTAGGCAGTACTTAGGGTTTCCCAGAACACTACCATCACCACTTTTAGTTCTACAAAGGTAACCTAGCAAACAGTATATACTTTCATTCACCAATATTTATCGAATACTATGGTGAATAGGGAATGGTGATGATTCTTAAACATTTTTGAAAATAAGAGCTAATACTTAGTATTTTTTGTATTCTAGTCACTTTTCTGACACTCTATGCTATTAACTTCAGCCCTCTTAGGTGAGTACTATTCATATCTCCTCTTGACATGGGTAGCAAATGGGTCACATTATTAGTCAATGGGGGAACTAAGACTCAAACCCAAGCAGTCTGGGTCCACTGCTTAATCAGCATTTTGTACTGCTTGTCATAAGACTGTCATCATTATGACAAATTCCTAGATGGCTAGAAGAAGGCATTCTGGTGGTTCTTGTAGCACACTGAGATGTAAGAATTTCCCCAAGGACCAGAAGTGTAGTCTAAAATTAACTTCCAGGTTCCAAGTTGTATCCTCAAGCATGGCTGCATGAAATAGACTGAATAAATCTAAGCAATTTTATAACCTTACTTCACTCCACTGGTGATGGGGGAACTGCTACACTGAATATGTACCAATAACCATAGATTATTTTTCCTCTTTAATATTTCCTATAGTTGGAAATATATACATTGAGAGCAGGGCAGTCATATCTCTGAATTAAGGAATAATCAACAGTTGCTTAAGTAAATTTGGCAGTTTTGAGAAAAGTAAAGGTATATAGATTTGCTGATGACTCCCAAATTTAAATCTCCAGACTTAATTTCTCTTAAGCTTCAGGACCATTTATTCATTGACTAGCACATTAACACTTGAGCTGTTCATAGTACATTCAGTTCAACTTATCAAATCTTAAGTCGTAACCCTTCTCTTCCAAAACTGCTGTTGGACATGTACTCCATGCCAAAGACTAGCCTGATCACCCTCAGGTGCTCAAGTCTGAGGTCTGAGCGTCTGCTTTGGTTCTTCCCTCTCCCTATATACCTAATGACCAAGTGCTGTCATTGAACCACTCAATCTCCCTTCCTTCCTTCCCAGACCACTCTCCACGCTCTCCTGGGTTCAGGCTACTATCTTTTCTTATCTGGGTTCTTCATTCTTTCCTGCACAGTTGGAATTTACAATCATATAAGACGCCAGCTGGTGGGTTTTTGCTTCTCTCTGCCTACAAACACACATTTATAAGCCCTTCTTTACACCCAGTTTCCTGACTCCTATCCTACCTACCTACTTCTCTCTCCCTCTCCACTTCCCTCCCTCTCTCTCTCTCTCACACACACACACAAATACATATACAGAAAAAAATGTAAAACAACACTCCTGCTCCAGGTGCAGAGAGGACAATTCTGCTAATACCACTTTATATGTCTTTTTGGTGTTTATTTGTTTAGTTGACTTACAGCGTTGTGTCAATTTCTGCTGTACAGCATAGTGAGCCAGTCACACACACATACATATATCCTTTTTCCCATACTATTTTCTATCATGTTCTATTTTAAGATCAGACACAGTTCCCTGTGCTGTACATTTTGACCTTACCAGAGACTAGACTCTACTTTTCTATCTGGTATTATGATATATGATCACCCCCCTCATTCTTGGATTCTGGTCATTATAATGATATTCAAGATATATGAACGTCCCAAATCTAATGGAACAAACTTTATAGTGAGAGGAAGCAGTAAATAAGTAACTAGATAATCATTATATAAAATATCCAGGTAACTAAAGGGGTTAACAAGGGTGATGTGATAGAGAGTAACTGGGTCATCCTTCTTGGACACTCTAGAGCCTGCAATATCTCTTTTCTTCTCTGCCTACTTATATACGTGCATACATACAATCAAGTAAATACAAAGTAAGAAAAATAAGGCAGGTAAGGGGATAGGAAGCAAAGAGATAAGCTCTCTTAATAGGATTTTCAGGGTCTGAAGTTTTCCCTACCTTCAGGACCCTAGGAAATCACTTATCTATTGTAGTCCTGACATTTTCAGACTATCCCCTAGCATCGCTACCTTTTCTAATATGAAAATGGCTAATATGGCTGTTATAGACATCAGCATTATAGATCCGTATGTTATCCATATCCAAGAACGCCTGATTGTATAACAGTTCTGGTTCAGAATACCTAGCATCAGAATGAGTACCTGAGTCCTTTTAAAACTTTTAAAGTCATCTGGAAATATCTTTCAATGTCACTCTAAAAAACTTTCTATATGAACTTGAAAAACTACATATCCTTCGGATGCCTCAATGTCCTCACTATGAAATAGGGATATTCACAGTACCCACATCAAAGGGATTGTGTGAACATCTATTTTACCTGGAGACTGTAGTTGTTCAATAAATACTAGCTTATATTATTGCAGCTTACAATACTGTCTTGCAGAAGCGTAAATTCTGTTACTGTGAAGATATCCAAAAAAGCAGGCATCTATAGTTTTGTCTACTTTTTTATATATGGCTGGATGGATAACGTGAAACATCAATTCTCCTCAGGGAGGAGTTGGATTCCTCTAAGATAAAAATGTTTATCATCAAGAAGACTACAAATAATAAATACTGGTTAGGATGTGAAGGAAAGGGAACCCTCATACACTGTAGGTGGGAAAGTAAATTGGTGCAGCCACTATAGAAAACAGTATGAAGATTTCTCAGAAAACTGAAAATGGAACTACCACATGACCCAGAAATTCCACTCCTGGGTATAAAAAAAAAAAACTAATGGGAATAGATACACATAACCAATGTTCACTGAAGCATTACTTACCACTGCCAAGATGTGGAAGCAACCTAAGTGTCCATCAACAGATGAATGGATAAAGAAAAGGTGGTGTGTGTGTGTGTGTGTGTGTGTGTGTGTATACAAACACACACATATACATATAATGGAATACTACTCAGCCATAAAAAAGACTGACATTTTTCCATTTGCGACAACACAGATGAACTTGAAGGGCATTATGCTAAAGGAAATAAGTTATACAGAAAATGACAAATACTGTATGATGTCACTTTATATGTGGAATCTAAAAAATTACACAAACTAGTGAACAGAACATGAAGAAGCAGACACATGGACCTGAGAACAAACTTGTGGTTACCAGTGAGGAAGGGCAATATAGGAGTGGGAGAGTGGAAGGTACAAACTACTGGGTGTGAGACAGGCTCAACAATGTATTGCACAACATGGGGAATATAGCCAACATTTAGTCGTAACTATAAATGGAAAGTAATCTTTAAACACTGCATGAAAATAAACACTTTTTTAAAACGGTTGATGTCATAATGACTGGCAGCCACAAAGGAGCAGAAAAAAAAAGCTATCTAGTCATGGAAGGAACTGGGCCGAGACATGGACCTTCTGAGTCCACAGATATTTGCTGAGTACTTCCTCTTTACCATGCCCTGTGCAGGTCTCTGAATCATGGAAGTTAGCTGGGTGTGTGTTCTTCTGACTCATTTGTGAAGCTTTCTTAAGCTTTCTCAAGTGACGCGTCTCAAGTGCACAAGCTCTATTCTTAGGGCTTCTGAGGCAGCAAATCTGGGGTGAAGCTTAAAAATACACATTTTCAAACAACCCACAGAAAATTCAGATGTGTGCATCCTTTTCCCTCTTCAAAATCTAGATGTAATAATGTTAAACCACTCTCTTGAATGCCTCCATCACTGTAATTTGTTATGGTTACTTACGTGATTATGAAGATCACTGGATCTTTGTTACTAATTTAAAACGATAACTAACATTTGCAAAGCACCTACTATAGCAAATGTGCTTTAAATCTCACAAAAATTTTATGAGATATATATGGTTATTTTTTTTTACATAAAAACCTCAGGCTCAGAATATTATGTGATTTGATCAAAGTCACACAGCTGGTAAGTGGCAACACTGAGATTTAAATCCAGATGGGTTTAACTCTAAGACTCTGCCTTTTCCACTAAGATATATTACTTCCCTCAGGAAGTAAGGCAATAGAACCCACTTCAGATAGTACAGCGTCTTTGATGAATGTGCTATGAACGAAGAGCTGTGAGAGGGCTGGGTTAGAATCAGAGTCATTATTTCCTTTTGCAGTTCACCAGACATGTCCCACTTATGGGTTATACTGATGAGCAAATTCCCACCTGAACTGTGGCAAGGCTGGGTTTTAGCTTCTGGGATCACGTGTGTCGTTAAACATGAAGAACCTACCATCGTCTAGTGGGACAGTGGGAGGCCCAAGTTTCAGGTATCGGTGCCAGTAAAAGAGAATCAAGTGACTGCTTATGGGATTCTATGTTCATGAGAAGATTTTCTATCATGTGCCATAACTGAGTGGGTAAAAGTATGAATCCACCTACTCTTCTGAACAATATGATTTGTCTTTGATTTTCAGTATCTCTAGACACCAAGTTCCACCTGTCTGGAGTTTAGTTGTTCCACGTTTGAAATCTATTTCAAAGAGTGATGAGAAAGCACCTCAGGTTATCGAGGTCATAAAGCTTAGGGTATAAGAGGAGTAGTAATGAGGGTAAACCTAGGAAATTGTGGTTTCAGGTTGGAATTCTTAAAATTGCTTTTGTTTTCAATGCAGCTATGTGTGCATTTCCTTCTTAAGCCGAAGTAGACCCAGAAGTCTAGTGATTAAATCCAGTGGGAAATGACCACATGTATCTAGCACATGCCTGAAAAGCAAAAACTACTAATATGGCAGATTCACATGGTGGACATAACCTAGATCTTGGGATCGCTGCTTGGAGAAGCTCCTTTAAAGGAGTTTCCAGACTTGTACCCAGCTCCGTATGAAGGAGAGAGGCATCTTTACTTTAAATTAAACCAGTGGGAGTTCCCTTCGTGGCTCAGTGGTTAACGAATCCGACTAAGAACCATGAGGTTGCGGGTTCGATCCCTGGCCTTGCTCAGTGGGTTAAGGATCCGGCGTTGCCGTGAGCTGTGGTGTAGGTCGCAGACGCAGCTCGGATCCCGCGTTGCTGTGGCTGTGGCGAAGGCCGGCAGCTACAGCTCCTGTTAGACCCCTAGCCTGGGAACCTCCATATGCCACGGGTGCGGCTCTACATAAAAAAGGCAAAAAGACAAAAATAAATAAATAAATAAATTAAACCAGTGAAGATTTGACAACTGTTTGTTACCTTAACATAGCCCATCATAACTGAGACACAAAGGCAACATTTCTGAGTTCATGTATTTAAACAAATTGCAGTTAGCATGAAAGAGCTCAACTCATCATGACTCAGTAACAGGTCATTATGGCTTCTAGGGGTCTCTGATGTAATTTTGTGTAAAGAAATATAACAACGTTACCTAGCATAATTGAATGAATATTCAGAAACATCAGTATAAAAGTTGTCAAGTCTTCCTTTATGCCATCTAGATTTTCATCAGATCATTTCTTTAACTATAATGATAAGGTATAAAGTTCTGAAAAGAAGGGAAAATAAATCCAACATAAGGACAGTTTTATATAAGCGGACTAAATATCTGCATGGTGTGATCATATAGTGCTAATTATCCCTCAGAGCAAAACCTTGCCCATGTTCAAAATACTGATGCTCAGAGGGGCTCTGAATCTTAATTGCATTAAGACAGCGACTTTTAGCAAACACCACCGCATAAGTAGGTTAAACTCATTCTTAATCAAGTGAAGAACTATTTTTAAATAAAGGAGAATAGGGCCTAAAGGAAACCAGACATAGGATAGAAGGGTTTTAGTGTGGAACAGGAATTTCCAGAGCACGAGGAACTTTTCATCATAGAAAGAGTAACGAAAAAACATGGGCTTCAAAACCAGAAAGTCATGAATTTAAGGTCCAGCTCTACAATTTGAGCTGTAGCAACTTGCTTAACTTTCTGAGTGTTAGTTTCCATTTGGGAAGCAGAGTTTATAGCTTCCGCTCCAAGGCACTGTTGATAGTACCACATGAAATAATTGTTCCTCATAAAAAAACACCTTTTCCTATCCCAACTCCGGAGTCTTTCTGCTTTCTGAATAATTTAGATGGGTTACTATTACTAACATTCAAATTCTTAAAAGTTAAGGATGTTAAGTTAATATCAATTTTTTAATTACAGGGGGTGGAGAGGGTCTAATGGTAACTACTTTATAATTTTGTTATGAAACTAATGTTAGAAGTTGAACAAAGTTTTCATGGCAGTACATCTCTTAATAACACAATATTATATCACAAAAGATCAGAGGTGTAGGATTACATAGATTCAGTATAATTCTGGGAAAAATTCTGAAGTAGAATGAAGCATAAAGATTTATATAACTTAAACTACTGCAGAGGAGTACAAGTAAAAACAAAAACAAATCAACTCCCATCCCCAGAAGTGAGCTTGTATTGCTAAGCTCAAACCCGAGTCCTCATGGATACTAGCTGATTTTGTTACTAGCCACAATGGGAACTCCTTAATAAACTTCATATTGACAAAAGAAATTCCCACTGTACATGTATTATGCATGCACACATGTGCACAGAGACAGAAAATGAGATGCATATGTATATTTTGTGTGAATGTATATACTCAGAATTTTGGACACTAGCAGTGATTTCTAATGAGTTTAATTACTGGAAATTTGTTATAATAATGACAGCCAACAAAGTTCATTCAAGTGCCAGACAATCTGCTAGGTATCTGTGACACACAGCTCCTTTGACTGAATATATATTTCATAATTTCTGTCATGTAATGGCAGATACACAATACTCTCTTCTAATATTAATTAGTAAAATGAAAATAAGTTACATTTGTATTGAATGTTCTTTTTTTCTTTAATGATAAACCTATTTAACTATTTCCATAAGTCTAGTGTACAAAACAGTGTACAAATTAGTAAGAATAAAATTACAAATAAAAGCAAAATTGATAACTCTGTCAGGCTCAAGAAATACCAAGGTAATGAGCCAAGAGATTCTAATTAAAAACCATCAGTTAAATTCATTTATTCATTCAACAAGTATTTATTGATACACATGGGTACTCTGCTAACCTTAAATAATTAAATAAATAAATCATTAAAGCAGAATTCTCAGTAGAGATATAGTATACTAATCACTGTGGGATATTAGCTGGTTGAGAGATCTATTTTATATATCATTTACTTATAAATATATGATGCATATACATGTATTTCACTGTTGGTAATTTTTTACTCTTTCTCAGAAAAACATCTTAAGTAGGGGTATATTTAGCTAGGAGAGATGGAAGAGTGGAAGAAAAATCTTCAGTGGAGGGAATGATAAAAAGAGGGATACTTAAAAAAGCATGGAGACATTAAAGGGATGACATATATTTTAGTCTGCAGGGGAAAGTGTGGCATCCTCTCAGGAAAGATGAACTTGACTATTAGGGGAAGAGTCTTGAGGGCCTGTCCTTTCCGCAGTGGGTAATGGAGAGCTTCAACGGATTTCTGTGTAAGGGAGTACCAACGTGTAGGTCATTATTTTAGTTTCCCAAGAATCTTCAACTAGAAGAAACAGAGGAAGCTAACAACGGGAATGATAATCGTAATAATAAAAAACCTTTTACAGCCTCTGAAAATGGTCATGAAAAAGAGGAATGGAAAGTAGAGGTATACAGAACGAACATAAGAAATGCTATAGGGATGGGAATAAGCCGTTTTGCCAAGTGATTGGCAGGGGACGGGAAGGAATCAACAGTTAGTACGTTTGTAAGCATATGTAGACACTGAGGTGCTTCCTAGAATAAAACATCCTCTACAGAGTTGACATTTTGATTAGACAGGGCAAAGATAATGATATGATGTGAAGGTCATTAATACGTATTTGAAACCAAGGTAGTGAGTTGGGCTTCAAAGAAAAAGATATAGAAAAAAAGGGGTCCATGGAGTTCCTGCTGTTGTTCAGCAGATTAAGAATCTGACTTAGTATTCCTGAGGATGGGGGTTCTATCCCTCACCTTGTTCAGTGGGTTAAAGATCTGGAGTTGCCTTAAGCTGTGACGTAGGTCGCAGATGAGGGTCGGATCTGGTGTTGCCATGGCTGTGGTATAGACCGTAGCTGCAGCTCCAATTCACCCCCAGCCCACAATATCCTTTATAGCACAGGTAGGGCCTTAAAAATAGGGGGGAGTCCAGAACTGAACCTCTACCTATCCCTAAGTAAAGAAATCAGAAGAGGGTGGAACAGAGAGGAAAGACAAGAGTCAAGGGAGTCGAGAATCCACAGAAATACAGTTTGGAAAATGAGAGGTACATCAGTAGGGTCAAGTACGGCTGAGAGTTCCAGGTAGGGGTGCAGTAGACTGATTGATTGGAACGCATCAGTCGTTCTTGAGAGAGCTGCTTAGAGTAAGGCAGAGTGGCCTGCACAGAGCTGAGCGAGGAAAGAGGTAAGTTATGAAGTGGTACAGTGGGTGAAGACTATTCTTTCAAGAAGTTTGTAATGGAAAGAAGAGGGTGCTAATGGTATTAAAGAAGGTAGCAGGATGACAAAAGGGTTTGCTGGTTTTAAAACAGGATTGAATCAAAGAAAGATTGAAGATGCTGAAGAGAGAGGGAACACAATAGTAGAAGAAGCCGGAGTACACATGTCCCTCATCCTTTTACACAGGACGAGGGGCATCATAAACGCAATAGGTGGAGGAAGATTTTTTTCCTCAGGCAGAAGACAAAGACGAGTAAGGATATGGATGATTTGGAAGTGTGGGAAGGGAAAAGAGTTGAATGAGCTCTCAGCATACATCCTTGCATTCAGTGACGTAGGAGGTGAGATTACAGTTTCCTTGAGTTTAACTTAAGTAAACACTGATTTACCAAATTAGAAGGGACTCAATAAACAGCAATAATTTCAAGTACTCTGCTGCTAAAGAAAACCAAGTTTCCACAGGGACGTGGTAACTGCCCTTTAGACGTGACAACCTCCTTTACTTTATTTTTTAATTTTTTATATTTATTTATTTTTTGCTTTTTAGGGCTGTACCTGCTGCATATGGAAGTGTCCAGGCTAGGGGTCAAATCGGAATTGTAGCCGCCGGCCTGCACCACAGCCTTAGCAACACTGGATCTGAGCCACGTCTGTGACCTACACCACAGCTCACAGCAGTGCTGAATCGTTAACCCACTGAAAGAGGCCAGGGAATCGAACCCATGTCCTCATGGATACTAGTTGGATTCGTTACTGCTGAGCCACAGTGGGATCCCCTGATTTGCTTTTGTCGTGATAAAACTCAACGCCAAGAATGTGCAGAACCACTGAGGTTCCAAGTGATGGTCTAAAATCATGATTGGTGTAGAGCAACACTGGATGGTATGAGGAAGGAGTCCTCATGTGCTGGATGCATCTGACAACTGGCTAGTTTGATTTAAAATTACAATTTGAACAGATATAAACACTTATTCCTTGACAGTCATTAACTGCGAACCATAAATGTGCCATTAATTCTGTAGTAGTCAGCAAAACGCTTTGTAATGATCTCACATTAATGCACCCCAGTCCTATAAAACCCCCACGGCAGCAAAGGTTTACTCTGTAATACTAGTTGAGTTTTCTGAAGCTTAAAATTCCTGCCAATGCACCTGCTTTCCAGAAGATCATTAGGTAAAAATCCCAAGGCAGCACAATCAACCTGGCTTCAGTTACCTCACCGTCTGCTAGAGGAGAAAATTAATGTTATTCCATGAGTTTTTCCTCCCAAAATTGGCTAGTGTATAGTTACTGGGCCAGCTGTCTAAGGGGTGCTTAGGTCTGTTCTAAGTTGACCTGGCTCATCGTCTGTGTGGATCCAAAGTCCCAACATAGCACACTAACAAACCAACTGCAGCCTGCACCAGCTGTTACACTATTGTACAGGTACTTAACAGGATTACAGCCCACAGAATCACTAGTTTGGCAGTGATTACTTTGTTGTCCAACTGCAGCTTTATGGCAACTCTCACGGAAACCTTCATACCTTCAAAAAAAAAAAAAAGCATAAAACCGAAACACCAGTTATAAAACTAGCAATCAAGACAAGAAGACAAGGAGAAAAGATAGGCTCTTATGACAGGGTTATTACTAAAGCCCCTTTAACAAAGGATTTCTCTTTTATTCTCATTTCCTATGGAAACGAGTACACATTAGCATAGAAAATCCTGCTTTATCTCTGAATGGAGTTACATATCCTTAATCTGAAATCTGCTTTTTTCTGGCTACAAGAAGCCAAGCAGGCCCTCCCATCAAATTGCAAGGGAGAGATTTGTCACATTTGACTGGTTCTCCAACTGTGGGTTGTCAGCTGGATGCTAATCTGAGACAGCCGTCACCCCGCCACTGACACTTAAACCCTACACTGGTCACTTCACTATTCTTCTCCAGCCAAGCCCTTTTCCTTTGGCTGCTGCTGTATCCACTCAGGGAAGCAGCAATAGATCAATGCTTCCTTCATATATCAGCGCTGTCCTCCAAGGAGGGCTGCAGTGAAATTGCTTTGTTTTACATAACAGCCAACTCTGAGATCTCATGGTAGAAAAGTAGCCACAGGCAAAATGTAGTGAATCTCACAGAATCTTCAGTTTAACCGTTTAAAATAGGACAAAGTCATGACTATTTACAGGGATGCAGCTTACTTTTGGATTTGCATGAAACATGATCACACAATTTTTAAGAAGTCAGGATTTTTTAACCAGCAATAGAATTCCTTAAGGGCAGTTTCCAAGTTGGTTTCTATATGTAGTAACTACGGGTACTTCCTTGTTTTGATGCAAGCTAGACTGCCTTTGTTAGTGCTCACAAGTGTATATCACGGTATCTTTCTTCCAGCTACTCTTCCCAGATAATATAACAGCAGAAATGATACCAATGATTCATTTAGGATGACAGTCTACTTTCATTAATGTTCCATAGAATGAAAGCAATGTTTCCAAGTTTTTCAATTTAGATTTTAAAGCATGTTTCTATTTTGAAAAAAGTTAATACATGCAAACATCAGTGTACTTTTGTTGTTTGTCAATGTCAGTTATAAATTCAAATAAATGATAATCTTCTGCAGACTGATGCTCCTAGAAGCAGGGAAAAATAACCCTATTAAAACTGCATAAATTTCACTTTGTCATTCAATGTTCAGTTTTTTAAGAAAAACATACGAATCTGAAATTATGCAAGTTATATGTTGCATATATAAGATAAAGACTGCTTATTGTCTGTTACCAGAATGAATAACTAAGAAATTAATAGATTAACAATCAAGGGAATTAACATGTTGTTGGACTAAGGTTGTCATTTTATATATACACACACACATATACGTATGTATATATGTGTACACATGTAATATATATATACATATATACACACCCATTACAATATCTGAGAGTGCTGAAAAAGTATGGCTAAATCTTAAGATCCACACAATGCACCACCTAGTTTCAACCTTCAACTCCCTCTATACACCTAACACTGTACATTCTACAACATTCTCATGCACCTTTATCCCTGTGTATTTTGATGATGTTATTTCCTCTTTCTTGAATACAATCAGCCATCTTAGAATTCAAATCTTACCCTGCCTGTGAGCTTTTTTCTTCTTTCTTTAAAAAAATGTTATTGGAGTATAGTTGGTAGACAATATTGTGTAAGTTTCAGGTGTATAGCAAAGGGAATCAGTTATGGATACACATATATACATTCTTTTTCAGATTCTTTTCCCATATAGGTTATTATAGAATATTGAGTAGAATTCTTGGTGCTATACAATAGGTTCTTGTTGATTACTTATTTTATATATGGAAGTGTGTATATGTTAATCCCACACTTCCAGTTCATCCCTCCCCCATGCTTCTCCTTTAGTAACCATAAAGAAAAAACATTAAAAGCAACAAGGGAAAGCAACAAATAATATACAAGGTTATCAGCTGATTTTTCAGCAGAAACTCTGCAGGGCAGAAGGGAATGGCATGATATATTTAAAGTGATGAAAAGGAAAAACTTACAACCAAGAATATTCTACTCAACAAGGTAGATTCAGATTTGATGGAGAAATCAAAAGCTTTATAGACAAGCAAAAGCTAAGAGAATTCAGAACCACCAAACCAGCTTTACAACAAATGCTAAAGGAAGTTTTTTTTCTTCTTTCTGAAGCAGAATTCACTGCCTCTGTCTCTGTACCTCCAAACAATTTTCTATTTATCAGTATTATAGGAATTCTAACATCAAATCCTTACTTGCCTGTGGGGTTGTGACATCTTGGAGGAAAAGAACCATCTCTGCTTTTTTGGCATTTTGAATACTGTCTGGCACATAATAGATAGAAAGTATATATTAATGGATGATTGAATGAGGTGTGTGAAACTAAAATAATGGCCAAATTAAGAAAGAACATCACACATAAATTTTTTAAACTATTAGCCTTTTCAATGTTTTTCCAATTGTTTTCTCTCAAAATAGCTGATGCTATTCATTTTGTGTTGACAATGGCACTTGCCAAATATCCTTTGCCCCAAGATGGTATTGCCTATAAAATAACCATCAATTAAACATCAGGTTTTTTTTTTTTTTTTGGTGGGGGGAGGAAAGGAAATGCTACAATGTTAAAGCCATGTATGAATTACAAGCCTCTTCACAATAAAAAAAATTAAATCACTTAAAAATGTGTTTCTTTAGAATTGAGGGAATATAGCTATTTCCTTTCCACCTAAGAATATTTAGAACTCATCCTTGGTCAGCCTACAGCATTCACATTGACATTCTATCGCTGAAACTGATAAAAAGAGGTTGCCTCTTCACTTTTCTTTTTAATGAAACAACAAAACAAAGCTACCTGACAGAAAGTCAAATTCGTTTCTTTTAGAACACATTCCTTAGATGCTGATAAAGACTAAATATTTGGTTCCAGCCATGCTCCCCCCTGCAATTCATAGTGTTGAAACCTAAGCACAATGTGTTGGAATTTGGTGATGGGGTCTTTGGGAGGTGATTAGGTAACAAGGGCAGAAGTCTCATGAGTGGGATTAGAGCCTCGTAAAAGAGACCCCAGGGAGTTACTCTTCCACATGAGAATCTAGGGAGAAGATAGCATCTATGAGCCAGGAAGCGGTCTTCACCAGACACCAAATCTGTTGGTGCCTTGACCTTGACTTTCAGCTTCCAGAACTGTGAGAGATGCATTTCTGTTGTTTATATGCCACATCATCTATGATAATCCATGACAGAAGTTCAGAACAGACTAAGACGCTTTCATCATTAAGTCTACACATCAAGCACATGATGCTTTTCATTGAGGGTATTATGGTAGTGTTTTGGGAAAAGTTTGTGCATATTTAGACTCAACTTCTAGAGCACCCTGCTGCCATACAAAAAAGCAGGGCTAATCCAACATATTTTCAGTCCAACTTGCACAAAACTAGAACATTTACCCAGGTAAAAAAAACAACTCATTCCAGGCATTGTAACCCTCTCCTATGACTAAATCTGTCCAAATTTCTAGCTGTATATAAAAATACATGCTGAGGAAAGTAAAAAACAAAACAAATGTTTTTAATCAGAAAGAAAGTCCCTCTTGGTCTTCATAAAGAAGAAAAAGATTCTCTTATTTACAACAGAAGAAAAAATATCTCTAAAATAAAAATCTGGTTACCCAGCTTTAAACTATAGAGGTAAATAAGTATGTGGGGGAAACAGGAACAGCTGTGAAAATAAATTTCGTACATTTGCTTACATTTTAATTCAAATCATCTTTTCCAATTTATGTAGGTTTAAATTCTCAAATCGCAATGGCTCCGTTTAGAAAAAAAGTGTCAATCAGAGGAAATAGTTGGGTCTCCATCAGTTATACAGTTGTAAAGTCACAGCAGAAAGTTGAAATATGCTCAATATGTATGTGACAGCCAGACATAATCACTATCCATCTATTTAAAATTTAAAATGAATATAAAGTACACACACATTATACTCGCAAGCATGAAAACAGACAAATCTTAGAATAATTCTATTTTGAGAGTCAAGATCTTGATTATTTAACTAAATAAGCAGATAGTAAAATGTGACAAATTCAGCACATTCCTCCTATGATAAATAACCCTTTATGAAACTGAAAGACATACTGTAACTCAGTGTTAAGGTTGCTATGGTAAAGCATGACTTCTGGACACTAATCCTCATTTCCAAATAATTACTACCACAAAGTAACCAACTTCTTTCTGTAAATGCATTAAAAATTTTCTACACTTAATTATAATGCTTTCCCAAAGTTGAAATCTCACCAAAATAGTTCAGTGTTTTACAAAAAAGTATGTTAGCTTTTATAAATTTGATGGTGTCAATATTTTCGTAAATATAATATAAGGTATTTATTCACTGAACTTTTATTTATATATGGGCAGGAGGTACTGCTGGTCTCCAGGAAGGAAAAGCAAAGTTCCAAACCAATAACTAAATTTTATGTTTTATATATATGTATGTGTTTGCATATATCTACATGTAGATAGATAAATAGACATACATATATATAAAGATATTCCCATTGACTTTTCCTTGTTAGTATCTCTCAGTTCCGCTCTCATGTTGACATTTTTTTACTGCAACCAACCAAGGTGAAATTATCATCATCTCTCATCTGAACTGCACAAAACTAGTCCCTTTACATATTCCTGCTTCCTCCAACACCTCATAAAACACATTTTCCATAGTTCCTCTAGACCAGAGGTATAAAAGTGTTTTCGCAAGGCCTGGCATGATCAAATCTATGCTTTCTCACCCTAAGTTCATGATGCTCTTCTTTGTCACATCCTTCATTCAAGCCTTCACGCGTGCTCTACCGTGTTTCCTGCTACCTCAGGACCTTTCACTATGCCTGCCCTTCTGAATGAAAACCCCTTTTCTTTGTCTCATAAGTGCCTTCTCATTTTACAATGTCACTTCTGGGACACCTTTCCCTAGGTTCAAAAGAAAACTATATTGTCAGATAGATATACTGCACATTTCTGTATTTTTCCATCATGGAAGTTATTATAGTTTTAATTACTTTTGTGGAAATTTGGTTAATGCTTATCTTCTCAACTAAGCTCTTCTAGATTTTTACATTTAATATATTGTTTTGTGTTTTCCAATGAACAATGAAAATTTAGCTCTTTACTCCCTTTCCAATGTTTGATATTGTTCTATCACATTCCTTGTTTAAATCAATATTCAGTCATTCTATCACATATATATACACACACATATTATACACATATACACACTTGGCAGTCCTTTCTTACACAATGCCTTATTTTTCCTTGAATTAATATTGACCCTTTCTTTTTGTTTTTCTACTCAGTATGGACCTATGTTATATCTACAACAGAGATGGTGAGTAGTCCCCTAGTAACACATACACCTTTTTCCAAAGCAAAAAACTACCAATTTTTAACTTGCTACATGATTACCCAAAATCCATTTCTCAAGTGTAGCCATGTGTCCGATCAATGCAGTGTAAGTGACATGTCATGTGGCAACTCCCAGGAACCTTCCTTAAATCACTGCTGGCTCATGCATTTTGTACATTTTTCTCCATCATCTCTTTCTCCTTCCTGTTGTCTTTCCAGCAGAAATAAAGTGGACATAACGATTACAGAGGAAGTAGTCATTCGGACCATAACATGACCTTGGGAATGGAAGCTAGTTATCCCCCCATATGTGGTTCGAGAGGGTCTGTGACTGCTACATTACACATGAAATTATATTTTTTATACCCAGAAATGGTGGCGAATATCTTTAAGTATTATTAGATTTATGATGAGATTCTAACCTTAGAGACATAATTAAAGTTGATCTAGTACAATCTCTTTATTTTACAGCTAAGGAAACGACCCCAGAGAGATCATTTGTTTTACCTAAGATCATATGGAAATGAATGGCAGCTAAAGGAGTAGCCTGAGATCTTAAGCTCTTGGCCCTCTTTTCTGAACTTTCTTCTCAACTTCTTTATCTTTGGTTAACAAGCAAAGTTCCTGTTGGCTATTTTGACCTGGCTGAAAATCTGATGATCACATTAGGAATGTAAATTAATAGGGAAAGAAGGTGAAAAGAGAAGGGCATAGCTATTTTATTTTGTTTACCTATTGGGCCTTGTAAAGAATTAACTAGGTTTAAATGAAACGTCTTTTAATGTCTTTTACTTGAAATAGAATTCCTGCTTCAATTAAGCAGTACCCAGTGAAGCAATAACCCAGTAGGATAACATAAGCCAGAATTTGCTTATCATCCAAGTTCTTTAGCAAGCTAAAAAGTCAAACCCAAGCTGCAATGTCTGTGCTTTGGTTGATGAATGCCCAATAAATGAGGAATCCTGTATCAATTGATTTTTTTTTTTTTTTGTCGTTCACCCAGTGAGAGAAGTCGATCTGATCAATGCTGTTTCTCATGCACAGGTACAGGTTTTACTGATCTAACCCCTGAATAAAAATAGAGAAACATCAGAAATTAATGTGACACATGGGGATTACCAACTTTCTACTTCCTCCTCACGTTTCCTCTCTTCAACCAGAAGGTGAAGGAAGTGAGGTTAGAAAGGAAGATTGGTATTGCAGTTGGAGTGGCTGGACTTAACATGGAGGGTTAACACAGGTTTTGTTTGTTCTCATATTCCAAGCTTTAGGTTGGAAAAGCCTTTGCATGGAATTTCCAATCAGATTTGACCAGCACTTTCCCAGGGATTTCCTATATGGGCAACAGTAAAAGAGGCACTTTCTCATGTTATGTCATTTAATCCTGACAACAGCCCTTTCATCTTTAAAAATGAGGAAATTAAGGCCAAAATAGAGTCAACAGTCAGAGCCATTAAGCCAGAACAGGACTCCAAATTAAGTCTGTCTTCCTTTACATCTCACTGTAGCATTCTCCCTCCTAAAGGGGGTACAAAAGAGAATACACTTTCTGACATGCTCAATGTTATAGAAAAGACTGCATCACTTAAATTATGACAATATTTTAGCATTTCACTTCAGTCTAGGTCAAGAATATATCAGAAGGCTCAATAGTAAAATGGTGTAGTAAGAGATATAGAACTGCCTGTGAAAAAGAATTTCTAGCAGGGACTTGTATTTAATGGATTTTACCATGCAAAAGGTTCAGAATAGCCATTTTTATCTTTGTAATTATGTGTGTTTATCTTTGTCTGTGTATATACACATTTTCCAGCATATGAGAATATAGAGGGTTTTTAAGAACTGTTATGCTTATGGTTTTCAGAAAACAACACCCCCCCCCAAAAAAAAGTAAGACTGCACATTATCATGCCCAACAAAAACATGAAAAAAAGAAGAGTATTAGAAATTCTTCTGAAAGAAAACGTGTCATTGTACACATTTTCATGGTGTTTAATTTTCTCAAGAAGGTAAGAAGTTGAAGTGGAAGTTTTTAATACTGTTATGGGTTGAATTGTGAACCTCCCAAAGGTATGTTGCAGTCCTAGCCCTCAGTACCTCAGAATATAACCCTCCTTGGAGAGAGGGTCACTGCAGATGTAATTAGTTAAGAGCCAGCAGAGTGGATCCTTAAACCGATGTGGCCGGTGTCCTGTAAGAAGACAGCCATGTAAAGACACAGGAAGCATGAAGATGGAGACTGGAATCACATTGCTGCAAGCTAAGGAACTATCTGGCTCTACAGAAGCTGGAAGAGGTAAGGAAGTTTCCTTCGCTGGAGACTTCGGTGAAAATATGGCAAGGTGACACCATGGTTTCAGACTTCTGGCCTCAAAAACTGAAATGACAAATTTGTTTTATTCATTTATTCTTTTTAGGGCTGCACCTGCAGCACATGGAAGCTCCCGGACTAAGGGTTGAATGTGATCTGCAGCTGAGGCCTATACCACAGCCACAGCAACACCAGATCCAAGCTGAATGTGCAGCCTATGCCACTGCTCACAGCAACGCCAGGTCCTTAACCCACTGAGCTAGGTCAGGGATCAAACCCGCATCCTCATGGATACTAGTCATGTTCTTAACCTACTAGTCACAAAATAGAGCTCCTGTTTCTGTAGTTTTAAACCACCTAGTTTGTAGTGTTTTGTTGAGACAGCCCTACAGGATTAATACACATGCTAATCCTAGTTGTCTCTGAGTTTCATTGAGAAAATTGAAACATATCCTTTTAAATATCTGAATCTCTTTGAGAATACAGAGACACTTTTCACATGTTGGTATTTTTGAATCTTCATTTATAAAGTGGTAAATAATTGAAATGCAAAAAAATTGTCAGAATGACCTCATATTAATAAATTCTACAATAAAGGGAATAAATGCATCTAAGAATAATAGAAAGAATACTTCTCAGTGCTCCCAAAATAGCCCATGAATCCCTTACATAAGTAGCCCATGCCTACTTATGTTTTCTGTCAACAGACTGAGAATAGAGGATAGAAATCTTGTTTTATTGGTGCCTTTTGCACTCATTAGACTGCTGAGGACCTGATAAGGACTCAATCAATATTCTAAATAAATCAATAAAAGAACAACAAAATAGCATAGGTTTTTAAAAAATAGATATTTAAAATGTTTTCTAAAACAAAAGCATGGTAAAGCCCTTTATATAAAGACTATAGATGATTTTTAAGTATTATCATCTTCAATTTTTATTACATTTCTCATCTATGTTTTTATGTTTAGAAATATAATCAACTCTTTCTTTTAAAGAAGAACTATTTGGGAGTTCCCTGGTGGCTCAGAGGTTAAGGACCAGAAGTGTCACTTTCAGGGATTGGGTTGATGCTGTGGTACAGGTTTGATCCCTGGCCCAGAAACATGCTCATATCATGAGGATGTCAAAATAGAGAGAGAGAGAGGAAGGAAGGAAGGAAGTTGAAGAAAGGAAGGAAAGAAGAGAAAAACTATTTGAAGTCAAATTTCATTGCATAATTAAACAGTTTAGTCCTTGATGCCACTTGTACTCCATTTATACACCCAAGAAGCTTGGAACATTTGAAGAATTTTTAAAAATAAAAACCACTAGGATTTTCATTTTTCCTTTAAGTAAGCATTTGTAATAGAAATGAATAACCTTCGGTCCCGAAGGAACAGGAAGAATGAAAAAGACGGAGAGAAAGAGAGGGAAGAAAGTTCAGGAGTTAGGAAAAAAGAAGAAAAAGAAGTAAACAGTAAGTCTCCTCAAGAGATCTTTGAAAATTCGACAAGATACCATATTGTTTACTGGAAAAAAGGATAAAATTCTGACTTCAAGAGTCTTCAGGAAACTTCAGGTTTTAGCTTAAGAGAAGCCTTACAATCTTTCCATTTTATGTGTTCATAGTCATCAAGCTCTTTCGAGAACTACTCTTCCTTTGGATAAAATACTGTTTTCACTTTCAAAGACTTCATCGCATGTTGAAAAGATGATGTTTTAATCAGCTCCCACACTTCCACTTTGACAAAACTTAAATTCTGTAAACTTACAGAATCACAGCTCCCCATATGATAGCAGTACTTCCCTGGGAAATGCTTAAATAAAAACCCATTGTGCTGAAAAGAAAGCAATTTACAAACATCTTTATGTTTCAAAATATTTCTATGTTGAAAACAATCAGCAAATCAGTATCTTCTAAGTCTTTCTAGGAAGGTGAAATATTCCTTTCTTTGTAGAATACAAAATGCTTAATTTTTCTCTTCTGCTCACTTCATGGTCTCAGGTCATCATGCTTTCTTATTTATAATATCTATTTACTGAAATTACTCCTGCCATTTTTTCCAGTTGATAAATACTGTCAAGGTAATTATTAAGTATATATTTCTCTACTCAGCGAACTTGCCTTATTATTAAACCTCACACTCTAAAAACTAATTGTATGTAAAGTCAACAGGCCACATGTTTAAGAATTTTAATTACTTTTCTATGATCACTTTATATTCTGCACCTAACAGCCAGGTAACACAGCTCCTACAATGATAAGCAGTTTAATTAGAAAGCTAAGATAAGAAAAATGCCTTTTACATTACCAAATTTGGTCATGCCAGTCACGTGATAACTTCAACCCATCTTTTCTTGCAGAATCTTAAAATGTGAAATGCTAATATTAGGTGAACCTTACTTCCTAACAGTCTAGCAAATGCTTTCTTAATATGCCATGGGTTCTTTCTCTTTTGTACATGTAAACACTCCAGTTGTAATTAGATTGCAAAACTGAACCTGCCTTTAATCTTGTGCCAGCCCAAACAAACAAGTTCTTTCTCACACTCCTAACCTGGCACAAGAATCACAACAAGTAGACGCAAATGTAAGCTGCGTGCTGCCAACAGCATGCCTGCCCTTTCCACAAACTGTCTCAGAGGACAGCCATTGATTTCCTAGTTATTATGAACATGAAATTATTGAATGACAGATGATAGAGTGTTAGGTCCTACAAGTATTTTCCCAAATGGGTTATCTAGCCAGGGTTGCCATGGCAACTCTGCTGTTTGACAGACCTTCCCACAAAGAACCCTTTGCTCAGAATTCAGCATCAAATAGCTCTCTGCTTACTACAGACTCATGTTAAATCACAGAACTTAGAAGCTTTCATACAAAGAAAAGAAGGGCTTTTCTTGCTGGGTGAGTCCACCCTGGTCCAAAGTACTAACCTAAAACCACGCTGAGAAATTTTAGCTCAGTATTTTTCCCAAGTGGATGAGGACTTGGCCAAGAGCTGGACCCTGTACTATTAAAAAAAGACAGTGTTTATTCATAGAAGATAAATTAATAGTTCTGAGAGTGTGGGGTCCATGGGGAATATAAGTTCTGCATCACAACACACAACTCATTAGGAGGAACGATGCTCGCAATCAGGCACTTTCGCAATGCATAAAGGTTGTGGCATTTCTTGTCAGTGCAATATTCACACTGTGAAGGCAGATAGAAGTTACATTTCTCTCTTTTTTTGTTGTTGTCACACATACAAAAAATAAAATGAAATAACATTTAACGAAAATCATCTTTCTCAATAAAATATCTGAAAAGATAATTTTTCTGGTTGACAGGTCTCTGCTTAACTTTTGGCTTCACACCCGGAAGATTGGCAAGGAGAGGTTTATAAGCTGGTGTTTTTAAGATAAGCTGTCCTGGATGAGTATAAAACAATACTTCCATACCAGAACAACAAATTGAGGACATCATAATAGCTTGGTCAAAATGAAGAGAGCCACCCTGCTGCCACAAGTAAGCTTTGATTTTTTCTTTTCTTTTTGTTCTCTTCAACTGCTTCATTTCTTCATTTATTTTCTTACTGTCAACTATAACTTTGCTCTTAAAAGACATTCTGGAAATTCAGAGCTTTAGTATTCTTATTCAGGAATGCTTTGTGAGGCTTATCTAACACTTGTATTTTAGTTTTTCTGCAGAATGTATCATCACGTGCAGGCAACAGAAGTTAGACTGAATTTTGCAGTCATTCAATGACTTATAGATGAAATGCCACAGGAATGGATACCAAAGATCATACTCTTCACATGTAGAGCAAGTCTTCTTCAAGTTCCTATCCAAATTCTCTGGAGATGTCCAACTCTGGTTCTATGACAATTTATTACCTTTTTTTTTATCTTTTCTTTTTTTTTTTTTTAGGGCTGCACCTGCAGCATATGGAAGATCTCGGTCTAGGGGTCCAAGTGAGCTGTAGCTGCAAGTCCACGCCACAGAAATAGCAAGGTCAGATCTGAGCTTCATCTACAACTTACACTGCAGCTTGGGGCAATGTGGGATTCTTAACCCACTAAGAGAGACCAGGGATCAAACCTGCATTCTCTCAGGGATGGGTTCTTAACCCACCGAGCCACAACGGGACCTCTGACATTTTATTTTCTTAAGGAGAAAGATCCAAAACAAATTAATTTAATTCACCTTAAGCCAAAAAATATATATACCACATTTGACATTTTTTCTTATATAGAGGAAAGAGATATATCAAGTAAACTCAAGCAAATAATGTCAGTTCTAATCATTTCAGATTAATTAGTTTTAACTAATTTTAACTATTAGGATATCACTCTATGGTAAAAAAGTAGAAGTTTAAGGAAACCACAATTTTGGCAAACTTTTTGGTATTACATATTTCAATAACTCTGAATCACAGGAAATTCAATTTTACTTTTTTACATTCTGATAACAGGCAAATATCTCTCTCTGCAGATCTCTGTCTAGAGCTCCAGACCTACATAACCAATGGTCTTTTGGGTGTCTCTATTGGAATTTCTATTGGGATGACCAAAAAGACACTTCAAATTTAAAATGTTCCATCTTGAAATCATCAAGTAACTGAACTTCATTTGCCATTTACCCAAACCAATGGAAATCTTCTATACTTAAAGATGGAAGCTTTATAATACTATGACTACCGGGTTTTGTTTTATTTGGTTTAGTTTATCTGAAAATTTGTGATAATTTGCAATGGATGGGGAAAACAAGGTTTTTCTATGCCTAGAGCTGGTGGGGTTTGGGCTGGTACATGAACACACCTAAGGTTAAATCCTGGCCTTTCCTAGTAGGTAGTCAACAGAATTCTCCCAAGGTGAAAAAATCAAAGTGTAGCAGTATAAAAAGAGTATTCAGGAACTTGGAGGCAAATATCAGAAAAATGTGCAAAGATCTGGGCTGTGGGAATGAGACAGATCATGAGACCCCTATTTTTCATTACAAACTTTGTCACAATTTCAATACTTTGATGGAAATAAAAAAAAATCCTATTTTTCAAACCTGAAAAAAAGGTAGTACCATTCACCCAACTGCACATGTTACAAAGAGTGCTGTCATTTGTGTTATCTCACCTTGCTTCGCTTCACTTTCTACATTCAATCAATTACCAAGTGCTCTTCATGCCATCTAATTAAAATCTCTCTGATCGCTCAATTCTTTTATTCTAATCCAAGGCCATTATGATCTTTCCTAGACTCTATAAAGCAACCAAATTAATCTTTATAAAACATAAATCTGGTCAACTCATCACTTCTCTGCTTTAAACCTTCTAATGTCCTATAGGCTTACCCATATTGTCACAAATGAAAGGATTTCCTTCTTTTTAAAAACTTAACAATATTCCTCTGCGTGTCCGTCTATCTCTATCTATCTCACATTTTCATTCTTTTTTTTTGGCTGCCCCCTGATATATGGAAGTTCCCACGCCAGGGATCTCAGCTGTGACCTACACAACAGCTGTAGCAATGCCAGATCCTTAATCTGCCATACTGGGCAGGGGATCATGACCGTGCCTCAGCAGCGCCCCACGCTGCTGCAGAGACAACACGGCATCTTTCACCTGCTGTGCCACAGTGAGAGCTTCCTATCTCACATTTTCTTAATCCTTCCCTCTGGTGACAGATACTTAGGCCTTTTTCCATATCTTGCCTATTGTGAATAATGCTGTAAATGAACATGAGAGTAGATATCTCTTCGAGAGGATGGTTTTGTTTCCTTTGGATATATACCAAGAAGTGGGCTGCTGGATCATATGGTAGCTTTTTTAAATTTTTTTTGAGAAAACCCCATATAGTTTTCTACAGTGGCTGTGGAAATTTACATCCTACTAACAGTGTACAGGTGTCCAGATTTCTCCATATCCTCCACAACATTTTTAATCTTTTGTCTTTTTGATAATAGCAATCATAACAGGTGTGAGGTTTTATCTCATTGTGGTTTGGATTTGCATTTCCCTGATGATTCTGTGAGAAAATGTTTATTCAGATCCTTTGCTTATTTTTTTTGCCACACCCATGGCATATGGAGGTTCTTGGGCTAGAGACTGAATCTGAGCCACAGCTGCAGTAGTGCTAGATCCTTAACTCACTGTGTTGGGCTGGTAATCAAACCCCCATCTTAGTAGCAACAAGGGCTGATCCTTAACCTCCTGTGCCACAGTGGGAACTCCCTTTGCCCATTTTTTTAAATTGGGCTATTTGGGGTTATTATTAATTATTTTGCAATTGAGTTGCCTAAATTCCTTTCACATTTTAGATATTAACCTTTTATTGGATATATGGTTTGAAAATATGTTTTCCCATCCAGAACAGAAAAAGTTGCCTTTTCATTTTGTTGATGATTTTTTTCATTAAGTAGAAGTTTTTTAGTTTGAGGTAGTCCTACTTCTTCAGTTTTGCTTTTGTTGCCTTTGCTTCTGCTGTCAAATCCCCCCCCCAAAAAAACTATTGCCAAGACTAACATCAAAGAGATTAACTTCTATGTTTTCTTCTAGCAGTTTTATGGTTTCAGGGTTTATGCTGAAGTGTTTAATACATTTTGACTTAATTTTTGTGCATAGAGCAAGATCTACTTTCATTGTGTGGCATGGGACAATCCTGTTTTCCCAATACTACTTAATGAAGAGACTATTCTTTCCCTATCACATATTCTTGGCTCCACTGTCAATAATTGCTCATATATTCATGGGTTTATTTCTGGGCTCTTGATTCTGTCTTATCAATCTATGTCTCCATTTTTATGCCAACACCAGACTGTTTTGATTACTATAGTTTTGCAGTAAGTTTTAAATCAAGAAGTGTGACACCTCTAGCTCTGTTTTTCTTTTGCAAGATTGCTTTGGCTATTGGGGATCTTTTATGGTTCTATACAAATTTTAGGATTTTTTTTCTATTTCTATGATAAATGCCATTAAAATTTTGATAAGGATTGTACCAAATTTGTAGACTGATTTGGGTAGTATAGGTATTTTGGCATTAAAAATTTTTTCAGTCCATAAACATGAAATGTATTTGTTTCTTCAATTTTTTTTCATAAAAGTCTTATTGGTTTCATTATACAGATCTTTCACAGCCTTCAAATACCCATATCTGACCCCTTGTACTAAACAGGAGTTCCAACATAAATCAAATCCTGAGAAAGCAGATCAGGGACCTTCACTGACTGAAATTAAGCTTCCAGCAGGAATAAAAACAGAGTACCAAGCAGAAATTAATCTAACTTAGAGGCAAAAGATAGTCATCTTGTTTACTGATATTTGTACCTGCCAAGTATCTAGATGTTCATCCCTTTAGTCCCCTCTCTTTTTTAGTCTTTTTCAGTGATTCCCAAGGTTGATGGTGCATCTGAGTAACTTGGAGAGTTTTTCTTATTCATTTCTAAATCTTCTTTATTTTGGAATATTCCAAACATGTATAAAAGTAAAGAAAATAGTACAAGGAGTCTCATATATCTAGCACTCACCTAGAGAAATCATCAACTCATAGCTTAGAAAATTTTAAAGCAACAACAATAACATGAAAAAAAGGAGTTAGTGATATCAGAGACTTAACAGAACTAGAGTTTTAGGTATAGGACCTACGCTCCTGACTTGTTAAAGCCCCCAAGTGATAGACTGGCACACAAGGCAGACTGGCAATGATTGGATTAGTCAACTGATACAATTTAACCCCTTATTACTTAAGACAGGACTTTGTAATTTCTCATGCTTTTGATAGATGCCCTGTTACTCACATCTCTATATCCATGATTACTCTCTGCTTCCTGTATGTCTCACTGCAAATTATCTTTTTACTTGTTCATTTCTAGGGTCTATATTTTGTACAGTGCTGCATTTTTAGTGACTACCACTGTGTCTGGCACATAAAAAATAATTAATAAAAATGTCTGCATGAGAAAATTATATGCTGGTTCTAAGTAAAATTTACAACATTTTGGGAGATTTTAGGAAAGACTTTCTTTCTCAGTTATTATCAGAAAAGTAACCTCATGAAAATTTAAATCAAAATTTTCTGCGAGTTCTGTCAATATAACAATATTTAGTTATTTTCTATGCTTATGTCACACCATCGCCCACCAAGACTGACTTTATATTTTTAATACATTTACCTACTTGTCATATTAAGAGGATATTCTGGAACAGCATCTAAAACAATCATTATCATAAATGCATAATGATTGTTTTATCAACGGTTTTAAACCTTGGAGTGAGGGACACTTGTGAATCATTTAGGACATTTTTTCAAAATAACAAGACTACTCCCTTCCCCATCCCTCATGTTCCCAGTGGAAATACCTTGTATCTGACAGGTATTTGGGATGGCATGCAAAAGATGGTTCAAAATCCATTAATCGAACTCTGCTGCTAGAAGTGGCATTCCCAACTCAAAACTATTCTTTAAAAATGAGGTCATGACACAATAAGATGACAGAAAGAAAATCAAAATAAGGGTAGCAAAAAGCCAACCAAACACAGGAGGGCAGATATTTTTGCAAGCATTCAGAAAGGTGAGGTTTCTTGGCTGCAACTGCTCCAGAGAAAGTGGGCAGAAGCTCCCTATATACTGCCTGTAGCTATCAAGCTGGGTTTAATTCACATCAATGAGCAGAATGAAGAAGACATGCCATTATTATTTTTTTTTAATTTAAAAGTTGTTATCGTTTCTCTTTTTAGACTTTTCAATAGATGAACAACTATGACTTGAATATCAAGTAATAAAGGCGACTCAACAATAAGATCAAAGTTGACACGGAAGTACCAAGTTCCCTAGATATGATGATGTAATAAACAGTAACTTCTCTTTTCAATTTAGTTCATGTTACACACAAAACACTACACAAAGTGCTGTGTAGACAAAGATAAATGATACGTAAGACACTGGCCCTGCCCTCAAAGTGCTTAGTATTTTTTTCTGTTTTTTCTTTTTTTGTCTTTTTAGGGCCACACTCATGGCATGTGGAGGGTCCCAGACGAGGGGTCCAATTGGAGCTGTAGCTGCCGGCCTACACCACAGCCACGCAATGCAGGATCAAGCTGCGTCTGCGACCTACACCACAGCTCACAGCAACACCCGATCCTTAACACACTGAGCAAGGCCAGGGATCAAACCTGCGTCCTCATGGATGCTAGTTGGGTTCGCCAACCACTGAGACATGATGGGAACTCCAGTATTTTCTATTAATGGGTTTTTCTTATACAAAATAGCAACTAAGCTTTTCATCTCTGATTAGTCACCAGCGATCAAAATCACTCTGCTGTACACCTGCAACTAACACAATATTGTAAACCAACTATACTCCAATATAAACTAAAAATTAAATTAATAAAAAACACATACATCTATCCATTTAAAAACATTATTAGTGATTCTGATTTGGGGGAGAGTATTAGGGAAAAATAAGTTCAAATACTTTGGATGCCCCAGGGATGGGATTCATGGGAAGAAGCTAGGACTGTAGTAGGGGACCAGTCCATCTACTAGGCACCAGACTTCTATGCTGACCTCAAAGGGTGGAGAGAATTTTTTGCATGAGACAGAAAAAAGGAAGAGGCCCCACAGGCAAAGGGCAAAACTGTGTAAGGACCCTGAGGAATTTAATGTTTCAAAAAGTGAAGAAGGTGAACTCTTTCTGGCTGAAGCACAGTTTGAGGGAGAACTTTAGAAGATTAGAATCAAAAAAAACAGAGACACACTGAAAAATCTTTGTGTGATATTCTACGGACTTTGGACTTCACCTTGCAGATAATGTAGTTGGGATCAAGAAAAGCAGCACGCTTGGGTCGATGCCAGCAAGGAGAAATTCTGGCAATACCAAAGAGACTAGAGGACCGAATCCATAAAGAGGCTATTATAACGAGCTAGATAAGGGGTAGGAGAGCCTGAAAAACAGTGGAGAGCGGCATTGGCAAAGAGGGGATGATTCCAAGAAGCCCTGAGAAGGCAACAATCCGTCTCAATGAAGAAAGCTGGGTCAAGGAAGATAGAACCTGAGCAAAGGTCAGAGGTCTCCCACGAGGTGACTAACGGACAGTGAATGTGTGTAGACTACTATATACGGAATGGATGAGTAAGGAGGACCTACTATATAGCACAGGGAAATCTATTCAATACTCGGTAGTGACCTATGTGGGAAAAGCATCCAAAAAAGAATGGATATATGTACATGCATAACTGGTTCACTTTGCTGTACACTGGAAACTAACACAACATTGTAAGTCAACTATACTCAATAAAATTAATTTTTAAAAAAGAAGTTTTTATCCCTTAAACAAATTAAAAAGAGAGAGCATTTTATAAATCAGCACATTCAAAATAAAACTACTCAGTTTAGCATGGCTGCATAATATAAGGGCAAACTAGAAAGCAACCAAAACATGTTTACTATAGATGTTAGGGAAACTGATGTTACTACCATGAAGAGAAACTCAATTTCAAACAGCTTCCCTTAGTTCTCAGAAGACATTCATGAAATAGATCCTGAATAAGAGCAACTGGTATAGGTATAGGTATACAAAGTGTTAAGTTGGTGTCAATTTTTGGCTTCATCAATATTTTAAATTTACCCAGGAAACAGATCTGAGAAATTATAAAAACAAGCTTTTATCATTTACATAGAAAATCTGAATTGTCAGTGAGCGGATTTTTGCTAGACACTAGACACATTAAGTCTAGCCAGCTCTTTTAAATGTACACATTTAAGTACTTACAAAGATTTTTTAATGCTTATATCCTAGATAAATATGATAGCCAAGTCTATCATACAATCCTGAATCTCAAAAATACAATAAAAAGATTAGGTTCAGATCTTCTTCAAAAATTCCAAAGATATTAATGCAAGTAAATTCAAGAAGGATTCATTTTCACCAAGAAGCTATACTTCTTCAGAACTATTTTAGCTTCTTGGACATTTTTATTAAAAAATGATTTTAACACCACTTGTAAAGCAACATCTGTTCCTAAAGACACTTTTATAGAACAGGTCCTAATTAAATTATTTTTCAGTGAGGGTTAGTTTAGATTCCATTGTAAGAAAAGACAAAATGATTCACTAGGGCAATTTTATGAAGTTATCTTTCCCTGCTTCACCCCCTCCCTCATCCTCTTTTGCTCCCTATGGCTGAAAGCTGTAAACATTTTAGGACTCTGTGACAGTCCCAGAACAAAACAGAATGTATAAGTATATTTTCAAACAGGAAAATATATATATAACCCATGAGATCCTAATTTCTAAAGTATGCCTTCTGCCCAAAAAGCACCCTTGATGGTGCCTCAAATGTGTTGCAAATCATTTAACACAAATTATTCAGATTTAGATGAATCTGAAGCCCCATCAGAAGAGTATTAGTCGACTGTTTCACATGGAGGCCAATTACATGTTTTCCATATCATTCCCTATATACCCACTAAAATTTTGCTGATATTAGCCTATCCAAAATGCCTTTCTGAGACTTAAGCACCAGTAGTGTCTATTACAAAATTCATCTACGGTTTCTGTCAGATTTAAGTTAAATGCACAATGGGGGTGGGGAGGGGGGAGCTGCCAGAAAACTGCAGATTCAGTAGATACAGAAACAAAGAGAATGTATTTGTGCATTGCTATCAGATTCTTGCAACCAGAACCTGGGTTATCTGATAACCGCTTCATAACTAAAGGCTGTTCCAATATCCCTTTAGAAAAGTTGCACAATAGCCCAAGTTTAAAAGAGAACACCATTTTATATATGAAGCTGGCACAGGAGACAACGATATTCTCCCTCTCTGCCTCACCTCGCCTCCTCCTTTTGGCCCTGCTTTTTGTAGGAGGGATGGAATCTATATTATGAGGCTAAAGGAGTTGAAGCATCTACTCAAACAGGAATAACTGGATTTTAATTAAAACTGAAAGTCCTATGGAACAATTAAGAAAGGAATACAAGGGGGAAATTATTGCTTTTTTTCCCTCTTCTGTTGCTATCAGTATCATATATCATTATGGGTTGGAATAACTTAAAAACGCATATTTATAAAAATTTAAGTGTGTAGCATTGAAAAAAACCCTGGAAGATAACTGTAGAAATCTGGTGGAACAGGTAGAAGAAATAAGAAACACAATAAAGGGACACAATTTACCATTTGAATTTTAATATTCTTTTATCATTCTTATGTGAGACTACATGTTTAGAAGATCTGTTAAGAGTGATTTTTTTTTAAAGATTATAGTTTTTTTCTTTCTTCCTTTTACATACTTTGGTCATTTTATATTTTTGACAAACAACATATATTCTTTGTGTAATAAAAAACAATTCATAAGTTTTAATGGATCAAATATCAGTATTCTTGAATTGCATATAATAATGCATATAATAAAACTTTATTTTTATACTTTTCTAGTTTTCTACTTTTTCCTAAGACTCAATGACTCAAATCCTCAAAAATACTGCAAATAAGTAAAAGTACTGAAAGAGTCTGTCTTTGCAAGTGCTTGTTTTATAGCTGAGAACATTTTATAGATACATTTGTGCAGATAAGTTGAAAATCGTTTCTTTGAGTTCAACCTAAGAAAATCACCTTAGGATTAGTACACTAAGGGAAGAATCTCAAATTGATTAAGTAAACTTTCATGCAATGAAAAAAATATTTGCTGAGTGCTTACTATGTAAGATGCTGTTGGAATTTCTGGAATAAATACTTTCAAACTGTAATTTGTTTATATGAAATAAATGGAGAGAAAAGAATTTCTCCCTCCTGGGAAATTGATAAACTGACTAGACTTCAATTTCAATATAAATTAAAATAGTATAGAACATCTGATATTTGGCAAAAGCACAAAAAGTTTGCTAACAGAAAGTTACACAGAAGTTACAGCTTCTGGCATTTCTAATTCATTATAATTCTTAATTCAAATTAGAACAGTGCAAGACATCATGCATCTTTTTGTTATGATCTGATCTGTTCATTTTTTCACATGGTGGCCTATGATTTTCTTAGAAAAGGGACAAGAGATTGAGGATCTTCCTACTTCTCTCTCTTTATTTCCTCCCCAAATTGGAACCTGTTATTTTCCTCCAATCATTGACTTCATATTCCCTTCGTCCCACTGTCTCACCCCTTAGGACAGCTTCAGCAAATCCTGTTGTTTTCTGTCACCTTCTGTTATTAAAAAATTCTATCTCACCTAATTTATTATTTTTTAATTTTTTTTTTTTGTCTTTTTAAGGCTGCACTCGCAGCATATGGAGTCGAATTATAGCTATAGCTGCCAGCCCAAGCCACAGCCACAGCAACACAAGATCTGAGCCGTGTCTGTGACATACTCCACAGCTCACGGCAACGCGGGATCCTTAACCCACTGAGCAAGGCTGTGGATTGAACCTGTGTCCTCATGGATGCTAGTCAGATTTGTTTCTGCTGAGCCACCATGGAAACTCTTCCATCTAACCTAATTTAAAACTACTCTTCTGATTGCTTAATTCACTCTTTCTCAACGCCAGCCAGACTTGGGGTCTGGCGGACTTGGTTTGGGAAGAAATGAGGTTTGCAAATGTGAATGTATGTTAAAATTTAGAGTCATACTATGAACAGAGGAGTAATAGTAATAATGAACTTTAAAGATCATGTCCTATGTACCAGGTACTTTGCTAAAAGCATTGCATATTTATACCTCAACTTTTTGTATCATTTCTGAGCCACAGACAAAGCTAATAACGTGCCCAAGGTGACCCAGGTAGTAGGCAGGTGAGTCAGGATACGAATTTGAGTATTTACACTCTAAAGCCTATAGTTGGTTTTGTTTTGTTTTTTTTTACTGTATACCTCATTTCTCTAAGTGGCATTTTTGTGTATCTTTTATCATAATATACAGTCCAAAGGGGTAGAATAACTTATATTCATATAAATGTAATAAAGAAATAAGAGAATGTAAGTGGCTTATAAAATACTTTCTAATAACAATGAAAATTCTATAAGGGCACAGAGATCAACACATAGCAGTATAATTTTAAAATGTCCATTGGCTAGAGTTTTGAATTTTTAAGAGTTGGCATAACCTGGAAAACAAAATGTAAGTTCTTCAAGATCCTCTGGGACTTCCTCAAAACTGAATCTATTAAAAAATACTGAACCCTAAAATAATTAAATACAGCATTTCCCCCCAGCTTGACTTGTCAATCCTATTAGACCAAAGTCTAATTAAGAGGAGAAAAGTGATTATTTTATCTGCCAAATGAAAATAATTTAGTGCAAGTTAATAAGGGTTGGCTCATTACTGATTGGCCATTTTGATTCCAGCTTGTTATAATAGTAGAGATTGCTTTCAAAAGATAATACTCATTTTTGCCAGTCATTTGTAAGCATGGGACAAAGAAAGAATCCTTTGTTGGCCTATTTTTGGTATTAAAAATAGGATGGAGTAGAGTATAATGCTAAATACACCCTTATAAATCACAACTCTAAGGTGAAAGAAGAAGATAACAAAAATAATACCAATATTTTATTAGTGTTATTTTAACACAAAGTGATTCAATTATCAAAATCAAATATAAGAGTGACTGACAAGTAGAACTTGAAAAAAAAAAGACACTTTAAAACAAGCACTTTCTGTTTACTAGTAGAATGTAAATTACACATGCTGCTTTAAAACTGCATCACGTGAGCAAAAGAACAAACACTAATTATCATAAAACTGTACTGGTGAAGTTTTTATTTACATTACACTGTAATGATGACTAATTATTATGTTTAATAAAATAACACTTGTAAAATTGACCTAAAACTCAAACTCAAATACCTGATTTTCTCACCGAACAACTGTTTGGTGATTTTCTTAAAAAATGTCCTAGCTCCTCTAGGATGACATATGAATAGACAAAGGGAAATGCTACGGACATAAAGAGCTATTTTGTTTACTTGTGAATGTGGAGTGGAGAGGAGCTCTTCCCCAGATCAGCTTTCTGATGACACTGCAGTCCCTGCCAACTCTACGACCCTAACTTCACAAGAGATTTGGGTTGAAAAAACAACTAGCTGTGTTGCTTCTGAACTTCTGGCAAACAAAGACTGTGAGATTAAAAAATGCTTGTTGCTTTTTACTGCTAAAGATTTCTGGTAATTTTTGTTTTTGGTTACACCCATGGCATGTGGAAGTTCCTGAGCCAGGGATTGAGCTTATGCCACAGCAGTGACAATGCTGGATCCTAACCCATTGAGCCACCAGGGAACTCCCATTTTTTGTAATTTTTTACAATGCAATAGAAAAATGATACAGGTTTTGGTACCTGGAAGTGGAGTGCTTCCAGAAAAAAATCAAGACAAAGAAACTTCTAATGTGGAACCAGATAACAGGCTTTTTGAAGCATGTTAGTAAGAGCCTAAAGTGCCTTAAAGAAACTGTCTTAGAGTCTTTGGTAGGACTGTAGAGGAGGATTTTCAGGAAAGTGAGGTATATGTTACTTGAACTTGGAGGGAAGGGATCCTTGTTAAATAGCGGCAGCTTTCAGTAACTAAAATACTCTGTAGTCTAGTTAAGGGCATTTCCAAACAAAGTGTTGAAATTATTTCTGGTTTCTCCTTCCTGCTTATAGTGAAATGCAAGAGAATAAAGAACTAAAGGGAGAACTCTTAAAAGGAGATGAGAATTGATAGTTCTGAGAATTCTTCCCATTTCCACATGGCACATGATACTAACATTAGGAAAAGGCTTCTGAGAAAAGATGAAATTCAGGTTACTGCCAAGAAAACCTGGTACACTAATGAGGCAAAGTGTATCCTTGTGAGATCTTTGTGTTAAAATTTCAGAAAGAGCTAAGGTGGTGTATCAGTGTACTCTTCAGCCAAACAAAAGCCCTCTAAAGAGAGAAGGGGTGTGTCCAAGCTTCCAGCTAAACAATAAGACTTCTAGAAAGATTAAGGGTGTAGTGCTGTTCCTCAGCATTAAGCCCAAAGTAGAGAAGGGTTTATCTCAAAGTTATTTTTGAAGGTAATCTTTGTCTAACAGAGTAAACACCAGTAAGATTCACAGAAGATGCATACAGTTTTGAAAGAATTATATATTTGAACACATTCTCAGCTTACACTGAAATGGAGAGAGAAAGCACAAAAGGAAATATGGCTTTTTGACATCCACAGTTCTACTTGCTGGAAGTAGGCAAAGAAAATTACACAGCTGCAGTCATGTGCTGACTTTCATAAAAAAAAAAAAGAAGGATGACTCAGAGCCTAATAAAAGGAGATGAGAGCTAGGAAGAACCATTCCCAGACTGTGAGACCTAATCAAGAAACTTTGGAATTGCTATGGACCAGTGACCCCTTTATGTCACCCATTTCCCCCATTTTTTGAATAGGAATATCTATATCAATTATCTTATTCCTGTGATACCACTGTATTTTGAGTGTGTAGGTAGCAGATAACTTGCCTCTTGAATTTCATTGATCTATGTATTCAGAGGAACTGTACTCAAGAGGCTTTGTTTAAGGATCTATAGCAGGGGAGATTCATCCATACCAAGACCTGATTTAGAAGATGTGATTCTGGATTTAGAGTTGATGTCGTAAAGGATTCGGGGGCCTTGGGAGGGGTAAGTGTGTTTTCCTTGTGGGAGCAATATGAATAAATTTATGTCTAGAAAGTAGACTGTGGTGGTTGGAAACATTCCTTGATACTTCTCCCTTCAAGGTATTTTACTTCCTCTTGGGTATGGGCTGGGCTTACTAATTCACTTCTAATTGGTAGAATATGGCAGGACTTAAATTAGGTCACACTTAAATTAGGTCATAAAAGACGGGGGCTTCTGGATTAGGTGCATCTCTCTCTCAGATGATTTGCACTGGAAGAATCCCACTGCTGGGTCTTGAAGCCACCCAGTTAACCGATAGTGAAGCCCACTTGCGGAGGAATTGAAATGCTTTGTCATCAGTCAGTGAGGCACTAAGGCCTGCCAACAACCATGTGAATGACATTGGAAGGACAATCTCCCCAGTTGGGTCTTCAGACGAGACTGCAGCCTTGGCCAATAGTTTGACTGAAATCTCGTGAGAGACTCAAAGCCAGAATCCATCAGCTAAATGCTGCCAGATTCCTGCCCTACAGAAAGAGTGATACAATAATGTTTGCCATTTTAAGCTGCTACCTTTTGGAATAGTTTGCTATTTGATAATAAAAATAAATCACGATACTGTTCTTAGAAGATGGAGACAGTATACTCTGGGATTTCTGAGTTAAGATCATACAAAGTTTTACAGCTTCCACTCATTCCTCTCATAAAGTTCACTCTTGGAACACTGTCTTTGGGAGTGTCCTAATCTGCTATGTAAGAAATATGACTATCCTCAAAGTGTCACTGTGAAGATGCCACATAGAGATGCCTTTATCAGTCCTGGCTGAGCAACCATACAACCATCCCTGCTAAGGCACTAGACATGGGAGTGAAGTGGTCTTGGGTTTTCTCCAGATCAGCCCATCTTCCAGCCAAATATCACTATGTAATCTTTTTTTTTTTTTTTTTTTTTTTTCTGGGCCACACCTGCAACATATGGACGTTCCCACAATAGGGGTCAAATAGGAGCTGCATCTGCCGGTCTCTGCCACAACCACAGCAATGCCGGATCCAAGCCGCATCCAAGTTTGCAGCAATGCTGGATCCCTAACCCAATGAGCGAGGCCAGGGACTGAACCCTCGTCCTCAGGGAAACTATGTCAGGTTCTTAATCCACTGAGCTACAGTAGGAACTCCCACTACATAATTCTATACAGAGAAAATATTCACTCTTCAGGCCTTGCTTGAAGTCTTGACCCACAAAGGTATGAAACTTAATAAAAAGTTATTGTGGTAAGCCACTAAGTTTGGAGAGCTTGTTATGCTGTGATAGATAACCAGAAGTTATCATTTTTATTCCAGGATAAGCATTCTGGTACACAATGTTACACAACCAGAAATGCCACCATTTCCATCCCAGAAGAGTTGCCAATGCTTTCCTGAGTTCATAGACCCTTGGAAGTCCACTTTTCTTTTTTAATTAGAAGCAGGCCTCCCACCACTCAGTTTTCCAAATATGTACTGACTACAACTAATTGGGTCACAGAGGAGTTACAAATAGCCATGACGACAAAGTAAGCCTTTTATATAGATCTAATATGTTCATGCATTTACCACAAAAACAATTATTAGTCTCAGACCAATTACAGTGTTGAAAAGAAAACAACTGTCACATAACCTCTTCTTGTGCTAAGTGCTGTACAAAATGACAAGACTCTAACATGATTTAAAAAGAATGGAAAGTGCTATTTCCTATGTGGTAAATCCTGTCAATTCAGATCTGCACAGTTAAGGACCCAAAGAAGAGAGCAGTAGGATTTAGTGGAATAGAATCTTTTCACTCCACAGTTACTGGTGATAGTGAGTCCCTATCCTAGTGTTTTCACAGTAAATACATGATTCCTGGGACGCTGCAGGCACTCAATACACTTTTCTGAATGAATGAATGAATTTTGAATGAATGCAAATAGCATATGATAGTAGAATTCAGTGGCTAAGTGCACCGCCTTGACTCTTGTTTACAGGCTAACTCTAAACTCAGCTAAAGGGATTTTTTCTACACAATCTTGGCCCCCTCCTATTGTGGTTCAGTGTTAAGGCCACAGCTAAAAATAAAAAGTTCCTTTGTAATTCCTGTTGCTCCATTAGAAACCTTTTTGAAAGAAACAGCTGGTAAAGGATAAGGTTCCAGTGTTGCTGAATTTTCTGACCGTAAACATTAATCTGTTTCATAGGTGATAGTTCTCTTTCTCGGTAACTTCTAAAATGATTAGGATTTTGATAAAGGGAGGGTATTCTGGAAGGGATAATGGTGTGAACATAAGTCCAAACAGAAAAACACACGCAGAATATTCTGGAAATCAGGAGGCTTTCAGTGCAACATATTTCAAATAGCTTTTTGTGAACCGCTGGCAAGCTGTGCCATCAAGTTTGTGTGATATAATCAGTCTTTTAAATGAAATATTGAACTAGAGTAGAATAGAAAAAAGTATCAAAGTGTATCACAGAATATAAGAAGAGGTCTCTTTGAATAATATTTAAGTTGTATATATATGCTGTATCTCTGTGTATACTGAGTCCCACTGAATAATCTCTTCTTTCTCTGGGTCATGATCAAAGTAGTTTAAGAACCCCTGTCCTAGGGGGACGTCAGCCGAAACCACTGGGGGATCTTGAATTGTAGGAACCAAAGCTTTTATTTTATTCTTTCATCAAAGCAAATCCTTCAGGACACATACATGATTTAATTCATGCCCAAGTGTAAATTCTCAAGAATTCTGATACCAATACTTTTTAATATGGCCTAATTTTATTAAGAACTACAAAATCCAGATTCCTCTATTTTAGTGGATATAACCCCTATAACGTAAAGCTATACTGTAACTGTCCTCCTTTTTCAATTTTGCATATATTCCCTAAGGCCCCGTGCTACTAAAAAAGATATAATATGATTTGAAACAAACATTACTCCGGGGCTTCCTCGTCTTCATCACTTGTTGGTTGTTGACCTTGACATTGATTCAATTAGAAGTGACTTGCCAATCATGCACTCCTTTGCTAAAGCCAGCCTTCTCACACCAGGGAGAAGGCTATTCAGTTAGTAAAGATTTTTCAATGAACCCAAGGCCAAAAGGAAAAAAAAAATCTTACAATGTTAGAGGCTATAAACTAGTGGTGGGGGAGGGGTCCATTTCACAGACTCCATCATTTCCCCTATTATTATGATACTCAATGAACTGAGGTGTAAGAGGAGGGGCCATACATAATTTGCAGGCAAATAAATTGCTTCAAAATGTTACCGATTGTGAGGTTATTTCATCTATTCCTTGACGTGGGCCTCAGGAAGTAAGGTGGCTCAAGCCCATCCCTGTCAATTCTCCCTTGGCCTCAGAATACAGGTAAGCAAAACGTCCCCATCATATCCTGGCGGTAGAGTAAGCTGGGAGAGAGCAGGACTTGTTAAGACTGTCAAGTACCATTCACCAATTTATGCCTGTGGAGAGGTTCCCCCTGGAAGGGAACCAAATAACTCATGCTTTTTGAAAATTGCTTATGACAGCTTTTCAGTCTGCTTTAGGCTGGCTCTCCATGGTGATTTGTATTTTCATATACTGCTCATACATTAAAAAATTTACACCTGTCACGTATTGACAGAGTGCTTCCATCCCTGACCATTTTCGAGGCAAGGGGAGGGGGATGCTTTGCTTCCAGACATTATCCAAATAAGTTTCTATCAAGAGTGAGAGTGACATAACAGGTGGAGGCATAAGAAATATGAAGTGTGTAAGTATGGAATTCTAATAAGAAACAGATCTTTGGACTCTTTGAAGGAATAGAAGTCGCCATAGTTCTAGGACATTCGAAACTGTGTGCCCAGTTATGGGCTGATGATAGGGAGCAACCATAACTGTAGCTACAGCAGAGGCAGAACTTACAAAATTTGTCTTATTGCTCTTGATGGAATCATATCTCCTCTCTGTATCTGATTTATGTTTAGAATTAGAAAAAATAAGACAGGCCACGGTATCTCCTTCTTTTGTTTTAAAGTAAATGACAATAAATACCATTGCCAAGCAATGTTTGTGTCAGTTACTTGGTCTTACCTGCTTTCAAAACTGCTTACTCCATAGGGGCTTATAAATTTCACCTTGGGCAGACCAGTGTTACATTATTCTTATCAAACAACTTCCTGGGATATAAGAGTATGTCAAATGTTAGTGGGATGATGACATGTTACTTAGCCCAATTAGAAAGATGTGTGTGGTCTGAGCCCCATGACTCATCAGTTTGGAAATATGAAGAGAGGTCTTTTCTTTTTTGGCTCAGAAATCCTTCACCATCACCAGGCCACCAGGTCAAAAAAAAAGCATCTATTTTTCTTAGAGAATGCAGGAACGATTCTTTCAGAAAATACCCTCTGGCTCCTTCTCACCATTTTAGAAGGTCATAAAGTTTTTTTGGGGGGGTGGGGAACAAAACAAAACAAAACAACAATGACAAACAAGCAGCCCAAACAACTTGGAGAATAAAACAATACAGGGAAATCATCAATGCAAATATCCCAGTCTGCATGTAATGAAGCAGGAATTAATATTCATTTGAACACGAAAAGTTTTTTTATACTCATGTGACTATAAATAATACTACAATAACTCTTCTGAACAGTAATACTAATTATCCCTGCTCTTAAAGTCAAATAAATGGTTAGATGATAAGCGTTAAAATCCATAGTTTGTCCACTATAAATTAATGTTATTAACAAGATCACTGTTCTCAACTATAAAAAGTGTTTTAATCTCAGGCATCTAACCAAGATTTACCATCTTTTCTTTACAGCTGACACATGAAGTGTTGACTTATTGGCTTATAGTCATTTATTTATCTTATCTGAAGAATAATCTGTCATTTTCAGCATTACCAATCATAGGATGCTACTGAAATCCCAGACTGTTCAGACTGGGTTATTTGTCCTCTGAGTGTAATGCTAAACATGTTAATTATACTCACTGTCTTGCAGAAAGTGACAAAACCCAGAATAACCCAGATTTGGAAATGTATGGTCACGCCTGCAGGTGGATGCCAATTTTTGTCTGACCTCTGTGTGACCAGCACAAAAAGCAATGGCAAAGGAGGGCTTGACAGTCAATAATATACAGGTCACTGCCCATATCTAGGGAATAGTATAGGGAAACTTGGGCCCATGAGACATAACAGACATAGCTGAGTATCTCACTTGGTGTTCAAATCACTTTATTTCTAAAATTATGTCTCCATGATCAAGAGATTGAGAGGGTTCCTGCCAACTGAGAAAGGCTAATTAAGGCCAAAATACAAACAAGGTATAGTAGACCCCTGGGCCAGGAACAAGTAGATGTGGATTCAAATCTCATATAGCCATTAACTAGCCATGGGAGTTTGGCCAATTCACCTGGACTCTTCATATCTCAGATGGAAAAATTAAAAGGTGCAACTAGATACTTTCTAAATTCCCTTTCATTTATAAATTTGAAATTGTCATAAAGATATAGGTGTATTTGTTTACACTGAAACACTATTTTTGCTCCAAGTCAGGGCTTAATTTGGTTACATTTAAAAGCCCAGAGAGTGCCTTTAAAAGGTTTCTTTAATAAAACAAAATACGTTTTCAGGCTTTTAAAAATTCATTTAGATTCACTGTTTATAATTAGCTGTTGCTAATTATATGTGACTGATAACACATTATTTTTTTCAGTCAAACTCCTTTGCCATTGAGTATTTAGATGTATATCTTTTAAACAACATATAGCTGGAGTCTTATTTAAGTCTAATTTCAGAACCCTTGTCTATTTATTTATTTATTTTTCTTTTTATGGCTGTACCTGCAGCATATGGAAGTTACTGGATTAGGGATTGAATCAGAGCTATAGCTGCTGGCCTATGCCACAGCCACAGCAATACCAGATGCAAGCCATGTCTGCAAATTATGTTGCAGCTTGCAGCAATGCCATATCCTTAACCCACTGAGCAAAGCCAGGGATTGAACTTACATCCTTATAAATACTAGTTGGGTTCTTAACCAGTTGAGCAACAATGGGAACTCCTTTTCTTTACTTTCTATACCATTTTAAAATAAAGTAAATCAAATGTCGGGAGCACAATTCTCAACGCTTTATGTGTTCTAACTCATCAAGCTATGTAGTATTATTATCTCATTTTCACAAATGAAAAAAATGTATGACCCAGAAAAGTTAAGCATCTTGATCATGATCACACAGCTAGTTATTGGTAGATGCTCCCGAGTTCATGTTCTAATCAAACTACTATGCATTGAACTAAAGGAATGGCACAAAAAAATGGGCAACCCAGATGAGGAATTGCAAATTCAATGAATAGAACCTCATAGAGTTTTGCTGAAACAGAAGGTTCTTTCATTAATTTGTCAAGTATTCATTCAACGCCAGCCCATATTTTCACCACAATCTTTATTCTTCTTGGGAACCCACTTGCAGAATAGGCATAGCCCTTATGCAAAAGAGGACAGTGGGACTCAGAATTACTTTCCAAATTTCACATAAGGAGTAATCAGCAGTCTCTTCACTTTTCAAAAGTGTGCTTTTTTTTCCATTGTACTATTTGACAGTTTTTTGGAAGGCTGAGCCAAAAAAAAGGGGAAATTAGGTATGAATACACCGTTTTTTAATATAGGAAATGTTTTTCTACACCTGGTCTTTCCATTTGTATATTCGTGTGTGTGCGTATGAATGCATGTGTGGGTCTGTATGAATGTATACATGTGTGTGTATATATATATATATATATATATATATATATATATATATATGAATATATGTGTATAGCATATACACATATATTTATGCTCATATGTGCATAAGAGAGAGGAAAAAGCAGTGCTTTGTACCCTCAAATTATTTAAAACATTCTTTTAAAGCATACTTAAAAATTGTAAATGATTATGATTAAGAGATTATTAATAAATATAGAAGCATCAACAGAACACAGGCCATGTTTTTTGATCAAAATACAGTAACTTTGAGTAAGTGCACAACTTATAAATTTAAGACAGATAAAATGTACTTCTAAGATATTCATGATGAAGAAATAATTATAAGAAATTAGAATGCACAAGAACATGTTAAGAAAAGGCTAACAACAAAGAACACTAAAAAGTACACAATTCATTTGCCTACAAATGAATTTATACTAACATAGAATGAGCTCCATCTTGTTTTGTCAATTGTCATTTTGCAAACAAACAAACAACAACAACAACAAAATGAGTCATAACCACTTCCTCGCATCTCTCCACACTGGGCTTTCTGCCCAGGAAGACAGTGAATGAACACAGTATATTCACTTAAGTGCAACAGAAGCGAATTCCATTTTAATGCTGCGATTTTGTAACTCATTGAGTGCAGTGCATTGAGCCACAAGTATGACTTCTTGGGGCACTTGGTTATGCCTTCAGGCCCTCAGTTGTGTGAAGCCAATCGAACAGGACCTTCTGTGCTTTCTGCTCTTTAGAGCCCCAACTGAGGACTTTTGGCACCTAATTTGGAAATTTGGAGCACACAATTTCTTCAGCCTCTGCCAGGTAGATACTCCAGAAATTTTCCTCCCTTATGCCAAGGAAATGACTCCAACAAAGCTGTTCTACAGAGGCACTCTGGGGGAAAAAGGCGGAAAAATGGGATCTGAAAAGCAATGGGATATGCTGAGCTTTTAAAGTAGTTAGCTGATAGAACTAAACACTTCATATTTTATGATTAAAGCACCAACTTAAATATTTATGACTCTTCAGAATGCATTCATAAGCACCAAGTCATACTGAGTTTTCATGATTAACAAAGATAAGTATTTCAGAAAACTTTGGAGTCCAAAAGAATCTGAACGAATTCCGTCAAGATGAGCTCCAATAATCCTTGCTCTGTAAAGTTTTATTTATTCATGTGGATTAACCAATCTTTGTTTTTATCAGTGCTCACTATTACTTTGCACATGTTTGTATTTTAATATTTATTACATTGTATTACAGATAACTATCTCCTCATAGATTTTAATTTTGCCTGGAATACATTCAGATCCTTTGAGCTGATTTTTGCTAGCTCAACTTTAAAAAGATTGATGCATATACCAAGATGTTCTTTTATTTTCTGAAGGGTATTAGAGGGGCATGGAAGAGCATTTTCATGAAGTGAGTATTTAATTTTTGTACATAAAAGCACCTCCTGGGAGGGTCTCAGTATTTCAAGTTGGTGGAAGACTCAGAATGTTAAGTTATTAATATCAGTTTCAGAGTAGGGACTGGGATATTTTTTCCAGGCTGTGGAAAGACATAGTAAAGATTTCCTGTGCCACTCACAGAATAAACAATTCTATTTTTTAGTTTTTAAGTGTTATGTATTTATTTGGAAACACCTGTGCCATGCAAAAGTTCCTGGGCCAGGGATGGGTCTCTCACCACACCAGTGACCCAAACCACAGCAGTGACAACACTGTATTCTTAACACACTAGGCCACCAGGCTAATCCCAGAATAAATAATCCTATTAACTGCAGAAGTAACATCCTCCAGAGACAGTGTCTTTCTCTCCTTAACAAGGCTAGATTTAACACTACCAAAAACTTTCTTTCAGAGACTTTTCATTTTTTTTAATCTACATAAATGAAATTAATAATGTCTTCAGAGATAATTCAATAGTACTGGTTAATTTTAAGTTATTAAAATTATTTTTCTGACTGTGTGAAATTGGTCTTGGAGAGGTCCTCATGTCCTATGCTCTTGGAGGGGGCTACTTTCTGAAGGCAGCTCATCCAGCTACTGTTATATTATAACTATTGACTTATTTCTTGGCTTGAGGGGCATTTTGCTCAGCACCTAAATGATTTTATAGGGTAAGGTAAAGAGAACAGGAACTATTCAGGTTGTCAAATATGGATGAGAATTATTCAAATTCAATTTTCTCACTTAGGAAAGGGAAATGGTAATACTAGAAGTAATAGCAGTACTCAACTCCAAAGGATTTAGAAAGACTAAAGGTGATGTGATCTTTCTAAACACCTAAAATCCTGCCTGGTAAGTGATAGGATTATGCAACATACACCTGATTGCTTTAGAGAGTAGTTCATTCTGCATGCCACATTGATTGATTCATTCATTCAATAAAAAGTGCCTATTTGATGCTAGACAAGATTATAACACAGATCCTACTGCATTTAAAAGTAAAAATGGTATAGAAAGTAAAGAAAAGGAGTTCCCATTGTTGCTCAACTGGTTAGGAACCCAGCTAGTATTTATAAGGATGTAAGTTCAATCCCTGGCTTTGCTCAGTGGGTTAAGGATATGGCATTGCTGCAAGCTGCAACATAATTTGCAGACATGTCTTGCATCTGGTATTGCTGTGGCTGTGGCATAGGCCAGCAGCTATAGCTCTGATTCAATCCCTAATCCAGTAACTTCCATATGCTGCAGGCACAGCCATAAAAAGAAAAATAAATAAATAAATAGACAAGGATTCTGAAATTAGACTTAAATAAGACTCCAGCTATATGTTGTTCAAAAGATATACACCTAAATACTCAATGGCAAAGGAGTTTGACTGAAAAAAATAATGTGTTATCAGTCAAATAAAACCTGAAAGGGAACTGATACAGTATTGATTTCAAACAAAATAGACTTTAAAACGTTATTAACAAAAAAGAGCAATTTTCTGCATAAATGAAATGAACAGTGCAAAAGGTAACCATATTGATCACATGTGCACTTAACCACATCTACTCACAAGGCATAAAGGAAAATTTTAAAGGAATCACAAGGAAGAATAAATAAATCCACAAACATGCTGTATGATACCATTCTAAGAAACTGATAACACATATAGAAGTAATGTGAATAATACAAAGTACACAATTAACAAGCTTGATCCACCATATGTGTGTATATGAATGCATATGTGTATCTGTATACACGTGTATATTTGTAAATATTTATGTATAATATATACATGCATATTTATGCTCATACGTACATGAATGAGAGGGAAAAAGAAATAACTTTGTACTCTCAAATTATAGAAACATTCTTCTAAAACACACTAAAAAATTGTAAGTGATTATAAATATATTACACGATTAAGAAACTATCAACAAATACAGAAACATCAACATTTCATTTTTGTTAAAAACAGGCCATGTTTTTGACAAAGATGGAATACTTTTGTATAAGTGCACAATTCATAACTTTGAGAGAGAAATGCATATTTCTCAGTTCATGATGAAGAAATAATTATAAAAAATTATAAGTATTTGCATGTCATAGCAATAACAATTCTGTATATTAAAACGTGGGATGCAGGTAACGCAGTATATTAGGAAATGTAGTCTAAAAGGTATATATGGAGAGCAAGAAAAAAGAAAGGAAAATTGTATGTAAAGTATTTAACTTATGAATTAAGAAAAATACCACTAAGTAAACCCCAAAGAAGTAAAATTAGAGAAAAATGAAGAGTAGAAAAATTACTGAAATAAACAACAAAGAAATATTACGGGTATTCAATAATAATAATATGGACTAGTAAAGAAGACAAATTATTGGTATTATTGGATTAGAAGAAAGAAAAATATAAATAGAATAGTAGAAAGGAAGATGGGGAAATTTTTGCAACTCACAGAGTAAGTATTTAACAAACACAAGTTCAGTCTAGACACTGTAAATAGTGGACATATTCTTGACGAAATGAAAACATTAATCATTTAGATTTGCTTAACAGCAAATAGAAATATTAATAAGACTATAAAGATGAAAAACTGAATCAGTAGGGAAAAAAACACTTTAAAAATCACTAGCCCCAGTTTTACATGAGCATTCTTTGTTTTTTAACCCAACGTGATGATAATCTCCACATCTAACAAATCTTCAGAAAATAGATAACTAGTCTAGTACAACCTGATACCAAAAGTAAGATTGGACATGCATAAAAAGTAATAGATTATGCACAATTAGTGTTTACCCTAGGAATGCAAAACTGATTTAACGGTAGAATGATATTTTAATATAAAATGCGCTATTAGCAAATTAATAATGTCACTGGATAATAAAATTATTTAAGTAAAAATCAACATTTACTTATATTAAAAATCTTTTTAAAAGAGGAAAAAGTACAAGTTCCTCAGATGTAAAAATATAAAGCACATATTCTTAGAATTAAAATGTTGAGGAGTTCCCTTGTGACTTCACCGGTTATGGATCTGATATTGTCACTGCTGTGGTTTGGGTGTGGCTATGGTGCAGGTTTCATCCCTAGCCTGGGAACTTCTGCATCCCACTGTGTGTATCACTGGGGAAAAAAATTAAAATGTTGAAAACTGAAAGCTTTATCTTTTTTTTAAGCCTTTTGTTTTTCTTTTTATGACTGTATCTGTGGCATATGGAAATTCCCAGGCTAGGGGTTAAATCAGGACTGCAACTGCAGGCCTACACCACAGCCAGGGCAACACCAGATCTGAGGTACATCTGTAGCTTATGCTGGAGCTTGTGGCAATGCTAGATCCTTAACCCACTGAGCAAGGTCAAGGATAAAAACCCACATCCTCATGGACACTATATGTCAGGTTCTTAACCTGCCTAGCCATAATGGGAACTCTTGAAAATTTTTTCTTTAAAATCAAGAATAAGAAAGGGATATTTGTCATGACTTTTTGTAATTGTATTTAACACTGCACTAGAAGCTCTAGCCAGTGCAGTAAAAGAGAAAATATATAAGAGCTATGAGAATTGGAAAGGGAAACAAAACATCTTATTTTCAGACAACATAAGCGTATGAATGAAAAATCCAGAGGAATATATTAATTCACAGATTATTAAAAGATTTCAGCAAATCCACTGCAAATGAAATCCACTTATGAAAATTATGGACTTACCTGTGTTTGAATTCCATAAGCACAAGCTACTTTAGTCATGTGATTTCTGGGCATGTAACATCCGATTCCTAACCTGAAATACCAAGATAATTCTACTTCTCTAAAGGGTTGTAAAGATAGAATGAATATCTAGAAATATTAATTTCCCTTCCCTACAAAGTTCATGTCATAGGCCATAATAAAGATAGAGTCATTAGATTATTCAATGCCCTTTTTATACGACACACTAAAAATTAAGTCTAACTATAAGAAAAGAATTCTCTTTGCAGAAAATATTCTCAAAACAGGAAGTGAATACAATTTGGGGAGTACTTTTTATTTTATTTTACTTTTGGGGGGATTAGTACTATTTAGCAAGAGACATTGGTATTAAGAGTGGTTGGCTAGTTTTCTTTAAATAAGTAAAAATAGAAAGTTACCTTAGAGATTGGTTCTGCAAATTCAATCTGCATTAACCTCTCTCAGTCACATAAATATATACAAGCAGGATTCTATGTCTAATAAAAGGCCCAGGAAAAGGGGCCTTATATTCTGGACAAGAGTGGCCCACTGCCCTCACCTGTATCGTCACTCAGTGGAGAGATATGAGAAAATACAGAAGCGCCTGGATGCAAAACGTAAAGATCTCAACTTCCTCTTTTAAGGACTACTACAATTAAAATCTTTTGAATAGATTAAGATAATGACAACTGAAATCTGCAGACAAGAACGACACCAAAGGCTTCTAAGGAAAACTTATAGGTAAGGAAAGAGAGAAGCCTGGACTGAGCTCTGTGCTCAATTTCAAGGTGGTCTTGCATTGAGTTATTTGAATAGTGATTATAACAGCTATTAGTCTTTGTTCTAAGTGTGTTTTATGTGTATGTATATGATTAACTTCACCAAATACCCTCACACAGCTTAGTGAGTAAGATACAATATCCTAGCTGTCTCATATGGCATGAGTCTGAAGCTCTTAGTATGCCTCTGGGCACTGTTGGGTTGGTGCGCTTACGGGGAAGTGGCTGACTTAGAAGCATAAACTCAAGTGTGCAAAACGCTGGATAGAGTGGAACTGTCTTCTTCAAGAAAGTTACTGTATCCTACACACGGATATGGACCAGCAAGAAAGCATCATATCTGTGGACCAGGAGACAACACACTGTGCAGGTTCTGTTTTCAACAGCAACACCTTGTGGCAGAAAGAAATAAAGGCAGTCAAGCGGTGAGGGAGGATCTGACTCATCCAATCTTCATTTTAGTTTATTTTATTTTTAAATTAAATTTTTTGGAGTATAGTTGACTTACAATGTTTCATTAGTTTCAAGTGTATGGCAAAGTTAATCAGCCATACATATCAATATATCCATTCTTTTTTGCCATATAAGAGCAGATTTTCCTGTGCTATATAGTAGGTTCTCATTATTCATCTGTTTTATACAAATCTTTATTTTAAAAGTAGGACTGGGGAAGTTCCTGTTGTGACTTAACGGGTTAAGAATACAACTTGTATCCATGAAAACATGGGTTTGATCCCTGGACTCACTCAGTGGGTCAATGATCCAGCATTTCTGTGAGCTGCTGTGTAGGCTGCAGACATGGCTTAGATCCAGTGTGGCTGTGGCTGAGGAGTAGGCCTGCAGCTGCAACTCTGATTCAGCCCCTAGCCTGGGAACTTCCAAATGTCACAAGTGCAGCCCTAAAAACAAACAAAACAAAACCAACAAAAAAATAGAACTGGGAAATTTTTTTTTCCATTATAGTTGGTTTACAGATTTCTGTCAATTTTCCAACTGCAGAATTTTGACTAATTTTTTTCAAAAGGAGAGTGAGAAAGAGGGAAAACAATGTCTTGTTTATTAGGTTAGGAGTTAACTTGGGTGTTTATAGCAAATATTAGAATATTATATTAGAATATTAGAAACAGAGGACACCTTACTTTTTCTCTACACTATGGTGTATACTGTAAAGGTTTCTTCTGCTGTCTTAGCAAGCACAAAACCAGACTGTCAAACTCTATGCCAAGTATGGTAAAGAATTTCTCCATCTCCATGCCCAGCATCAATCATTCCTTCCGCTGCTTGGACGTGCTTTGGAATTTTCTCCCTTATTTTCATTTGTTTTCAAAACCTAAATAAGCGATTTTATATTATGATTTAATTTAGTTGGTAGGTTCCTCCAGTCCTCTTGAAAACAGGCAAGACATACAATGAAAATATAAACCCTTCATATTTTTCCATAGTTTCAATGAAATGGAACATAGTTTCAGAGTTTCCATAGTTCCAATGAAATGCATATTCACACATATGATGTACTCCAAAGCTATTTTACATCAATAACAATTTCTCGTTTCTTTTGTGAAACTGCTCATGAAAGACAAAACGGAAAAATGCACTGATGAGACCCCATGGGAGTTACCTAGGCTTGTGAGCAAATGTAACATTTTTTACTAATAAGTTAATGATTCGTATCTTAAGCAATGATGGACTTGAATTTGAGACTCACATAAGTACAAGTTCTCAGGGGTATAGGGGCAAAGTTGCACATAGGAACATGGAGGTGATTTGTGTGTGTCTACGCTTCTGACTCCTGTAATTTTGCTGAGCTGAACTTGCATGCCCTCTAACCTAGGGAGGAATGGAGCTCAAACAGCTCACTATGGGTTTAAATCACTTCCCGGCACCAGTCACGCTCCACGTCACCCCACCTTGCTCTGACTGCATTCTGACCCATTCAGGCACATTTCGAACAATTCAGACTGCGCTAGAGCAATTTGAAATTCTTATTTCAAAAGCAATGCATAATATCTTAATATCACACAAGATATATATTGTAATAATCGCAATATAATTAAAATTATAGTAAGTATTACGGTAATTTTCTGATGGTAGTAAATACTGAAGGGACTTATGGTCTTGTGCAGATATTCAGAATTAAGTTTTTTTTTGTCTATCTTTTCTTCTCTATCAAACTCAGTAATACCCACTTTATGGCTAAAGTCTTACTAAGGAAACAGGTTACCTTCAAAAGGAAACATTATCGTATATTCCATTAAACACAGCAAAACTTAAAATTTCACATAAAAATAGGTTATCCAATTACATGGTAAATGTGTCATTTGTTCATTGTCCAGTACACAATATATTTACAGGAAAATTACTAGGAACTTCTGAACTGTATCAGATCTCAACCTTATATTTAGATGCAGTCATATATTACTGCTGATAATGTGATGTCAGTGAATAGATTGGAATTTTTCACTGTCCTTTATCAAGATAAATTGTTCTGTCAATAGCAGATGGCTGGCAAGTATTAACACTCTGCACACTATATGACTTTTCATTCCCTGCAAAAATTGTATTTAATGCTTTTGCACAAAATCTATGGCCGTGACTATCCTTATTACCTATTTAACTACCTTTTAAAAGGAGGATTTATTTCTGCAAATTAGGACCTGGGTAACAAGATGGTATCATGCATCATAAACTTTAAGTCAATACAAGGCAGGACACTTGCAGTTTGAATGGGAAAATACCTTGCTCTGATCTCTTGGTCATCCAATAGTATTAGCAATCTGTGCTGGGAGCAGCTGCTCAGAGCAGAACTTTATCTTGGCCTCCTTCCATCCACACGGCCACGGTGTCCCATAGTAGCAATTTGCTCATTGGCCTATTACTTTCAATAGGTATTCCAGTAATTGGCTATTTCACACTTGTAAGGCTTGAACTGGCAGAGAGCAAAGGCCAGGCAACCAGCCTGTCAGGGTCTAGCAAGCTGGTCGTTCATCAATTATAATCAGCTTTTACAAGAGTGAGTGAATCCTCAGAAACCTTGTTTGCTCTGATCAGTTTTGCTACTAGTATAATTCGACCACAAACGGACCTGCCCTTATCTGAAGAATGTAAAACTTGTCCTACAGCAACCAGCATGTCGGTTTATTCAGACCCCTGGAGAGACTGATTTGGGCTTAAAAGAAGGAAGGGGAAATTTCGATGATTCTGGGTTCCTTCTGTTTGTGTAGTCACAATTCGTCCCACAATACACTTCCCTTGCCAAAAAATAAACATCCAAAGGACATCAGCACAATTTATTTTTTAAGGACAGATTATTCAAGAGGGCCTCAAGTTAAGAATTTAAGAACTGAATTTCTCAAAGGTGAGGTTCACTCTGGCCAAAGAGGTTGGGAGGTTTTGCAATCATAAGTTAGTTTAGAAATACCTACTTAAATGCAATTAAAAATACACTGGTATAGCGGAAATGATGTGTGAGCGTATGCATACCTAAGTTCTCAATGACTTGATTTAACTTGATCTAAAATAAAGTAGAGAAACAGTTTGCTAGAAACTTTGGGTCCATGATAGTAAACAGCATGAGCCTCACTCACATTAAATAGCATATGGTATCACTTGTATGTGAAATCTAAAATATGGCACAAATGAACCTATCTATAAAACAGACTCAGGGACATAGAGAACAGACATGTGGTTGCCAAGAGAGCGGGGAGGAGATGGAATGGACAGGGAGTTTGGGGTTGGTAGATGCAAACTATTACATTTAGGATGGATAAGCAATGAGGTCCTACTGTACAGTGCAGGGAACTGTATCCGGTCTCTTGGGATAGACCACGATGGAAGAAAATATGAGAAAAAGAATGCCTGTATACGTATGACTGGGTCACTATGCTGCACAGCAGAAATGACTCTCCACTGTAAATCAGCTATACTCTAATAAAAAATAAATTTGATTAAAAATTAAAAAAATAAAAATAGCAAATCTTCTCTTGTTAGCCATTGCCAACAGGTTCTGTTATTTCTCTTATCACTGAGCTCTAAGAGAACAGAAACATCTGGCATAGATCTAAGTTTTCTAGGAAAAGTATGTGAACCAGATACAAGATATAAGACGCTGTAAAATGCTGATCAGTTGTACCTGCCTTCACAATTTGAGGGCCTAAGCATATGGGTCATTTTGAATTTATGTTATTCACCCTCGGGGGTGAAAAAGCCTTCATTTGTATAATTCAGAAAGAGAGGTCCCATTTAAAAGAGCTTTTTAACAGCCAGGATTTATAATTTTCCTCCTGCTGGCATTTCTTTTCCAAAAACAAGCCAATGCCTACTTAGAATGCATGTATACCCAATTTCTAACGGAAATAATTGTGCTTTATCACAATGCGTAATACTGCCATTGATCGGCACCTACAATTCCTGTACTACAATACTGGGCTCTCTTCCCCAAGGTCCATTCAGTCTGTTGACCAGCTGGTGACAAGGTGATCTGTCATCATCAAGTGCCTTGAGCACAAATAAAATACACAATCAAATTTGCCTTAGTAAAGATTTTCAAAAAACTCCAACTTAAAAAAAAAAAAAAAACATAAAGGACAGGTGATTTAGAAAGCTGTTAGAAATGCTCAAAAATCCATTCTAAATTTTGAAAAGACATGACTAAAGCTCTTAATAAATCTACCTTCCAAGAGTTATGCCTGCTTCCTAGTTGAATAAATGACGTGACGTTGATGCATATCTAATTGTAATACATCACAGGATAATCTGTCAAGCCCCCAGTGCTCAGGCCCTGTCACCCCTCTTCATCTATTATTTATCTACAACCTTCATCGCCTGTGAAATCCCTGTGAAGTATGTAGTACGACAAAGTACATATCCAGCAAAAACTTTTGGAAAGCATATAGCGGATAATGATTATCCAACGCCGTGAATTGTTTCTTTGCGGAAAAAAAATTTTCGAAAGCACCAGGATTATCCCAGACAAAAATCATACCTTTCACTTATGGAACACTGGGTGTTCCATACTATCAAAGATCACTTGGGTGAAACCATAAGGCCCCACATGCCTTTCTTTTTGTCACAGAGCAATCATATCTCCATGGTCTTACCTGTATTATGACAGGGACTGGAAAGACCGTAGAAAGGGCAAGACTGAGCTTATGACAAGCTGACTCAGGGCTCAATGCAGTTATTTCCTGTTTTCTTTTCTCCTGTTTTTATTTTTTTTATTTTTATGGCCACACCTATGGCATATGAAGTTCATGGGCTAGGGGCCAAATCAGAGCTGCAGCTGTAGTCACACCAGATCTGCAACCTATGCCTCAGCTTGCAGCAACGTCAGATCCTTAACCCACAGAGCGAGGCCAGGGACAGAACCAGCATCCTCACGGAGACTACGTTGGGTCTTAACCCACTGAGCCACAATGGGACCTCCTCTCCTCTCTTTTTAAAATTGCTAAGTTGATGAAGAAGTTGGAAAAACGAAGAGATATACATCTTGACCGCTTTCTTGGTGTGGAAAGCTTGCCGCTGGAACACACCAGAAGCTAGGCTTGCTTTTCTGCCGGCTTTTTCTACCAGCCTGGCTGTGTATCCCTTAGCTGGAAACAGGGACTTTGAAAAGCTTCCTGAACAAATGTAACAGGATATGGCTTAACAATCAGGATCACATGGTGCTATAGTTGCTTTTTGTTTTTTTTAAGGAATCACTGCCATAATTCATAGTAATCATATCTTTTTTCAAACATGCTCTTAAATAATCAAGAGAAAACCAGACATTTTAAGCATTTGAACAGTTCAGCCTGATCCCCAGATTTAGTCATGAGGGGGTGCTAAGAACAAAAAGCTGCTTCAGGCATTTAGTGGTAGAAGATTAAGGTTCCTGTAAATTAGGTGGCTATATTCTTCTCCCAGTCCAATTACCAGCTTTATTATTTGTCAATAAAAGACCAAATAAAAGGCTAGTCTCCAGACAAGTCAGCTGTTGCCATTTGGACCTTGTGATGCTTTATGTTCTCAAACTGTGGTGCGGAAGTTGCTGATAATGCCTTTATACCACTAACAGGTGCCCTAAGGCCCAAATCTTACACACTTTTCTCTGAAAAGTCATAATAAAAGAACAGAACATACACACCCCACACAAGGAAAGATTAGGCAAGTTGCTGTTTTATGGCCTTGTAACATTTGAACTAGAGTTTTGAAACATCCTTGGTGATTAATAAAAGTCACAATTAACATAGGAAAATGATAGCTGGAAGCAATTCTGGTTTGCTGCAACAACTGAGCTGCTTGCCACCGCCTCACACAATGTCCCCCCCCTAAGCAGAACCCGGCTTGTCCTATAACAGCTGCTTCCCATCACTTCCCTGGACAGAAGGGCAGTGGATTACAAGCCTTTGCTATAGAGACCAATGCATCTCTTTGACAATGTGCAGGAAATCCCACCATGTGGAAAAGACAAGTTTGCATCTTCCCTTTGAAGATGTATGCTAAACTTACGGGATCATTAGGCTACCCCGTGAAAGCATAGATTTTCTTTCTTTAAGATTCTATTTCCCCTAAGGAAAAAAAAAATAACCTCCATCTTCTGTGGCTCTTAGAAGAGAAGCGCTGAGGATATAAATTCAGTCTCATTTGCAATGAAGTTCTTATATTTGGAAAGGTATTACTATTGCCATCATTACTATTAGTTTAAATCAGAAGCTGCCTTCAGTCTGAAAACTCCAGATTCTCTCATATAAATCCAAACATATTCTCCAAAATTGAGAAGACCAAAAAACTGCAGGTGAAATAAAGTAATTTTAAGTTTATTCTCACTTTGCAGGGGTGGGGAGGAGTTTTGATTCTCTTTATTGTGGCAGGACTAACAATTAATTTAGGATGATGCTGCGATACGAAAACACAGCTTCTGATTGAATTTCAAGGACTCTTCTGTTTAACTAGCTTCAAGAGTCCTTTTTTGATCATAATAAAATTATTTGCCATATGGTTCAGATGCTTGTGAACCCCTCTCAATGAGAGGATTATGCATGAGATAAAATGCCTACTGTAGCTGCAGCCAAGCACACAGCTGGCTCTGATAATGCCAACAAATGGCTTCATCTATCTCAATGTCACGTAGGAGCTGGTGCGATGTGAGTCGGCCCCGAGTACAATTAAAATCTACATCATCTGTGAGAAAGGTGATGGAGGTTCTGACATCAGAGCTGGGCCAGATCCATCCTCTTCCCAGAGCAACAGAAGAAACATGTTGCCCCTTTCACCCCTTCCCACTAATGATGCAGTCTGCACATCCCTTCCTTGGCACATTAAAGGTCCTAAATCAAGGCGCCTGCTATTTAAAAGCTTCACCTTTATCCGACATTCAGTAATAAGACGTACAGTTTCTAAACTAAAGTTGTGCATTCCTGGCTTCCCTTTTTTTTCTGACAAGATAATGCCATTTATGTCCACCAGTAAAATATAAATAGAAAAGTTTATGATCCATATGGCCTCAAATTGTGGCAATATGCAGAAATTTCCTTGTTTTAGTTCCACAGTGTTCAACCACACTAATAAAATCAGGTTTGAACATCCATTTGTTCCAGAAAGCCAAATTTTATTGCTAAAACATCCATAACTCATAACAAGCAAGCTCAATACCAATTCACAGACAAGCTGCCTCTTCTGCATGTTTCTGAGTATAAGTGAAAAGTGAAGTTTGTGCAGAAATTCTGCTGTTTTGCTCTCTTACATTGGAAGGAAATCTTGTAAATATATTTCATTAGTATGTCCAAAGACTTTCCATGAAAATTAAATGGAATAACATCTAAATTTTAGAGTGAGGTTACTGAAAGTGAATTCTCTAATCTGTTCATTACTTATGTACTTTTGTCATATACATTTTTCCCTACTGAGTGATTATTCTTAAAAGATAAAATTAATAAACAATATACTAGTATGTAAACCTGTTAACTAGCATGCAAATTTCTTATACAACTGCAAGAGGAAAGTATCCACACCAAAAAAATACCCTACACTTTAGAGTCAAAGAAAAACCTATGTCAGATATTTGAAAGTCCTTAACATATATTTGTTTATAATATTATATATTTACTACATGTAGTTGTGTATATAAACAATTCTTTGGAAAACTCGATAGTTTTTTTTTTATTCTATTGTTTTAATTTTCTGACCCTGATGTTAGATAGAAGACCTTATGTGACATAAGGGAGATAATCATCAATGGACACGAGACGTTTCAGATGTTTGACTTTTGCACTCTCTCCCTGTCTCTGATAGTCTATAATATGCATAAGGATAATTTTTAATCAAGCCTCTTTCAAGCAGGCTACTAACGTGACAGTTATGCCTTTAGTCTACTCAGTGTATGAAAAAATGTATAAAGAGTAAGTAAATTATTCATCAATTTTTTTAACCAAATAAACTAAACTCTTCATGCAATGACCTATGACAATTTCTATAGAATTCTTTGTGGTCACCCTGTAATAGTCACTTTCAACTTTGGCTGCACCTTAGTATCATTCATGGTTTTTATTTATTTTTTTTTATTATTTTTAATTAACTTTTTATTATTTTTTAATCTTTTTTATTAGGGTGTAGTCAATTTCTGTGATGTGTCAATTTCTGCTGCACAGCATAGTGACCCAGTCATACATTCTTTTTCCCATATTATCTTCCAGCATCGTCTATCCCAAGAGATTCGTGGTGTTTGTTTTTAAAAGTAAAGATGCCTGTGACTTACCCCTAGTGTGCTGAAACCGAATTTCTGAGACTGGGGCCCAGAGAGCTGCTTAATAAGGTTCTGTGATAAACTTTCCTATGTGATAGCTAATGTGCCATGAAGAATGGAGGCCTGTATCTAAACATTGCCTAAAAAGCATTTTAAATGTATGATTTAGCAGCTATATGAAATATACAGGACTGCTAGAATAACTGTATTATTTACAAACATTTCTTGCTTTAAGCAAAACACATCAACAATATTTCTAAAATAAATTTGGCCAGTCTTGTAAATATTTGTTGTAATGTTATGGTATGTTTATCTCTATGCTAGGCATTGCAGGGGAACATAAAGAAGTATAAGATATGGTTTCCATATTCATTGAGTTAATCATCTCAGTAGGAAAAAGACACACCACAGTAAGTATTAACCAAATAGAGTAACTGTCATATTGAATGACGCTTATGATAAATGCCAAAAGGCAGCAGATCTAGAAAGTACTGATGTGTAGCAGGCCTGTGTCGATTATTCCCATGGAAATCTTTACCAAGTATTACTTTAAACAGCAAAATCCTCTGCTGCTTCTTCGAAATAATTTTTTTTTTTTAATTGTCACACAAAACTTCTGGGAAAAACCTATCACACAAAGCAAGGTGATTTATCCACTCTATTTTAACTGTTGGTCTTAAGTTGCAGTGGTTCCTAGCTTGATAAAAGTTTGGCTTATTAATGCCAAATGTGAATTACCTATAATAGACTGCCTTTTTGAAGACCGAGCTACAGTTATTAGGAATGTGTGTGTGTATTAGATAAATAAATAAATATACATTTCTTTTAGATGTAAATGTAGTAATTTGAATGTGGAAGCGTCCCTCTAACCTAAAGTAGCTATTAGATAGATTTCTAGTCTTCCAATTTCACTTCCGAACTCTTTACCATAATACAATTAACCAGACCCTTATCTCAAAGAATTTACAAAAATATTTTATAGATTTGGTGATTGAAAATGCCTTTGAAGAAAGTAGCAGGAACATTATTCTGCATAAGAAATGTAAAGCTCAGAGATGTCAGCAGACTTGTGATAAGTCACCCAGTATCAATAAAATATAAATAACAACTAAAGAGAGATAGACAGGTCTGAAGTAGTAAATTATATTACCACCATTTAGTTCAGTGTTCTAAACTTAAAAAAAAAAAAATCAATCCCAGAGCCTTCATTCAAATAAATTATATAATTAAAGCCATGGTTCTTTCAGAAATATTAATTAATGAAACCCAGAAGAAAAAAATTATCTCTACTGAGTGGCTATTTGTAAAAGACAAAATTATATCACTTTGACATGTGTTCATAATCTGTTAATTAGCATGAAAATCCCTTAAGGAACTAGAAGATAAAAATATCTATACAAAATAAGTTAACTATGGACCTGTGCTTTATAGTAAAAAAAAAAAAAAAGAAATGTATGCCACAGAAGTGCAACATAACAAAGAAAAATGTAAGAAGGTCCTTAAATAAGAATATGCAGCCTCCACACAACAGAGGAAATATACCATACGATATCACTTACATATGGAATCTAATATACAGCACAAATGAAACTTTCCACAGAAAAGAGGCTCATGAACTTGGAGAACAGATTTGTGGTTGCCAAGAAGGAGGGGGAGGGAGTGGGATGGACTGGGAGTCTGGGGTTAATAGATGCAAACTATCGCATTTGGAGTGGATAAGCAATGAGATCCTGCTGTATAGTACAGGCAGCTATCTCTAGTCACTTGTGATGGAACATGATGGAGGATAACGTGAGAGAAAGAATATATATATTGGCTCACATTTCTGTACAGTAGAAATTTACAGAATACAGTAAATCAACTATAATGGAAAAAATAAAAATCATAAAAAAATAATGATAGGTACTTACTATTTGCCACGTGGAAAGAAAGAAGGAAAGAAAGAAAAGAAAGAAAGAAGAAAGAAAAATATGAGAAAGTCCTTGAATAAGAACATGTGGGCTCCACCTAGGGGCGACCTACAGCAGTCAGGGCAGGATAGCCTTCCTGTGACTTAGATTAGTTCAAGGAAAGCATTTGTGAAATCAAACGGACCTGAATTCTGCCTTGTCTCTGTCATTTACTAGCTGGGTGACACTGAGCAAGTCAGTCAGCCTTTGCCAGCTTCAGTTTCCTCATTTGCACGATGGAGAAAAATAAGTGGGAATGCCCAGAACACTGCAACATCTCAATAAAAGAATAATAATGATGTTATTACCAGGAAGAATAATCATGAAGATTATTGGTCACACCAGAATATAGTGTATAAGCAGAAGACTCTCTTCCTACACGGAGGAACTGTGTATGAGTCCTGGCAATTCTGAATGTAATTCTTCTATTTCATATATATAGCTAGATGGGGATGGCTGCTGGTATGTAAGTGACCTGCAAATAACTATGGTTTGGAGGCTGTGCTTTTTGCTTATGTGTTCTATTTCCCACACTCTTTGTGTTTTCGATATCAAATTCTGCTAAAGGAGTAAACCCCTCTGAGGCATTACCAAAATCAGGAGATTCACATTGTTCAGAATGGAACTTTTTCAGACCTGCTAGTTGTTCCTAATGTTTCACATCTTCTCTTTCTCACTCCTGACTGCCCCAAGGCATGAACCAGAGTAAGGGTATATCCTGTTTCTCGGTGGGAGTGGAAGATATCAAACCTTTCCTCTTAGGTTTCATACAGTCTCTTCTTTACTTACCAGGAACTGGAGAAAGTATTCCCTTTTTACAGGGTGACTAGGGGGAATGTAGATTGTTAGAGAAATGAGGGAAATCTCCAGAGCAATTCAGAAACGGGTGCTGTGTCTAATGACTGGGTCTTGAAACATCTTGTATTTGGATGACCATCGCTACCACCCAGACAGACAGCCAAGGCTAACATGGCCACCAGAGACTGTACTCAACATACTGCCTTATGGAATTCAGAAAGTTCCCAGAATAGTTGCAGACCTCAGCAGCGTCATTAAACAACACATGCAGCACTGGGCTAAGGCCTAAGAATGTGCAGAAATTGTTCACTGATGCATGATCACTTTACAAAGAGAAAACTATTCACAGGTTGTCAAACCTTGAGGACATGGTCCATGTCCACTTTGCTCCCTTTTGTATTCCCAGATTCTAGAAAAGTTTGAGATCAAGTAAACACCAAGTTGTCAAATGAATGAATAAATGAAGATAACACCATCCTGGCTAAGAGAACAGAGAACGGGCTTTAGAATAAGACATACATGGATTTAAGTTCACAGATTCAACGTTTTATGGCTTTGGTTTTCTCTTATGTGTGATGTACACAGTCACATAAATTACTTTGTTGGGGTGTTGGGATGAATACAGTAGTTTGTTCACACTAAGTGAACTAGAGCACATAGTGCTCTAAATATCTCAAGTACATCCTCCATTCAGAGAGAGAGAGAGAGAGAGAGAGAGAGAGTGTGTGTGTGTAAAAGGGAGAAGGTGGGAGAGAAAAATTAATGTAAATCTTTTCAGATTCAGTGTCAAAATAAAGGACCTTTTGAGGGTTCTGGTTTTCATCTGCATAAAATTTAAAAACTCTTTAAAAAATATTTTCCAGAGAATCCTGAACAGAAAACTGCTTGAGCATTTAGATTTAACCATGACTTCCCAAGGCAACCTGTGTATTTGCCAATTGGTAAACTTAAGTCCTTGAAATGAATTTTACAATATTTTCAACAACATTTCCCAGCAAAACAATGAGATATTAGTTTGGAACATTTTCCTGAATAGAGTGCCACTTGTTACTCATTGTTCAAAGGAAAAATTGACTAAGTGATGGTGTCAGAGCCAGCCCTCTACCAGACGAAGTCAGTTCTAAAAGGTCATAATAAAATTAGTAAAGGCAGATGGAAAATGTGCTGATAACAGCTGGTAGCCCCCAAAGTGTGTACACTGGTACCACTGTGATATCAGACATTGCTTTTATCCCTTTTCTTTCTCTACATGGGTTCTTTAATTCCCAGGGATACAATTATCTTCATGGTTAAAATTCAATAATATACATTACAGATTGATGGTTGGGAAGACATCATTAGGTTCTTAGCCAATACAGAATTCTTCCTGTCAATACAGGCTATCAGTGAGTAAGCGTGAATAGAATCCTGGCTTGTTAAAAATAGCTTAGGGCCTTGGATATAGATTCTAAAAGGCATCACCTCCCAACATTGTTATTAGTCTACAAAAATTTTTTGTCACTCTGCCTGCCAATGTTAGAGAACAGAAAACACAAATTAGAAGTTCCCCTTGTGGCACAGAGGAAACAAATCTGACTAGTATCCATGCGATGTGGGTAGGATCCCTGGCCTCGCTCAGTGGGTTGGGGTCTGGTGTTGCCATGAGCTGTGGTGTAAGTCACAGACACATTGCTGTGGCCGTGGCATAGGCCAGCAGCTGTAGCTCCAATTTGACCTCTAGCCTGGGAACCTCCATATGCTGCAGATGCGGCCCTAAAAAGAAAAGAAAGAAAAGAAAAGAAAAGAAAATACAAATTATATCTAAAGAATTAGAATCCCCTTGGAGTATAAGGGCAGAAAATCAGTTTTATGCCATTCAGTTCAACTGTCATTAATTTAAGTTTCTAAACCTAATTTTTAAATTCTTATGATGCTTCAATAGCATTAGGTTTCATTTAGCCAGCACTTTATGTTTTAAAGATACCTAAAGTATGAATTGCAAGCATGTTTAATACACGTTTATCCTTCCCTCTTGTTCTTAATCCATACTTGAATCCATAGCTGTGCCAGACACATAGTGGCCAGAGTAGCTCAAAGAGAGTAGTTATTTTAGTGAATTCAATTTTCAGGGTAAAATATAAACAAAAAAGAAGAAACATTTGAATTGTCATATGTAATTTTACCCCTTGCATTTATATTTTTGAAAGCTATGGAGTCAAGAGTCCAATTGTAAAGAATTAGTGGGATGACTACTACGTACTGATAATGGGATGCATGCATTTCATTTGTTAAGCACCAAATAATCACTCTTTCCCAGTTAAGTTTTTTCCTCCCCTCTTGGATAACTATGAACGAAGCCAAAGTTTAACTCCCTGAACAAGCTCCAGAAAACTTGGAGGCACTAATATTTTTTGACCACCTTCTTCCATTTTCATTTTTCATTTTGTAAGACCCAGCTGTCTGCTTCTAAGCCTACAAAGATTCTGTTTAATACTGTATCAGTGTTCTTGGTTTACCATTGACAGATTTGAAAAGGTTGTAGAAAACTGAATGCATATATGCAAATGTTTTGTTATTAAATGGAAACATTCCAAGAACGCAAATGATCCATGTGAAATTTTAATTATAACTTAACAGCTGCTTGAGCTAATTGAAGGATATCAGAAAGGTGATTTCCTTCTCATTGTAATTAAAGAGTTAAGCCTAATTTGCTGTTGTCAGAAAAAGACTAAATACCAATCTGGTCTGCCTAATTATATTAAAAGGTAAACAGATAACTGCTGGAAAAGGGTAGGGCCCACCCTAGACAAAGACAACAGGTTCCCAACGTGCCACTGCCACCCACTCCTATTGGAACATGAGGAATGACCTTTAAGGAGAGTAGCAACTGTTCTCAACTTCTGCTACGAAGGCTGCAATTTCGTCTTGCAGCATCATCTGTTCATTCCCTCCAGGAGCCAATTTTATTTCCTGAACCATAGCTTCATTTTCTCAATCCTTTCCTCAGGGCTCTGAGTAATCTTGTCACTTATGAGATAAGGAAACTGGGGTGGAGAGAAGGCAAGAAAAACCTTCAAAGCAAACAACTGGTGGCAAAACAAGACTCTGGACTAAATGATAGGGTGCTTTTTCTCACAACTCTCTGTGCTTTGCATCTAGCAACACGGAATTTATTTTGTTTTCAATTCACTACATTACAAGGATGGCGGAATGCATCTCGAAGCCTTTTTAATGGCATCACATCACATGTCTTTTGTTCTGCAAGATCCAGAAAGTTGTGTTTTTGAACTTTTCTTTTTTCTTTTCTTTTTTTTTTTTTCAACAAGAATGCATGGAAGTGTATCCTTTATGAGTGGTATCATCCTTTAATGTCCTAATCAAAAGTGGTTAAAAGCTCTTATTCAGTAGTGCAAAGATTTTATATAGAAAATAAAGGAATCTCTTAAAGCCTGATAGTTCATGCTATTTATGATACCCTGTCCCACTTTCTGGGAGGCCTCTAGATATTAAAACATGGAGGTAGAATTCAGCTGGCAAGACTTCTGGCAATCCTGATGCTTCTTGGATGATTCCTCTTGTTCCTTTTTTATGAATTAATTTTCTCTTTATCAGCCCATAACATAAGGGTAGCCAGTATTTGTTTCTTTCCTTTATTCTTTTCCGCTTTGTGAAAAAAAGAGACTCCTAGATAAAGGAGTGGGGTAGAGGGTGGCAGTGAGAGGGGCTTATTTAACCAACTCTGGATACATCTAAGTAAATACATGTTTCCTGCCCCTAGATTCAAATACAAATTGCAAGTAAGGCAAGGCTGAAGACAAAGAACCGCGACCACCATCAGAATGAACCAAGATCCTGTTTGTGGTCCATGTGTTAGCCTCAGGCATGTCAGAACAGATTACATAGAAGCCCAATACTCTGTAACTCTTTCCTTTTTTTTTCTTTTTTTGTCTTTTTAGAGCCGCACCCATGGCATAAGGGGTTCCTAGGATAGGGGTCAAATTGGAGCTACAGCTGCCGGCCTACACCAACACCCACAGAAACGTGGGATCTGAACCATGTCTGCAACCTACACCACAGCTCACAGCAACGCTGGATCCTTAACCCCCTGAGTAAGGCCAGGGATGGAACCCACATCCTCATGTATCCTGGTCGGGTTTGTTAACCACTGTGCCACAATAGGAACTCCTCTATAACTCTTTATCAGAGCAATAATCCCTTTGCTTAGAACAATAATACACACACCTTATTAAAGTTTTGACTCACTTTTCTGATCTATGCCCAGTCACATATTGTTATTGCCTAATTATAGATTTGTTGCACCTACAGAAATTCAACCTGACTTATTCCCCTGCAGTCCAGCTCCCTCGTTAATACTACCCATCTCTGCTACATGACCTTTCCAGCTATAGTCTCTCTCGAATTATTCAATCTATATAACACTGACATTAATCTTCATAAAGCATCACTTAAGTAATGATACCCTACTGCACAAAACCCTTTAATGCTGGGAATTCCCTATAAAGTTCAAATTCCTTAGGCTGACATTAAAGGCTCTCATAATTTTACTAAACTCTTCCACTTGTCATAACTCTTATTTTTAAGCATCCAAAAAACAACTCTAATGGTATCAGCAGACGAGGCATTTGTTAGAAGAATCATTGGGTTGCTCATGGAATAGCTGGGGAGGTGTGAGAACCTGGCTCAGAAAACGGACACAAGCACAAAAGAACAGAGGTCAGGCAGCCTGAACCAGCCCCAAATCACATCACCAAACCATTCTGGTGAGGATGCAGCTGCTTCCACCAATGACCACTGGATGCCACTGCTTGCCACTCCTGTCACCAACACCGCTAGAGGTCAACACTGGGTCGTAGCCATTGCTACCATAGCAAATGGATGTGGCCACTTCCACAGCATGGATACCCCATTATACAGGCAACTAGTTTCTGACTCCAAGTCCCAGACAAGACTTCTGCTTGGCCAAACCTGTGTCTGTGCCCTATCTTTTGCTACGAGGGGGCTGAGGAAGAGGTACCTGGACTTTCCAAGCTCTGTAGTGAAAAGTAAGGTCTGCCTTCTATCAATGCTCAGGTGAGATAATTTCCCAACATATGACAGGACTTCAGATGGTAAGAGGAACAGAAAATAAAGAAATAAAAGTAAAGAGGGAGAGAGAGACAGAGAGAGCAAGAGAGCTTTTTGACAAACTAGTGTGCTAACCGAAGCCTTAACTCACTAATCAGTGGTACATTCAGTCCCATTCCTGCTCCACTTCAAAAATCATTCAGCCGATTATGATTATGCATATTAAAACACCTAGGGTATCACAAAAAATAGTAGTTCCAAATTCATAAGTAAGTACTTCTTTCATCTAGCTGAAATGCCTATCCTCACATCTACCCAGCGTTAGGATTTACCTGAATTCCACCTTGTCCAAAAAAGTTCTTGCTAATCACTCAACACGGCATTAGCTATCGTTTTTAAATTCCTATTGCCTTTAATCTCTATAATTCATTTTGGTGTTTATCATTTATACTGTCACACTGTCAGCTATCTTTTCATGTGTGTAGTTTTATATCCAGAGATTGCAATCTTCATGCAATAAAGACCATGCATGGTATAATTCTTTGCAGCAAGAGAAGCACATAATAAATGCTTACTGATTGCCTGTTCGGCTCCTGAAATAGGTTTTAAGTTAAATTCTTAATCACCCACCTCCACATACTTCCTCATTCTATAAAAGGAAAAGATGTAGAGAAAAATTTGGGTTAATAAGTTAACGGATTTTCTGCTAATGGAGGCATTATCATAATAAGCTTCTAGAATAATTTATTTTGTTCTCATATAATTTTTTTGACTTTAAACCATGTAACGAAAGTTCTGTAAGACAAAAAGTGAAAGAATAGAGAGCAATAAGATTATCTAGGGCAGAAGTGCCATGATAAATAAAAAGAACTCAAGGTCTCTCCTCCTGAATAGAATAGGAACTACCAGTCAACCAAATACCACCACCCCCTTGCCCCTGGCTCTTGCCACTAGCTTTTGATATGCTTAAGTCTATCTAAAGCAACAAACGCACTTTCCTGACAGTCTGTCCTTTTGCAGGATGATGCTCTCCATTATACTCTTTCCTTTCACAGTCATCCTTCTTTGAAGTGGAGCTGTGCTCATTGTCTCTGTGTCCTTAAACCTATACAAGCTAGCAACACTACTCCATTTAATCTACTAAAGCTGACTTCCCTGTATAGCTTTCATTCGCCAACCCCAGTGCACCTTTTTCAGAATTTCCCTTAACATGACCACTAGGTGTAATCAGATACAGTGGCCACTCCCACCATTTTGAAATATATCTCCTACTTAGCTTTCATATTGTTTCTTTCCCAGTTCTCTTTCTTCATCTCTGTTCCTTGAAAAACTGTTGAGACTTTCTCTTCTTCAATAATGGTTGTTTTCCATCCTGTATATGGGCTCCTTAGAAATTATTAATCTTATATACAGATCAAATCAACACACCATACATCTTAAACTTACACAATGTTATATCCCAATTATATCTTAATAAAGCTGGAACAATGACCTGCTGAATAGCACAAAGAACTCTTCCCAATATTCTGTGATAATCTATGTGGGATAATAGTCTGAAAGAGAATGGATGTGTGTAAATGTATAACTGAATAACTATGTTGTGTAGTAGAAATTATCACAACATTGTAAATCAAATATAATAAAACTTTAAGAAATAAAAAATGATAAAATATGAACTCAGATGCCAAATAATGAAAGAACAGAATAAGACTAAATAGCTGATTGAATAGCTTTGGAAACATAGTAAGAGCCAAGATACCATTATTACAAAAGTGATGAGTTAATTAGGAATAAAATACACCAGATAAACACAGCAGCTATAAAATGAACGATTAACATGAAACAAAGGCTTAAAGTAACCACAATGAATGAAAAAAGAACAAAATCAAAACAATTACAAGATAACGTGGATGACAAAAGTGATCTAATGTGAAGATAACTAATATCCCTGAAAAGATATTGGATAATTAAAAGCACCATAAAAATTATTCTTTAACTGAAGAGCTAAATCTGTATACTGAAAAAACACAATAATGAAACAAAAATCGATGCCTGTATCAAATACGGATGTTAATGTATATGTATATACATATAACATTATGTAAAATATATAGTATGCTACATAACACGTACTGTTATCCATAAAAAACACTGGAACAATGAAATAAAAGTATTGGATGCTTCCCACATTATTGTCCCTCACCTTATTCACCTCCTACTTTTCCATCTATTGACATGTCCAAATCCCCCACTCACATCCAGCTTCTTGATGGGAGAGAAGCTAGTTTACCTACAAGGCCTACTGCTTCCTAGCATAACGCTCTTCACCTGTTTGTATATGTTTTAATTTTTATTATACTTGATTTATAACATTCTGTCAATTTCTGCTGTACAGCAAAGTGACCCAGTCATACATATATAAACATTTTTTCTCGTATTATCGTCTAGCATGTTCTACCACAAGTGACTGGATATTGTTCCCTGTGCTATACAGCATAATCTCATCAATTATACATTCTAAATGTAATAGTTTGCATCTACTAACCCCAAACTCCTAGTCTGTCCCACTCCCTCACCTGTTTTGTTTTGTTAAAATGAAACTGATAAAAAGCCTCTTCTGGAATTTCTAATTTAATGCCACGTCTTAGAGTGAGTATCATCTGTAAGGCAGTGACTTAGATCTATATCTGTATCCCAGATTCTTCTCTCTAGAGCCCAAGTCACATATTCACCTGATTTGGGGTTAAAAACTTAATGTCCTTCTGAGAACAAGAATATGGTCCATGACCCAAAATTCCAGAAGAAATGCACCCATTTCACCTCCTTAAATTAGAACTTTGTCAAATATTGAATCTGGCCTAGAATCAGATTAAAGCCTGGACACTCCCCTAAATTATGGTCTCACAAAAATTATGGGGAGTGTCAAAATGATACACAGATTCCCCCCAGGTCTGTTTTAGATGAAGGGACAAAGGTGGAACCACTGTTTTCATCCTGACAAGAAGGAAGTCTGCTCTGAGTCAAATGCAGATCCAGAGTGGGGCTGGGTTCAGTTCCCCAGCTCCCACATCCGTAAATTAGACATAATAACAACATATCTAATGTGACTGGGGGAAGAGATTTCAAAAACATATGCAAAGTTCTAAGTTACTATCACTACATTTTAAAAAGTTCTTACTATTCCCTCTGTGTTTTGCAGGAAACTATGTTTGTTTGAATCTCCTTTGGGAGAAACTTATTAAGTAAGACACCCGGTACTTATGCTCCAACTAAAATATCTTTGTGTTTGTTTGTTCAGAATCCTATTATTTTTGTCATTGTGTAGCATTTTTTCTAATTTATTGAATTTATAAGTTTATAAGGTTATTTTGAACCTTTGAGTGTATCCCTTTTTTTTTTGTGGCTGCACCCGCAGCATCTAAAAATTTAATTTCTAGACCGGGGGGATGGAACCAGTGCCACATGATTGCTAAAAAGGCATGTACTCAAACGTCAAGATCTTATAAAATTAATAATTTTACTACTTCATCTAGGATGTTCTCAAGCAAATCATCTTATTTATTTGCTTAATTAGTTTTAAGCTTTCTTTGCAAGTCTGCAGCAGCAGGAATACTAGAGTCCTAGCACAGTTTGGTGCCACTGCCTTGTTTCGTGTTGATGCACTGGAGTTTCATCAACTCCAGTGCATCAACAATGCATCAATGCTTCCGCACAGCATCAATACAATGAAAAAGGCAAATAATGTCTGAATATGATTAGGAAAATTGCCTTGACCTATCAGGCCACCTGTAAGCGTCTTAGGGACCTTCAGTGCCTTGCCAACGCTTCTAGAGATGCTGCTCTATGGCACAGAACAGGCAGGGTCAGCAATACTGTCCACTCTGGAAACCCCAGTGAGACTGATTAGTGATGTCCGTGATCTTTATTAAATCAGGAAAACACTGACAAAACTTTATCATAATTTTTATTTGAAAATTCAAATCAAACATGGATAGCATCACTTCCCACAACCACAGACAATCCTCCTTGAATCCCCAACAGGCATACTCAATCCCTTTCATAGAGTCCTTATTAAAATTTCCTATAAATTTTAGTTATTTTTGTTATGTCTGTTACTCCTTATTAGGCACAGTTCCTTCAGTGCAGACTTATTATGAGATTCTAGGAAATAATTTTGACTACATAACTTGAATAGGTAATAGTTACTCACAATTTTGTATTTGTTTTTTGAATTGATTTATATAATTGGCAAAGCCAAAAAGGATGGGACCTTTACCACAAAGTGTCTTTTATAGAGAGTTTCAATACAATTTAACCAATATACCTAAGAGCTAAAACTATTTGGAAGGAACCAGGAAAATATTTTTCTTACCTTAAGTTGGGTAATAGTTTCTTAGACAGGACATTTAAAGCACAAGCAGCAAAATATAATTGAACTACATCAAAATGTATAACTTTTGGCTGCAAACAATACCATCAAGAAAATGAAAGACAATCTATGGAATCAGACTAAGTATTTGCAAAGCATATGTCTGCTATAGGACTTATATCCAAAAAAATTATAAAGAAATTCTACATCTCAACAATGAAAAGCCAAATAACCTAATTTAAAAATAAGCTAATGATCTAAATAGACATTTCTTCAAAGAAGATATATATATGGCAACTAAGCACACAATAAAAGGCTTGAAATCATTAGTCATCAGGGAAATGCAAATCAAAACTATGAGAAGACACCACTTTATACACATTAGGATGGCTACAATCAGAAAGACACCCAATAACAAGTGCTGGTAGGATATAGAGAAATTGAAATCCTCATACATTGCTGGTGTGAGTGTAAAACGGTGCAGCTACTATGGAAAACAGGTCAGCAGTTGCTCAAAAGATTAAACACAGAGTGAACATAAACCCAGATATTCTACTCCTAGGTATATACCAAGGAAAAATACAATTAAAAGTCCACATAAATACTTGGACATGCATATTCACTGCAGCAAAACTCATAATAACAAAAAAGTAAGAACCACCTAAATGTCTATCAACTGATAAGTGGATAAACAGCATGTAATATATCCATACAATGGAATACTATTTGGCAGTTTAAAAACTCAAGTACGAACATGTGTCAGAAAATGGATAAATCCTGAAAGTAACATGCTAAGTGAAGGAAATCACACACAAATAACCACATCCGCAGAATAAGCAAATCTATAGAGACAGAAAGTAGGTTCGTAGGAGGATATTGGAGGGAATTTGGGAGTGACTGCTAATGGTGTGGGGTTTATTTTAGTAAAAAAAAAAAAATTTGTAATTAGATGGCAGTAATTACTGCACAGTCCTTTAAGTATACCAAAAACCAGAGAATTGTATATTTAAAAAAATTATTCAGGCAGGACCCATCAAGCTTTTGGTTAGTGGATTGTATCGATGTGTATCAAATAAACATGGTATTTATATATCAGTATTTCTTAGAAACTAAAATTTAGAACATTTAAGAAGCTGCATAAACAAATCCTCAGGAATAGCTAAACTGCAGAACTGAAGATAAAATACAATTTAATTCATTTTCATGCATAAGCTGAGTATAGTCTATAGGCCACAGTTTCAGGAGCCAAGTTTGGGATCTACTTTAGGGAATACTGTGTTTGTTTCCTCATTTGTACAACTGGAAATTTGGCAATGTTGAAGATTCAACGTGGAAACTAAGCTTTAGTGTGGAATATTTCCTTCTGGTAATGCACATGTAATGATATAATTTTCCAAATCTAAACATTTGGTAATCACTGGCATATCTTTTCATGACAAAATACATGTATAACATGATGCACAGTCCAACTGGAAACCACTGATCATTCCCAGAAATCCACTTTTCAGCTTCAGTGTCGGCTGCCTTTTAAAACATTCCAGGAGGAATTCCAATACAAACATTTTGGGCAAAAGCAAGAAAGGCACACCCATTCCTATACTCTGTTTTATGGTTAAAGAAACTGTCTAAAATATGTTTATGACTCATCCCTCCCTATCCTGACAAAAGCAAATTTAAAGCAATTCGAGAAGATTAATGATTCCTCATATAAAGTGGGGGAGTGAAAACTAATTTGGGACTATGACAGCCAAACATTCATTTGTCATGACATGGCATTGAGGTGTCTTGGAAAATGACTAGAACCTCACTGTATATTGTATGATTGGAAGGACCAACTTCTGTTTTCCTTCCCTTCGTTTGTTAAACTCCGCCTCCTGTTGCCTCAGTTCATTTCCACTGAAGGTTATTAGCAATATTAACTCTCCATGGCATTCAAGTCAGGTGCCCAGTAGGAAGGCATGGGGGTGAGTAGGAGAGTGAGAGAAGGAGGAGGAAGATACAAAGGCTAGGAGGGGGAGGGCGGGTTGTGAGTTTGTAAGAACTAATTTGTCTAATATCCAGTAACAAAAGGACCATGTCTGTGCCGTGCCTTAACGCAACATCAATCACTGGGTAACTGCTCAACACACATAATGAAAATATTCTATGGCCAGCCCTGTGGACTGTACAGACAGCTGGAGAGATAATAACCCAAATGGAATTTTTATTTTAATGCAACTCCCATCCCTTAAAAACAACAATGAAACAGATTAAAGTTGGTAAAAATGTAACAGCCTTTCATAAAAGCTTAGTGTGATAACGTATTTATTCCAGCAGTGATGCCTAAAGAGCCTGAAATGTCTCTACTTGATTGTTGGGATTCTCCAGTTTAATGGCCCTTTTCTTTTTAATTCATTATGAGTTGCTTCAGTCTTTCCAGTCCTTGTGTCTAATAACATTAGCTTATCTGATTACATTTCAGTCAGCCCCTCCCCCCCCACTTTTTAAAGGATGCTGGAAAAACTATCCTTTATTCAGATTAACTTCATTTTCAAATCATAATTATACCAATATTTATATTTAAGTAAAATATTTAAAATATATATTTATACCTACATTATATACATAACAGTTGAAAAATAGATTCATTACTCCAAAAATTCATGGCAAATAGATCTGCTACATTGCAACAGAAATTTAGATCATATGTTAGAGAAAAAATATCCCCCCTTTTCCTTATTATTTTTCCACTACAAAATCCAAAATCTAAGCAAAAAGGTAGATCTTTTTTTATTTGTTATACTACAGCATCTTCTCTTCTGCTTCTGTACAGTGAGTTTAAAAATAAATTTGAAAATAGACATGAATAAACAGGAAAATTGTTTTCGAAATTTAATGATTTTTCTAAGAAATAATCAGCAACTAGGAGATCTACCTGAATTTTTCTAAATGTAGGTCATGAGGCACAAAGAAATCAGTGCATTATGGCATTCAATATGTTGTCACTAGAAAAATAATGAACTCTCCATACCAGAGTTATTTCTAAAGGACATTTTATAAAGGGGCAGAGAGGAAATATGAAAAATAGTAAGCCTAACAATGACAAACAGAAGGAAAAAAAATTAATGAAGTCAAGTAGAAAATATAATTTAAGATAAAAAGCCTCATTGAACTCTTCCTGCTGTTCTACTATAGCAGAATGATATATGATCAGCTTCCTTGATTTCTGGTACAAATTCTAACTCATTTAAGCTGCTTTAACATAAAGAAATTACATATAAAACGCCTATGTTAATAATGAGTAGAAGTATACTATCTTATCATAGTTGCACATTGTAGGACTGAAATAATTAAATTTTACAATAACCACATTTTAAATTTTATTTTTAGATGTATATACCATGAGGCTGCCAGAAACTCTTAGTACCTTTATATGATTTGACACAAATATTTTAACTGACTTTTTTCTTGAAGTTAAATCTTTGTTAATCAAAGAATTATGAAATGATTGATTAAAAAAGTAACTGATAACAGATCTAATATTTGGCCTACATTTTCACACAAGTTCCTAATTTTGCTTTAGTTTCAGCATAAAAAAAAAATCTTGCTCCTTGAAACAAAAATAAAAATCTCTTCCATGTCAAAATTCTGAATCAATTTTTCCCCTAAAAAATGACTAAATGCACGTACATGTGTATTCACACAAGCAAAGAAAGGAAGATGGTTAAATTTAACTTTCTGTAGCCCATTTTTTTTAAAAGTGTTTTCTCACTTCAAAATATAAAATTACACTGTAATATGAATACACTTTTCCAACTCTGTGTCTCTTCATTTTTTTCGAGCATCACTGCTTTAAAGAGAGGCCTAATTTGGCCAGACCTCTCCAGAAAACAGCTGGGAATTGGATCAGAAGTGTTTGATCCCAGCCTACAATACAGACTGCAATGATCTGTGGTATGTGAGCCCCAGTGTAATCTCCTGTACTGTACCTGGATTGTCTGTGTTAACCACAGAGTAGGGCAGAAGTGGTCATACTTATTTTCTGAGATGGGCTTATGAAAACACTGTAGCTCCTACTTGTACTCACTTCCTCTCTTGGATCATTTACTCTCGGAGAAACTAATATGTGATGAGCAGCCCTAGGAGAGGGCAATGTGGCAAGGAACTGAGGATTCCAACCAACAGCCAGTAAGGAACTGAAGCCTCCTGCCAAGACCCATTTGTGTGAGGTGGAAAGCAGCTTTTCAAGCCCTCGTAAAGCCTGTGGCCTTGGTCTACATCTTGACTGAAACCTCATGAGAGAAAATGACCCAGAATTACCCATCTAAACTGCTCTCAGATTCCTGACCTAAAGGAACTGTGTGAGATAAATAAATCTTTGTTGTATGAAACTGCTAGGATTTGAAATACTTTGTTATGCAGTGATAGATAACTAACACATTTCTTGCTAGCATTTTGCAACCAAGAAAAGTAGATATAGTGCTAAGACAGTGGCACGTTTCTGTTGCTAATAGGTATGTCATCTGGTTGGTGCATCAGCCTGGTTCATAAAGCCAGGACATGGATAATTTCATCTTCTTCCCAATGCAGGGCTATGCTACTAATTTATAACACCAACCAACAGAAAACAAAACAAAAATGACTGATCTCTTGTGACCCATGGCATTTTTACTGCATATACTTTAGGAAGAATCTTTTGAACAATACTCAAAATGAAAAATTAAGGCCATAAGGCCACAATAACATTTTCATTCTGTTAAAGTAGGTTCATTTTGATAACCTACAAACATTGCTTGCAGACTTCCCAATTTTGAGATTTATAAAGACTGGAATAGTTGTCACTATATACACATGATGAATGAATGAATGAACTAATTTACTGTACTACTAGGTTATATATTACTCCTGGAGTGGAATGTGAAAGCAAACAATGGGAACAATATCAATCAGTCCTTTCTAAATAAAAGTATATGCTGTAGCTACATACCCAGACATGGTGTATTCTCTAAGAGAACAAGGTTATAGAAAACCTTCCCCCCAGGTATTTTCTTATTATGAATAGTCACCCATATTAGTATGAAAGAAAATTCATTATGAAGAGAATGAATCCTGAGGCCTCTACTAAGTCATCTATGTTGGTGGCTCAGCATCCTTTATAAACTTGGTATTGTCTATTCCAGATGAGGACAGGGTCAAAGGTGATTTAATTCTACTGGATTCTAAGGAATGACTGTATTTTCATCCTGGCAGGTGATGAAGGAAGCTGAACTCTGGAATCAAGGTCATCTGATAAGTTTTGGGATTGGGATTTCATCGAATCTACAGGTCAATTTGAATCAAATAATCTTTCTACATTGGTGAAACCCCCGTCTGCCTACAGGAATACAGTGCTTAGCAAGCCAAGCCAGGCATTTGCTCCAGGAGCCACATTACCATGGCTAAAAACACCACAGGAATGATGGCTGCAGACTCTGTGCACTGCTGAGTTCTGCTGGAAAAGATTCAGTTATGATACATTTTTGGATCCCAGACAAAATGGCAAAGTAGAAGGAATCAAGCTCACCTCTTCTCATGAAAATACCAAAATCACTAACTGCTGAACAATGATTAGCAAAATAGACTATAAGCTACCAAAAAAAAGACACCCTATACCAAAAGACAAAGAAGCCACAGTAACACAATAGGAGGGGCACTTTTCTGATATAAGCAATCCCATACTCACTGAGTGGGCAAGCCACAAACTGGAAAATAACTACATTGCAGAGGCTCTCCCCCTGGAGAAAAAGCTCCAAATCACATATCAGGTTCTTCAGCCTTGAAATCTGGCTTTGGCAGTAGGAACCCCCAGAGCATTTGGCATTGAAGGCCAGCAGGGCTTGTGCACAGTAGCTCCACAGGACTGGGGAAAACACAGGCTCTGCTCTCAGAAGGTGCACACAAAGTTTCATGTGGACTGGGTTCCAAGGCAAAGCAGGAACTCCATAAGAATCTGAGCCAGACTTAGCTGTGGGTCTTGGAGGTTCTGGGAAAGCAGGGGCTGGGAGTGGCTCATTGCAGGGACAGGACCCTGGAGGAAGAAGTCTCAAGGAATAATCATCAGCATGAGCTCCCTTGAAGCTGACATTTTGGTGAAAGGTGATCCCACCCATCAACAACCTACAGGCACAAATGCTCAAAAGCCCCAGACCAAACAACAAACAGGGTGGGAACACAGCCCCACCCATCAGCAGACAGGCTGCCTAAAGGCCTCTAAGACACACAGCTGCCTCTAACAATCACCCAGTGATACAGTCCCATCCATAAGAGGGCTCCACCCATTAGTGGGCAAGCACCAGTCCCTCCTATCAGGAAACCTGCCACAGAACCTGTATCAACTTCACTCACAATGGGGCAGACACCAGATGCAAGTGAGGCGACAACCCTGCAGCTTGCAACAAAGAGACCACAAACACAGAAAGCTAGACAAAACGAAACCACAGAGAAATATGATCCAGATGAAGGGACAAGACAAAACCCCAGAAGAAGAGCTAAATGAATTGTAGATAAGCAATCTACATGAAAAAGATTTTAGAGTAATGATAGTAGAGATGATTCAAGATTTTGGGGGAAAAAACTGGAGGCAAAGACAGAAATTACAAGAAATATTTAGCAAACAAATAGAGGATTTAAAGAACAAACAAGCAGAGATGAACAACACAATAAACAGAAATGAAAAAAAATCATTAGAAGGAATGAATAGCAGAATACAGGAAGCAGAAGAACAAATATGTGAGGTGGAAGACAGACTGGTGGAAATCACTGATGTGGAACAGAAAAAGAAAAGAGAATAAAAAGAAATAAGAACCACATGAGATCTCTGGAACAACATTAAATGCACCAGCATTCACACTACAGGAGTGCTAGAAGGAGAAGAGAGAAAAGGCTGGAGAAAATATTTGAGGAGATAATTGCTGAAAACTTCCCTAATATGGGAAAGGAATCACTCACTCAAGTCTCAGAGGCACAATAAATATGATATAGAATAAACCCAAGGAGAAACGCCTGAGACACATATTAATCGAACTGATCAAAATTAAACACAAAGAGAAAATGTCGAAAGCAGCTAGAGAAAAGCAACAAATAACATACTAGGGAACCTTGATAAGGTTATTGGCTGATTTTTCAGCAGAAACTCTGCAGGTCAGAAGGGAGTGGCATAATATACTTAAAATTATGAAAAGGAAAAACCTACAACCAAGAATATTCAAACCAGCAAGGTTCTCATTCATATTTGAAGGTGAAATCAAAAACTTCATAGACAAGCAAAAGCTAAGAGAATTCAGCACCATCAAACCAGATTTAAACAAATACTAAAGGAACTTATCCAGGCAGAAATAAAAGGCCACAACTAGAAAAAAGTAGATTACAAATTAGGAGGCTTACCAATAAAGGCAAACGTACAGTTAAGTAAGTAGGGAAATCGTCCACACTCAAATATGATATCAAAACCATTAATCAAAAGAAGGGGAGAGTACAAATGCAGCATACATTAACTGCATTTGCAATTAATAGATGCAACTTAAAACATATATGTACACACACACACACACACACACACACACACACACACACACACACACTCCTATATCAAAACCTCATGCTGGAGTTCCTGTCGTGGCACAGCGGTTGACGAATCTGACCAGGAACCATGAGGTTGCGGGTTCTATCCCTGGCCTTGCTCAGTGGGTTAATGATCTGGCGTTGCAGTGAGCTGTGGTGTAGGTTGCAGATGTGGCTCGGATCCTGCGTTGCTGTGGCTGTGGCGTAGGCCGGCGGCTACAGCTCCTGTTAGACCCCTAGCCTGGGAACCTCCACATGCCGTGGGTGTGGCCCTAAAATGACAAAAGGCAAACAAAACAAAACAAAACAAAAAAACATCATGCTAACCACAAACCAAAAATCTCCAATAGATACAAACACAAATAAGAAAAAGCAATCCAAACACAGCACTAAAGATAGTCATCAAACCACCAGAGCAGGAGAACTAAAGAAGATGGGAGAAAAAAGACCAACAAAACCAAATCCAAAACAGTTAACAAAATCACAAAAAGAACATACATATCAACAATTACCTTGAATGTAAATGGATTAAATACTCAAACCAAAAGGCACAGACTGGCTGAATGGATACAAAAGCAAGAAGCATATATTTGCTGTCTAATAGTGGCCAACTTCAGTTCTAGGGATATATACAGACTTAAAGTGAGGATGGAAGAAGATATTCCATGTAAATGGAAATCAAAAGAAAACTGAAGTAGCAATACTCATATCAGACAAAAAGACTTTAAAATAAAGACAGTTACAAGAACTAAAGCAGGACATTGCATAATGATCAAAGGATCAACCCAAGAAGAAGCAATGACAATTGTGAATTTATATGTACCCAGAGTAGGAGCACCTCAATATATAAGACAACCAGTAACAGCCATGAAAGGAGAAATCAACAATCATACAATACCAGTGGGGAACTTTAACACCCCACTTATAGTAATGGACAGATCAGAAAATCAACAAAGAAACACAAGTCTTAAATGATGCATTAGACAAGACGGACTTAATTGATATTTATGGAATATTCCATCCACCTGAAAGCAGCAGAATTCACATTCTTCCCAAGCACACATGGAACATTCTCCAGGACAGAACACAGCCAGGCCACAAATCAAGCCTCAGTAAATTTAAGAAAACCAAAATCATTATCAAGCATATTTTCCAAACACAACATGTTAAGACTAGAAATCAACTACAAGAAAAAACTGCAAAAAATACAAACACGTGGAGACTAAACAATGTGCTATCAAATAACCAATGAACTATTGAAGAAATCAATCAAGGTCATCTGATAAGTTTTCATGAAAATAAAAGAAGAGTAAAACTGCAAAAAGTAAGATGATAATTATTGTATGATAATGTAGACAAGCTATGAAATCCTCCGAGCTTCTTCTGAAGAACACTTCTACATATGAAATCAAAATCCAGGGGCAAGGCTCCATTATTCTTCCAACCTGCCTACCCTTGCAGTTCTGAATGCTACAAGCGATCCCTAAATTCACAAATTACTATTGAGAGCTAAAGCAGGGCCAAGTTGGAAAGCCCATACCTCTTGGCATTAAGTAGTCCAGTCACCTTGCCCATTTTTGGTAATATTACCCATTTTCTTTGAGAGACACAGCTCTGACCTGGACAGCTTCTACTTTGAGAACTGGCTAAGAAACTGAAGAGATGTGTCTGGGACAGAGAAACTGAGTAGTGATCATATTTCTCCAGTAGAGATGTGAGTACAAATTTACAAATTCTCAATTTCTCTCAGAGTCAGATTCACATACAATAAAGAGAGATGATGTTCTTACACCTCACTTCCATGATTATTGCATCCAACTTATTCTTTTGGTTGCCACTCCCCTGTCCATAGTCCCGTTTCCTGCAAAGTAGTGCCAGGCTGGTCTTCATGTGGAGCTGGCCACTGACTGGACCAGGTGTGGAGCGGGGTGGGAACTGACTCAAGGGTAACAAATCCCTGAGGTGGCCAGTAACAAGCTAGTACTTCAAGAGCAGTAGCGCTCTTAGAAGAGCACTGTTATTCTTCAGGCAGCATAACATCTTTTTTTTTTATTTTTTCATTTTTTTTAACAAGTGCTGACACACTTATAAAAGCATTATTCTCCTTTCCCAAAGATTCTATTTTTCAACACTTTCTTCCTCCTCTTTATCTTGCATGCCAAGATGAACCAGCCTTCAGTTGACATACATTATTCTAGGGGATAATTTGTAAAATTAGACATATCATTGGCTATGTTTGCTGAACCGTAAGAGCCACAGATTTTGTCCTTGCCTAGGTAACAAATATTTCTGAACAACAACTGTTCAATGAGGAGAAATATCTCCTTAATTTGCATGCTGAAATTTAAACCTTTGAAAGAGCTGTGATTCTTTCTGAAAGAATAGTTTTTCATTTGCCTTATCCTAAAAGTAGTTTTGTGTAAATCAGAATGCTATTTTCAAAAGGAATTCTTATTTCATTTAACATTTTAATAAAACACACACTGCTTTTTTTGGTTAAAATTCTCTGAATAAATGAACATAGCCATAAAACTATAATAATATGACCAGACATTAGATACCCAGGTAAAGTTACCACATTGGTTTAGCTAGAATACCAAGAACCATGTTCGTACTTTCCTGCTCCAGTAAAATTCATATGTCTACATCTTGGACACATTAACTTCATGTATTTTCCTGAACATTGTGGCTATCTTCCCACCATTGAGCAAAGAAAGATCTATAAAGTAATATTAGCCTCTTCATTCTCAGTGCAGTAATCCCGTGAAAAAACTAATATCCTGGGCAAACATCATAAATATGTTTTACTGTATACTACAGAGTGTTTGCATATCTTAAAATCTTCAATACCTCCTTTCAATAGCAAAACAAATCAGGTCAGACATCATTAATTAGCTTTTCAAAAACTCAATAATTAACCTAGCTAAGACTTACAGCTCCTTTATCAGATTATTTTAATATATTATGAAGAGTACAACATTTGTGACCTACAATAACATAAAATGGTAGTGAACAGACATAGTGATTATTATGATGGTTCTGTCTGAAACACCTTCTTTGTCAATATACAAAGCTGCTTTAGATGTGTAAATGAATCCTCTGCTGTCACCACTCAGAGTATTGTATAAACAACTGACATTCACACAAAATACCTTTATGCTTAATACCTTCATATTTTCATTTTTACCTAGCCAATTATTTTCAAGCACGCTCTATCAAGATCATTAGTGCTCATTTTATTTTAAAATGTTCGGATAAGAATTCCAAAGCACATGAAAACCATGGCGCTATTTTTCAAAGGAAAGACTGTCACACAGACAGGGTTGAAAGAGTCACATATATGATGGTTTAAGAAAAATCATATTAAAATGACGGCTTCTGTTAGGATGCTGACAAATTTAACTGTTCTAGAATACAAGGTTACAATTTCAGTGACAAGTAAATTAAAGGGAAATCAGATATTCTATAATCAATGATTTATCTTTCCTCCTCTTCTTTAACTAAGGAATTAAATCCAGCCCCAGTTAGTCTAGTTATCTATGATGTGCAAGGCAGACATGATCCATTGTGTACCCACTGTGAGTGACAGCATGAATGACAGCCTTTGCCAGTCAAAGCTGTGATAAGGACTGGATTCTGAAGGAAGCTCCTCTTTGAGAGCCATCTGCATTGTCCTAGCCCATCACTTCTGGCAGAAGGCTGATTCGGAGATAAGAAGGTGATGGTGCTGAGTTTATTTCAGAGAAGGATCTCAGCAAACTAATCAGTGCCATCTGCATTTGAACAACACTCATCAATTTGGTTTCTTTCTTTCCTTCTCTTTCTTTCTTTTTTTTTTTTAACTTTTCACTGAATACTTCCAAAGCTTCACTACATTTAGTGTGCTACCAAAAACAGACTCTCAGTATTCAAGAGAAAAACCAAACCAAACAAAAAACATGGAAAAAAATCTAAGAATAATGAAAAGACAGAAGCAGCAAGAGGGCTTGTGAAGGCTTCTATTGTGATGGCCTCAGATTGGTGAGATGCTAGCAAAGGCTGTGTTATAGGCTCTCAGAGATTCAGATGCTAATGAAGAGGCAAAGGTTTATTGGAGACCTCCAGAGAAAAGGATGGCCTCTGCCCACGAGGTGTGTATAAGTGAAAACAACAACAAAAACACTATCAATAGAGGGGCAGACAGAAAGCTAAATAAAAGGGATCCCTGTAAGCAAACTGAAATCCAAGTAGAATTAGGAAGGTAGGGAAACTTCACTTCAGACAAGGACTGCAGAAGTTTTAATTGTCCAAATTCTCAGTCTGTTTGTGCCTCACACACACACAAAATAACTAGACATGAAAAGTTTTATCATATCTAGAGAAATGGTTGTCCCCACAAAGATTTTGGGGGGACCTTGACACCCAGATCAAAGCAAAGCAAAATGTGATAAGCCACACAAATCATGATATGCTTTCCCTCCCATTGCCTTTCTCAAATATAAACTACTTAATAGGACTTAGAAACTATTAACTGTCAATAGCCAACGAGAACTGGAGAGATCTTCTGGTGGAATGCTACGGGAATAAAAGACAACAAGACAGCCTGTATTTATTTTTTTCTTTTATCAAATTGCTAATCATATGTGGGGTGTGCCATGGTGGATGAAGTAAAAGCAGGATGAGAAAGAGGAAGATCAGAATCAGATGGAAAGAAGGCAGAGTGGAAGATGGAAAAAAGGATCCAGCATGCAAGCAACAAGCAGAGGTCTGAGAAACAAGTGGCAGGCAGGTACTGAGGACACAGAGGGACAGAGCTCTCCCTAGTCACTGAGGAAACGGTCTGCTCCACCAACTGACAAAGCAGAAGTTCAGATGGAGTCCCACCCAGGTTCAAGGTGGGGTGGTAGCAGTTGGAGGGAGTGTGAAAGGCTGGTATTCTGCAGCATGTGGCTGCCTGGAAAGAAGAGCTTATAGGGAAACTTGTACTGCTTCCCCAGGCCTGCAGCATGAATCTCAGCCCATGCTTTCCTATCTCAGAGCCTTAGCATACTGATTCCAAATGGTCCCAGAGCAACCTGAAACCCAGTGAACCCAATTCTCCAACAGAAATATTAATTCTCTCAATTCCATATTAAGGGCTAAACAGCCATGTGGTGGTTTAGAGGCATTGTCTTTAAAGTCAGGCTGCCAGGATTTGAACCCTAGCTGTATCACTTACTAGCTGTGGGACTCTGGCAAAATTACTTAAATTTTAGTTGCTTGAGTTACTAAAATGGGGATATTATTAATCGTCTTTACTTCTCAAAGGGTTATGGAATGATTAAATGGACAAATCTATGTAAATCATTTTGCACAGTAACATGACTCACAGAAGGTTCTCAACAACTATTTTATCATTGTGGTTGTTATTATTTCATGTGCTTCAGGTCAATGAGGTAAAGAAACTGTCCTTCTCAGCCCTACTCCCCACCCCACTTTCCACTTCCAGACCATTTCTATCTTCCTCTTGCAGAACTTGCCTCATATTTTACTGTGAAAATAAAATTTACCAGAGCCAAGTTCCTTATAAACAGATCTGCAAACTCACTGATAAAGGAAATGTTCACATACTAAGGTACAGGGAAGTCATTACGGCTTATACATGAGTTAACTTGAATTTTTTGCTAACTAAAACAGCCTGTTTGTGGCCTATCAAACACATATTGTGCGTCCGCTTTAAAAATTAGAGAAAAGGGCATGTTGACCCAAAGTAAAGAATGTCCCTATTAAAAACAAGTGTGAAATACCTCCCTTTCTGGGACCCAATGCCTGTGTTCCTTCAATAAAAAGACTCCCTTCCCAGGCATCAAGGCCATTCTGTATGTGCTGGTCTGTTTGCTTTTTTTTTTTTTTTTAAACCTTGAAGAAAAGTGTCCCTGACTTGTTTAATGTTTGTTCTGACAAGATATAAAACTGTGCTGGAAAAAACCCTGCATGTCTGGAGTAGTTCCTCAGAGAAGTCTGAGAAGCAGGCTTCTGGGCTAGTCCTCAATTTGGCTAAAATAAAACTCTTTCATATTCTTACTACAGATCGCATATTATTTTCATTGACATCATTTACAGATTCACGTATCTTCTCTTTTTCGATCCTTTTATATCTAAGACATGTAAAGACTTATCCTTTCACAAATACTTAGATTTCACTGTGACTTTACTTCCAGGCTTTTTATTCCAATTTCTTTTTCTTTCTTCCCCTCTTTCTTTCTCTCTTTCTTTCTCTCTTTCTTTCTTTCTCTCTCTTTCTTTCTTTCTTTCTTTCTTTCTTTCTTTCTTTCTTTCTTTCTTTCTTTCTTTATTTCTCTCTTTCCTTCCTTCTCTCTCTCTCTCCCTCTCTCTCTCTCTCTCTCTCTCTCTCTCTCTTCCTTTTCAGGGCCACATCTGCAGCGCATGGAAGTTCCCAGGGTAGGGGTCGAACTGGAGCTGTAGCAACTGGCCTACACCACAGCCACAGCAACCCCAGATTCAAGCCGCATCTGTGACCTGCGCCACAACTTGTGGCAATGCTGGATCCTTAATCGACTAAGGGAGGCCAGTGATTGAATCTATATCCTTACAGACACTATGTCGGGTTCTTAACCCACTGAGCCACAACAAGAACTCCTTACTCCTAATTTCTAACTGAGATCCAATAGCTATTGGCCTTCAAGACCAGAAACAATTGCTTCTGGTCATTGATTTGTATATAGGCATGTTCATTTGTAAATGGACACATAATCTTAGCTTAAAGTATATGAAATAATTAAGAATTTTAACATTTCTAAAACTATGAATAGGTCTTCATGAAGTAAAATAAAAGAAACATGGTACAAACGTACCTGCTACTTCTCTGCTTTTAACAATCTCAAATTCAATGTCTCAAAGTCTAAATATCCCCTATATTCAGTCTAATTGGTTCACTGTGTTACTTATGCTTCTCATATCAATTGCAGGTAGTTTGCAATTTGTGAAGTGAATCGGTCTTTTCCAAAGCCTATTCATTTTTCAGGTGTTTCAAGTTTGAGTTCACCCTAGTGATTTTCTCAGGCTTTTTTTTTTTTTTTTGGTCAAAATTGTAATGGAAGAAAATAGCTACATAAACTCACAATGTGCTATGATATAAAGATGGATACTTAAAACCTTTTGATAATATGAGCTAAATCAAGTGTCAAAAATATTTGGGGGGGTGATTTCTTGTAAGATGATTGCACTGAATGCATAACAAGTCATGTAGATGCATACTCTGCGATAGCATTTCCTTTCCAGAAATGCAAAAAGACTTTAATCATCCCTACTTTGAAAATATAAGACAATAATTTATTTTGATTTCCTTTGGGCTGCTGGACAGTATTGCTCTGAATGCATTTCTTTCAATTTCAGACGGACCAAATGGCTCTTGGCTTTCCTTCTTCTGACAATAAGATCTAACAAACAAATGGAAGTTTACTCCAGCATATTTAGCGTTGTGCTAAAAGCTTAATGTACTAGCTCTTTTAATTCTCTCATCAATCTTATAAAATAGGTATAATTAGGGCAAACCACAGGAAACTGTCTGTTGTTATTGTCTTTACCATGTATGACCCATACACTTGCAAATTTATATAATTTAATCTAATTTTAAGACTATTTTACAGATGAGGAAACTCAGGTATAGAAAGGTGAAGTTAATTACTTAAGGTCTGTGTCACACCCAGGTCTGTATGGCTCAAGAACTGGAAAGACAAAACTCGGAATGGTATATTTTAGCAAAACTTGGAGTCCCCATTGTGGCTCAGTGGAAACGAATCTGACTAGCATCCATTAGGACATAGGTTCCATCCCTGGCCTCGCTCAGTGGGTTAAGGATCCAGTGTTGCCGTGAGCAGGTCGAAGACTTTCATATCCTGCGTAGCTGTGGCTGTGGTGTTGGCCAGAGGATACAGCTCTGATTCAACCCCTAGCCTGGGAGCCTCCATATGCTGTGGGTATGGCCCTAAAAAGATTAAAAAAAAAAAAAAAAAAACTTAGCAAAACTTGAAATATCAAGAGGACCCTTCTTATAATGGGAAAGTTTCATCAATGATAACTCGAGTTCTACAACACTGAGTTATGAAAGGTTTAACTCATATTTTATCAAATAATTCTTAGTATTTTGTCATTCTGAGTAACATTCACTATGCTAACTTAGAAGCATGAAAGGAAAATAGTTCTTTGAACAATACATAATAACCTTAAATTATTCACTGTTACTGAAAATCACATAGCAAAGGATCTTTAAATGTCTAGCTTATCTCCTGAGGAAACTAGAAAAAGTACATTAATGTCTCTGTATTCTATAACTTTCGGATTAATCAAAGTTCTGGCCTCCAGGCAGACTGGCCAGTTGCTTCAGAAGAGAAGCAGGAATCCAAGATTACAGAGGAGTATTGTTGGTTCATCTTCAGAAGTCAGGTCTAAACAATTTGAATAAAAACAGTATTTGGCTTCAGTGATAGTTTATTAAGATATTTTCTTTGGGAGTTCCCTTCGTGGCACAGTGGTTAACGAATCCGACTAAGAACCATGAGGTTGCGGGTTCGATCCCTGGCCTTGCTCAGTGGGTTAAGGATCTGGCGTTGCCGTGAGCTGTGGTGTAGGTTGCAGACGCGTCTGGGATCCCGCGTTTCTGTGGCTGTGGTGAAGGCCGGCGGCTACAGCTCCTGTTAGACCCCTAGCCTGGGAACCTCCATATGCCGGCGGGTGCAGCTCTACATCATAAAGGCAAAAAGACAAAAAAAAAAAAAAAAGATATTTTCTCATAAGTTTAATGGAGTTTAATTTGTATAAGCAATGCCAGATGAAATAACATTTACTTAAATAAACTAGAAAAGAAATTTAATCAGCAATTAAGAAGCTCATTTTGCCCGTTCTTAGTAGTCATTATTTTAGCATTATTCCATGATTAAAGAAAAAAAAGCACATTAACACTACATTACTGCACACACTCACACCAAAAATAACAACAGATATATTTATTGTCATGAACAATGTGCTGAACTGACTTTTAAAAGCATGATTAGGGGATTGATTAAAAGTGACTAAGATGGCTGAATTAATTTTACCAGCTACCATGGGATTTGTAAACACATGCTCTGACAAATATATACTCTTTGATGAACTTTCCTTTTTAAAAAGCATAAAGTGGAAAAAACTTATTAGCGTATCAGTGTACGTGAAGTATTAGCACAGAATGTGTGGGTATTAGCACTGGCTTTAGTGAAGGGAAAGCACACCGAGAACACATTCCTTATTCAAATACCATCCTGCTACTTTGGGAGAATGACTATGCAAAACATTGACAACCAGAATTGCTTCAAGGGAGGTTCCAATCTCTGATGCCTCCCAAATGAATAAACATCAAGTTGTACTCCCAATAACTAGCAGAGGATGCTATCAAGAATATGTAGTCGATTTCCTGTATTTACTTGGGATGAACATGAACGGTGAAACGGAGGTAAGGAACAAGACCGATATCTAAAAGGAAAATGTCATTTCAAGTTCATCAGGTTGGTTACATTCTGCTTTACTGTGTCTAAATTTGTTCAAGATGCACCCACCAGTGAACACTCCATGGATGCTGCTCCCTGGAGCACTTTGATAATACCCCAAATACTCACGTCCTGCTAAGTACAGTAACAAGGCAGAAGTGCTTCATCCTAGTCACAAAATAAAACCCACTTGGTTCTACCTAAATGCTCCCTATGGTGGTCTCCTCTCTTTCTGGGTCTCACAAGACTCATAAGATATGCCTGCTTTGAGACCCAAATACATTCTAATTTTACCCTTCCCTGGAGGGAAGACAGCTATACGGAAATTGTAAGCCCACCAGTGAAGACATATGGGGGTGAGCTCTTAGAAACATCTTGGCCACTGCCTTTTTTAGAAGAGATCCAGACAGGTATAAGCAGAAATTTGACAACTAACATTTTAAACAAAGTTGAGCTGTTTTATAACAAAGTCTCCAAACCTGTAGTTCTGTATTTTTAAATGATGTATATATACATATATCAAACATATTTACATATCAAATGTATTTCAGGTACTACACACGTCAGATGTCAATAATACAAAGCAATTTTACTCTACATTTTGCCCAGTGGCTCTGATAAAAGATGAAAAACAACTATGTTTATAATTGGAAATTTGATTTTGCTTTAGATTATTTTCCATAGTCCTTTTAAAATGCATAGCTAATACAGTTGGACAAACCCTCTTCCTGTCCTCTGAGCCAGATTAACTGTAGTTTGGATTCATAATCATATTTACCAGGTTTTTTCATATCTGACTTGTATACTAGAGTTTGTTAATAGCAACCATGCCTAGCATAGATACAAAATAAAATACATTTTCATTAGTTCAGTAAGCTTAAACAAATACATCCAAATGCATAACTATGTATAAAGAAGGCTATGTAAGGTATCTTATATATGCGTATATCTTTATTAGCATTGTATATTCATGTATGTATATACACACACATTTGGTATCCTTTACGTGAGTGTATACGTGTGCGTGTTGTGTATATATATATATATATATACACACACACACACACACACACACACACACAGAGTGGTTAAACATTATTTTATATCTCATTATATACCATGTGATTGTCAAAGATGATACAACTGAAAGGTAGCAGTTACTGAAAAGATTCTGAGCTCTGAACCAACAGGGAGCTAAAAGAGATAGTGGCCATTTCAACCTTAAGCCCCTGGCCTTACCCACTGATTCAAGGACGGGAACTAAGAAATTATAGACTTTTCACTGTTTACCCTTCTTCCTCACAAGCTGTAGAAAGGTTTTATTCAAATTGAACAGACCTTTCAGTTTGATTGATGTTCACAGCTACAACCACTTCCCCAAAATTAAAGCAGCAGAAATCAAGGAGCATACTCTAACAGTGATAAGTGTTGCCCTTTAAATTTCAACAAATGTGTCACTGTTGGGGTATCTTAGGTACAGAGGTAAAAGCTTTAGCAAAGAACATCAAAAGTGCAGAAAGGGGCCCGGGCTTTAGCGCCATGGATTAACTGCAAGAGGAACGTCCCTTAACAAACAAGCTGGTTGGAGGTGTGCAAGCTTCCTGACAGTCACTACGGCTGAAGAAAAGAAGGGATGCCTGGAATAGAGAGGGGTTTTTAAACGGTCTGAAGGATGCAAAAGCAATACTGGACCTACCACCCCAATTTAGCACAGCAGAATATGTACTGAAATTGGAAAGGAGAAAAAGCCTTCTCCTTAATAGAAGGAAAGCAGGGAAAATAAAAATAAAGTGGGACTGAACCTTCAAGGGAAATAGAAATTGTAAATGACCATATTCCCTTGGAGAGAAACTGATTGAAAAGATGGGAAGATAAATAATTCAATTCAAACACTCGGGACCAAATAATACATCATTCAGTCTTGTTTGCTTTCATTTTCCCTCTTATACTCAAAATTTAATTAAAACATTAAAATGATTCGTCCATGTATGAGTACCTGAATATCCTAAATTGCATATTATATACTGCCATTCATTTTAGCAAATGATATTGTATTCTCTTTCTTTAAAAATTTCAATTATAGTCTGCTTTTTTGAGGAATTCTTTGCATCTTCATTTTTCAGCTCTAGGCAGGAAATCTGGTGCATCTAGTTAGGGTTGTTTTGCTTTCACAGAGGAAAACATTCTGGGTAAAAGAGATGGCACTGGAATTACACTTGCCTCTAATTACAGGTGTTTGGTGCTCAGAACGTTCTGACACCCTTGCCCTTACTGTGGATGGAGTGTGTTGATCCTAAACCTTCTACTTGCTTTCTAATCCTTTACTGCTCAATCTTCCAGCTTGACCTTATTACTCTGGTTGTCTGTCATCTACACAGAACAATACAAATATTTTTTCAAAGTGAGGGGTGTTTTAAATGAATGGTTGTGAGTTATGGTTGTGAAGTCAATTTAGTGGATCATAACCAGAAAATGAAATTGAAGAGACTAGATAGAAAATGGCAAAGTCCGCCAGCTGTAATAATGGCAAAAACACGGCAAGGTAAACAGTATGGGTATGTCGCGATGTAAATGTATTACTGTTGGTTAGGGTCAAAAAACTTTGAAAATCACTACTGGAGAAGAATACTTATTCATGAAACTAAAAAGTCAAAAACATCCCCAAGAGAATTACCTTAGGCAACTTTTGCAATTTATCTGATAACAGATTTATCATATTCAATGTCTCTAAAATGCATACACTTTAAAACTACTTACTTCTTATCATAGCCTATGTCCCATTATTAGCAATGGTAACAGTTGCTATTTGGATTACTTGGATATTTTGTCACAATACCTAAACTCCAAAAATAACATTAACTGAGAGAGATCAAAGGTTAGACTCTCTAGCAAATGATCTTTGACAGAAACTCTATAAATTTGGAGTCCTGAGTACTGTTCATCAGCTAACCTTACCTGATTTCTCTAGAAAGGGTCTCTCTTCTCTCTGGCTCACCATAGCAGTCAACTTTCTCCCTATTGACATGAGTCTGTTGAGATGAGTTGTCAAGTCCTGGTCTCCTCTTCCCTAGTACAGCTCATCTCATCTTCCTTCCTCAGGGACTCATTGTTATATACTTTTAGAATTATTACATGGGGGTTTCAGTTAAAGAAGATAATATGTATAAAAATATCATCACTGGTGCCAACAATTTTGGTTTCTTCCCTTTTCAGAAAAATCTTCAAACTATACCATGCTAAACACATTGGTACAGACAACTCTCACAGGAACGTTAATTTCCTTTTTTCATTTTTTATTAAAGTAGAGTTAACATAATGTTGTGCCAATTTCTGCTGTACAGCAAAGTGACCAAGTCATATATATATATGTGTATGTATCTATATGTATACGCACACACATTCCCTTTCTTAATATATTTTCCATCCCAAGAGACTGGATATAGTTCCCTGTGCTATAGAGTAGAACTTCATTGCTTAACCATTCTAAATGTAATAGTTTCCATCCACTAACCTCAAACTCTCCATCCATCCCACTCCCTCCCTGCAACCACAAGTCTGTTCTCTATGTCTGTGAGTCTGCTTCTGTTTTGTAAATAGGTTCATTTGTGCCATATTTTAGATTTCACATATAAATGATACCATGTTTTATTTGTCTTTTTCTTTCTGACTTACTTAGTATAATAATCTCTGGTTGCATCCTTGTTGCTGCTAATGGCATTATTTTGTTCTTTTTTATGGATAAGTAGCATTCCACTGTATATGTGTACCACATTTTAATCCATTCATCTGTTGATGAACATTTAGGTCATTTCCATGTCTTGGTTACTGTGAATAGTGTTGCTATGAACACAGGGGTACAGGAATCTTTTTGAATTATAGTTTTGTCCAGATATATGCCCAGGAATGGGATTGCTGGATCATATGGTAGTTCTATACTGAGTTTTTGGAGGAACTTCCATACTGTTCCACAGTGGTTGTACCAACTTACAAGGAATGTTAATTTCTAAAGTAAGGTTTTCTAATTCTTTAAAGCAAAGATTCAAATGCCACTGAGTCATCATATAATGATATGGCATATATTCGTTTTTAAGATTAAATATTAATCTTGTACTTAAATATTTATTTTTAAGATTACTATATAACAAAGAGAAGTAATGATCACACTATGATACTTCAAAAATCATTTCACAAATATTACTAAAGTATACACCCACAGCCAGTACTCACTTCGAAGAGAAATATTTCCTCTGCTATATTAATTTATAAAATAGATACACTGGAGATGAGAATCTAGCCCAGTGCTGTCCAGTAGAAATCATAGAGCATAGGTGAAGCCACACTGAGTAATTTTAAATGTTAAATTTTCTAGGTCCCACATTCAAAAAACTAGCGTGTTGAAGTTAATACTAACAATACATTTTATTTAACTAAAAATATTGTCATATGAATGAGTCTTTGAAATCCACAGAATCTCAATTCAGACTTGTACTTATTTTAATTCCTCAAACAGTTATCTGTAGCTAGCGACTACTATATTGGAAACAACAGATCCAGAAGGTGACTATGTGTTTGGATTTATAGGACTATTTACTGTAAAATTGCTTTAAAACAGTTATTCTTGATGGATGCATCTATGAAAGCTGGTGGCTGGATCATAAGAATCTGTGTCTGCAATGGAAAATAATATTATCTTTCTGATATGTAGTAAACGGATATACTCTTTCTCCATTAAAACAACTTCATATAACTTTTAAAATTTGTTATTTCATGTTTCACAAAAACGCGTTAGAACATCCAGGCATTTCAACAGCACAATAAGCTGGACTACTGATTAAAACAGTAACCTCTTTTCTGAATTTAAAATGTGGCCTGATTTTCAAAAAACTGTTTTGCATATAAATTTCATAGGTTTTCTTCTAAAGTATATGTGTAATGTGAGATATAAATAGTATAATGATTAAGGAAATGCATAAGAACTTGCTGATACTTGCAAAATCCCATGCAGAGGAATAAAAAAAGAAAAAATGTATATCACTTTTATTTAGACACAACTTTTATTTAGACAATCTTACTCTGTCATAGTATGTTATGACGTCATTTTAAAAACATTAACTGCAACAAAAAACTCATTTTTTTCAGGAGTTCCTGTCATGGCTCAGTGGTTACTGAATCCAACTAGGAACCATGGGATTGTGGGTTCGATCCCTGGCCTTGCTCAGTGGGTTAAAGATCTGATGTTGCCATGAGCTGTGGTGTAGGTCGCAGATGCGCTCGGATCCCGCGTTACTGTGGCTGTGGCGAAGGCCGGAGGCTACAGCTCCTGTTAGACCCCTAGCCTGGGAAACTCCACGTGCTGCGAGTGTGACTCCAGAAAAGGCAAAAAGACAAAAAAAAACCATTTTTCATATATTACTGAAAGTGTATTCTTATACATAAATAATTCATGGAAGTTTAATTATAGAGATATGGATACCTAAAATAGCTAAATGCCTAAAATTCAAAAGAAATAAACCTAAGCAATTTTTGTTTTATGTAAGAAGCCATACAACTAAATTTTTGGATAATGTCTTCATAACATACTTTCTGTTTGAGATTAGGAATATGTTATAATATGATAACCCAGGTTAACTTGTCATTTACTGTAATATCTTTAAAATTTTAGAAAATTGATATAATCATCTCTATGAGAAATTTATTAATAACATAAAACTAATTTATTAATAAAATAAAACTAATGTGTATCACTATAAAAATGTGCAGATAATGTTCAGACATTTTATAATTCATTGCTAGAAAAGAGAAAATTAAATGTTTAAATTATAGTACTTGTTGCTGCATCAGTGACATTTTTTGGATAACAAATAATTTCATGACTGATTTAAAGTATATTATCATTTCAATCTGTATGAAAATTTATCTTTTCTAAAGCTTGGTTATGATTATTTCTTGCTTTTATTTGCCTGAACAATAAAATAAGAAGACCTATCTCTTCATCTGGCAAAAAAATATTACTTTTTCATCTTCTGTTTACCTTAGGAGCATTCAATTTCAATAGCTTCACTGCTTTTAGACTTTATTCTATTTTATTGTTCTTTTATCATATGTTTTTTTAGATACATATCAAACTCAGCTGAAGGTCTTACATAAATTTCAAGAATGGGATCAATATGTTCATATAACACTAACAAGCTAAAATATTTGTATTTTAAAAATTGGCTTTGATCTTTCACTCCAATCACAATGAGGAATTATTCTATTTAGATGTTTCCTTTTTAAGGCATATTCTATCCATAGAAAATTGTTCCAGCATTGTCTATCTCCTGTCAATTTAAGGCTGCAACTGAGATGCAAACCTTGAGGGTAAAAGAGAGTGCTTTATTTTGCTGGGCTTAAAGGAAATGCAATATTTTGATAAGATCCAGAAAGTGCTAAACAAAAGCAATATAACCACTAATCTAGCCACCTTCATTGATACTCAGACAGCAGAATGAGGAAACATATTTCTTTACTGGATTGGCCTTATTTGCCTTTTGCCATGTTTTTCATTATTCTAGTAATGTAGTAGATTCAAGGTTTTTAAAAAATAACCTTTTTTTCAAAATTTACAAAAAAAAGAAAGTGATCAGACTCCAGATGCCTTTAAATAACTATGTTTCTAATGACTCAGAGTTAAATTTTTCAAAATTAATATTACACATTTCACAAATGCATTTGTTTTATAAAATGAGCATCAGCTATAAATATGGAGTACCTTTCTAGTATGAGTCTAAAACTGCCTAGTACACAATCCTCAGAGTTTAGTTACAAAAGGTTATGGTAAATGGCAGCATTGGTGGACCAACGCATGAAGTGTGTTGTAAAGAACCAGTTTTAAATATATAAGTTTGGATTCTTTTGCAAGATAAAGAGACAGTTCCATTGGTTTATAACTTCACAACATGAAAATAAAATTGTAAGCTTTCCAACCAGCAATCCCAATATAATTATTCAAATTAAAAAATTACAATAATTCTAAAATGTTCTTGATGATTAGACAATCTCTGTTCGAGTAAATTAAAGGTAATATGTCACATTTATTAACCTTTAATTTATTAATCATTATGTGATCACTGTCTTCTTATATATTTATTTTCTAAGAAAATATGAGATAGCCTATTTATTTAAAATACAGTGATTAAGACAGATTAGATTCCATCTAAAAATAACCAAAACCAAAACAAGCAAATAGGCAAACAAAGCAAAGGAGTAGAAGCTATTAATTAGGTGAATATACAGATCACTAATTTAAGAGCAAATTTGTCGTATTATTTTAGGAACTAAGGCAAAGTAGATTTGAAGTCAGTCATTTTCTTTTTGCCATAAGAAAATACACACAATATCGATCTGTGTAAACAAACTGTTTCATGGGGAAAATGTCACAAAAGAGAGTTTTGTGTAGGTCTGTGTGTAAAGAACAAGAACTCTGGGTAGTATTTTAAATTAGAGTATTACAACTGAACCTAGAAATAATGCTGAAATAATTCTAAGGTTGGAGGCAGAGAGCACGACACTAAACCATCCCTCAGTGAAGGCTTTTCTGTGCTGTTGAGGTGATGTGGTCCAGGCGCATGGCTTTCTGATAACCAGCCTAATTGAGTAAGAGAGCAGATGGGTACCTCAAACACCGGAGGGCAATTTATTGTTTATCTGCATAACACAGCATTTGTGACAGAAACAGCAAACACTTTATTTTTTAAAAAGTGCATGTGAGGGTTTTTGTTTTGCCTTGTTTGTATTAGATTTTCTAGTATGTAAGAAAAATCTTAGAAACATGCTGAAAAGGGAAGATGGTTTTTTATCCAACATTTACGTTTTGGGGGTATGATTACTGAAACTCATAAAAGTTTTAACTATAATCACTTTTTCAGAATATATATATATAAAACAGAATGGATACATACACACACATAAAATAGCATAATGCTAGAAAATGTGAAAAAAATTAAAATTATATATACTTGTGGAGTTGTCACTATGCTGCAGTGGGATCTGCAGGGTCTTGGGAGCGCTGGGATGCAGGTTCCATCCCTGGCTCTGCACAAGGATCCAGCCTGGATTAAGAATCTGGCATTGCTGCAGTTTCAGCCTAAGTAGAAACTGCAGCTCCGCTGATCCCTGGCCCTGGAACTCCATATGCTTCAGAGTGGCCCAAAAAAAAAAAAAAAAATACATACGTGTGTGTGTGTGTGTGTGTGTGTGTGTGCGCGCGCGCGCGTGTGTGTGTGTGTGTGTGTAGTTATATAGTTATATCACCTAGCAATAACTTGCTAAATTTTTGGTGTGATATCTTCTTGACACTTGTATAGTTACAGGATTATTTATTCTAATGAACTTTACTTATATAATCTTATGAATTTTAATTCATAGATTGTCATTCAAGTGGAGAGATGAGATTCCTCCCTTGTGTTGTCACTTCCAACTTAACAAAATTTTCACACATTCAGTCTTTCAAAGCTATCCTGACTCAGTCCTCTCACTGTTGACATCTGCTTGCCTTTGACTGCAGGATAGCCTGGAGTCAGATAGAAATTAGCCTTGCTCCCTTCTGACCAGGTGCCCGGTTACAGGGTACTGCAAAGAAAGCAAGGAGTGATAAGGAGACACTTCAAGGCAGCGTGAATGGCATTTCTATTTTTGCCTAACTGATATTCTCCATTCCCACAACATCCTGGATTAAAAAAAGCTTTTCCTGAACATTTAAGTTATAAAACTGGTAATCATAACTCAGTTTTCAGCAACATGAAATCTGAATATTTATTGATAGATGGAATAAAAAAATGGAATCTACTTAGCGCACATGATGGGACATGAAATGACAATGCAGTATCAACACCACATCTGATTTTGCTCCGGTGACACATCTAAAGTAACTGGTAGCATGCACACAGGTCTGGGCATCGAGAAGCCGCCTCAGAATCCCCTCTGAGCCACGGGAAGTCTGAAGTGGAATGGCAAGACCACCAGTGAGTCCCTGGACTGCAGCCAGGGCCCTGGTGCTGAAATGATGTTCTCGCTACCTCAGGCCCCAGGTGGGATTTGCCGAAGATGTGGAACAGCAAACACCCAGGCGGCAGCTGCACAACAGGAGAAAGCGGGGCGGCTGCAAGCCCGGGAGGCAGAGTAAATGCCTGAGGACATGCAGAAGCACAGTTCAAAGCCACGCTGCAGAGCTGCTAGCCACTGGGAAGCAACAGGAGGGACCCGCCTGGGACAAGCAGCAGCCACGGAGTGGCTCTTTTTGCAAAAAAGGGTAGGGTGACCATCAGCCTAAAAAGCAGGGGGCAGACTCTACTTCTGCAAATGAACGGCAGGCTTGCAGGGGAGATGAATTTGCTTTTACCTTTAGGTATACTTAGCAATTACTTTCGGCCTCAGTTTCCTTCTCTGAATGAACCAACATGTCCCATTTGAGAGGAAAAATGAAATATATACATATACATACACATACATACATATATGAATTGAAAGCCTAGCTGATGGTGGAATTGGTGGGTTGGTTATTCATGGGTAGGTCTGTGTGGATAGTTGTGGATTTTTGGGTGGAAGGAGGAGGAAAGAGATTTGTGGCAAGTTGTTGGGGAAAGATAGCAGATGTGGGCACCGGAGGGGCAGTAGCTGGTTTTGAGCGGCTCTGGAGCAAGCAGTTTGTACAGAACAATAAAGAAACTGTACGCATGTGAGGCTGTAAGACTGTGGCCACAAACACTGAGAACCCAGGCCCCAGCGACCCCACTCATTACAGAATGAGGGCAGATCCCGCGCTCTCTCGTGTCTCTCTTCTCTGCCAGCCAACCCACCGGGCAGCACTAGCATCCTGGGTATCCATTATTACAGTCTTCACTTGGGGGGGGGGTGCTGGATATCTATTTCCACAGAATGTCTCAAAGGCAGCTAGAGCATCAGAACATGAATTACCTTTCAAACTAGGAAGAACTAGGGAGATTTGAAGGGCGGTTGAGATGTTCTGTTAATGGGGGCTGCTGGAAGAAATGTCCTGATTTAGGTATTAATTTGGCTGACCGTGATCTCACCTATACTCCTAGAATGGTGAGGCTTGGGACATTCAACTTATATGTAAAAATTAACATGCTTGCTCTAGGTCATAGTTGTTCTGAGATACCAGTGACGTAAAATAAATAATAGGGCCCAAACCAGATCCTGGAGCGAAGAAGGCACTTAATAGTTTCCAAGAAGCCCTGCAAGGAACGTTACATGCATTTTCCATTTAAATCTTCACAAGCCATGTTACAGATGACTAAATAATGACTACCGATATCTCTGACATAAATTTCAGGGAGGTGATAACTATCCAGCATCACACAGTTTAAGTCATGGAGTCAGAACAATAAGAGAGTTCCCACTCAGAAGGTCCCTTGTTTTTCGGTTTTGGGGGGTTGATTTCTGTTTTCCAATTAGACCTGTAACTCTCAGATGGAAGTGGGAGGGGAGGTGATAGAGAAAATCAGAATCTGGGTCTGCATAGTTTGAGGAAGCACAACCAATACACCTGCTGTTTTTATTGCACAGATTTTAGAAAGTAAAGCTTGATACAGTGTTCTTGGCTGGAGGGGATCCTGAATGATAGCCTGAGAAACACTGCAGGGTTATGTGGCTGGTGAATCCCTGTATCTCCCCACACTGACTCACGATGGGACCCGGCACAGACAGCAACTCAATGAGCATATCAGCATGTTCATTTTTATCTCTCTTTGGGTGCTGCGAACATGGGTAATTTTAATTTTCTTCTTTGTTTTTCCCAACTTTCCACAATAAACTTGCATCCTTCCTAATCATAAAAATAGTTATTAAATGCTGATTCTGATTTTTTTTACTTAATACTTTTATTATAATATGGAAATGATCTTTGCTTGAGTAGTCATAGTGGAAAGGTAGGAAATAGAAGTATATGGACGTAATTAAACAAACATGCCTATAGGAAAAACAATGAAAGGAAATACACTAAAACCTGGCTCCTTTTGATTTTTCTTTAAAAACTGCCTCTAATACCCAAATCTAGCTAATAACAAGCCATTTAAGCAACAGTTTTCTTGCAGTCATATTACTTTTTGGATTGTTTTTTAACGTGATATTTAATAAATATTTATTCAATAAGCAATGCCATTAAAACACATTAATATTTTAAGGGGCAGAGAAAAGAGAAGGGTAGGGGGTTATATCTGGCTCCAGGAAGAGCATCAAAATTACCTGTGGAGTTTTTTCAACCCACAAACCTGCATGAATGTTTTGCACCACCTGCTACTATCTTCTCCTAGATTCAGTTAAACCAGTGGTTGAAATGAGAAATGTGATTGAAAATCTCTCTGCTAGAGAGGCACTGCTCCTGATGTGAACATGTTGGATTCTCTCAGTGTGCGGGGCTGGAGAACAGTGGAAAAGCACTAGCCCCGATGCTGTGCAAAGCTGATCAAAAGTGTCACACTGAAAACACGAGACCGTTTATTGGCCAACTAGGATCAATATGTATAAATCTCAGAGGGGTTTTTTTGCTTGTTTGTTCTTCTTTGCTTTGCTTTTGCTTCTCAAAGGACAGGCCTACCCCTTCTCATCCACCTTTCTAGCTCCCAAACAAACAAAATGAATAAATGATACCGGCTGTTGGAAAATAAATTTTTTTCCACCATAACAAGACTGATCATTGCTTCTGCTTTGGCTCTTACATGTGGGAGTAACAGATTAGAGCATGCAGTTAACACGGAGGGTTGGTGATATGGAGCCCAGTGTTCCTGGCTAAGTTTAGACAGTGAATGAACTTACATAAATGGTTAAATATACCAGAATTGAAAATGACACCACCAAACCTGGATTCTGGAATGTGGAATGAGATTTTAATCACTTTTAAAGGAACCAACTGCATTCCATTCAATTGTTTAAAAATACTACCAAATAAAGATAGACTATTAGAAATCTCATGAGCCATACCAATACAGGTGCTGCTGTGATTCAACCACTTTCCTTGAGGCATATACTTGGAATACTCCTGAAACTGACATTTGTATTACTTTCATAAGATAAAATAAATACTATTGAAGTACAGTCTCCCCTCATAAAAATGCACTGCCCTGAATTACCGTTTTATTTTATTTTATTTCATTATTTTTTGGCCATGCTCACAGCATGTGGTAGTTCCTGGGCCTGGAATCAAACCTGAGTCACAGCAGTGCCAATTAAATCTTTTAACTGCTAGGCCACTAGGGGAACTCCTCAGTTTATATTTTGTACCTTTTTCCTCCAGTAATCAGACCAGGCTCAGAACTCTCATTTGAAATGTTTCCTAGACTATTTCCTCATGGTGCCTACTAAGTACACACTGAAGGCACCATTCAAACTACCAAGAAGGGAAAGGCATATTTGCTTACTCATTGCTACCTTGCCTTATTTTCCATATATACACTGCAGTCTTACCCAAGAGGACTTATTTATATTGACTTGTCATTTAACCGGAGGGGCCAAGACATGAAAATCAGAAACAATGTAATATGGATTACAAATGCCAGGTATGAATATTGGAAGCCAAAGAAAGCATCCAAATCTGAGTAAACAGCTTCCCTATGAAAAAGGAAAATGGTTACGGTTTCCCTATTTTTGGGTTCCAAGAAAGAAAATACATTATTTTGAGACTTGTTTCTAAGAATTTGCCTCTCTCCCTGGACACCTCACCCTACCTCACTTCATAAGTCACATGCTGTCTAGACCAGATTCAAGGTTCACTCAGAAAAGATTACATTCACAGGGTCACTGGGAGGGAAGGCGGGGGCAGGAGCTTTCAGCCTGGAGAATGGAGCTTTGATTTATGTTGGGTTGCAAATTTAAGTTCTGACCAGGACTTTTCTACCTTTCCAATCCCCAAAGCAAGAATGATAAAAATCTACCTGCAATATAATATAGATGAGTACAATAGCTTAGTATAAGCACAATCTACCTAAACAGGCCCTTTCGTGGTTACAGGATAATTACTCTCTTTTACAAGCCCTGCATAGTACTGTTATAAATCCAATCCAGATGATCACCTATTATCCCAGTATTGCAAACTTATTCACATGAAAACTTCATTTACAGTGTATTAAATAAAGAAAAGCACACAAGTTAGAGTTCCTTATTAACCAAGATTAAAAATCGAATGCCGATGATAACACATAACATTAAAATCTTTATGTTCCTATTTATTTTGTTGTTTATGTTTCACTTCAAAACAAAGGGGTTATAACGTTCACTCGCTCTCACACCTTCTCGTATATATTTTCATTTAATTCAAAGGTCAAATGCCAGTGGCGTGGATCAAATATAATAAACAAGAGTGGAAAACACCAAATGTCATGTGGCTTTTTCACTATCATGATCATGACAGTAGAACAAATAAAATAAACTGGGTTTTATATACCAGTCGACGGAAGAGGTTTTCATTGTTATGAAGTAGGCATGCATGAGAACAAGGACACGGAGAGTTCATAAAATGTCAGTTCGCAATGAAATATATGCTCCCTCGTTTTCTGTGGGTTTGGCTTCATATGCTTTCAGATTGAAAATACGGATAATATAACAGAGTGGTGTTCAGTAAGGAGTGAAGAATGATGTACAGAGGAATTCTCCCTACTGCTCAGGAACACGGCTTTGGCCTCATTTGTATCACTGAGTACCAAGCAAACAAGATCACTGAGAATCATTTCTTCCATGTGACCTGTGTCTGCGTGACCTACTGTTCTTAATGACTTAAATTCACTTTTCCATTATTTTTCATAGATATCTAAGCTCTGCAGTCTCCCAAGAAGCACTATCATTATTTCTTTTCAGAAGATTGAGACTGGACCAGTACCCTATGAAACTTAAAAGACATGAAACAAACACAGTAGAGAGTCTGATGTCTCAATATTGGAAGGATTTGAATAGGGAAAGCATAAACCGAAAAAAGTATCTTACTCAAAAAGAACGTAACTGACACAAGGCAGAGACTAACTAACCTATGAACAAAACCTGTACAAAGCACAGCTTTCAGCCACACAAACGTTCCAGTCTTCCCCAAACGTTTCACATTCTTTCCGATGTCTAAGTCTTTGTTCAGGTATGGAACACCCTCTTCCTTCTTTGTGGTTGGAACATTCCCATTCGACATTCAAGACTCAGTTAAAATGTCACTTCTTTGGTGAAAGACCCTCACTGCTCAAGAAATAACCACCTCCTTAATTATGTCACTACCACATATTCCACATCCTTAAACATATTATGTTATCATTTGCACTGTCATTTTGCAGATTTTAAGGATTTTAAACTATGGAGAATAGATGGCAATTTCTGGGAAAAGAAGTAACGAGTAGTCTAGGAGGATTCTTTTTCTAATAAACAGGATAAACTAGGACAGTAAAAGAGAAAATTCCATCCCCACACAGGGAACAGAATGTGCAAAGCAGAGGTAGACTTAAGAACCCACACGGGTCTTGCCAAGGGTGAGATCCACTGACGATAAGAAGTGTCCAAGAACAAGACCAACTCAAGAGTCTGAACAATGTCTAAGGAAGCAGGACTCTTGAAGCAAGGAAATCACAAAAGCACACGTGCATTTTATAATGATCATCCTGGCAATAGAGGGATAGAAAACTGGAGCTGGGAAGGAGACCTGAATCCTTTCTAACAGACAAGGGCTGCTGACGGGGTGAACTAGTGTAGTAGCACAGTGGGAATGATGAGGAGAGGAGAGATTTAAGAAAGGTGTGGGAGTCAGTATTGAATATGAGTCGGGGGATACAACAGGCATTTAATAACAGCATGATTTTCATAGGTCTGATTTGGAAGTGAATGTGGTTACTGGTCTGTACCTAGATGGGTAACTCAGGAAATAGAAAAGGTATGGAAATAAAGCGTACTTTTCACGTTTAATTCCCTGAACTTACGTTGCCTATGGGCCATCCAGTTGGAGAGGTCTGGTGAGCAGACAGAATGCCTGGGTCCAGCACAAAAGATAGTGTGGTTTGACAATAATGGACGCTAAGGGCTGTAGTAGTGAATTAAATTGCTCATGAACAGAACAGAGAGGAAGAAGACGAGAAGGAGACCCAGGCCTCGCCTCAGGGACAGAGTTTGTACGTGGGCACAGTATTCGTAGGCAGGCAGACGAAGATGCTACAAGACCAGGATTTGTTACAAGAATAAACCCAAACTTTGCCAAGTTCTAAGTTCAGTGGAATGACTTTGGAAGCTCTTTTTTGTAAAGTGTGTGTTTTTCCAGAAAAGCATCTGGCATAGATGTAAGACTGCGCATAGACCCAAACAGACTCAGAAAAAGTGAAAAGTGACGAAGTCATCATGTTTATGACGACATTTTAAACAAAACTGAGTGCACTGCACAAATATACTTAAGTTTATAGGATCTGGACATGGTAGAAAAAGAATCCCAATGCTGATCAAAGGAAATCTCATTTCAACATCAGGAACAACCCAAGTGTGGCTCCTACATGACTGGCTGGGGATTATAAATGGTTTGATGCCAAATCAGGGGCAATGAGTGTCTTTTAAATATAAAAATGGACTTTTTTTTCAAATCAAATATTCTATTTTCTTTTTCCATATGCACCAGCGGCATATGGAAGTTCCTGGGCCAGGGGTTGAATTGGAGCTGCATCTAGGACCTATGCCACAGTCATGGCAACACCAGATCCAAGCTGAATCTGTGACCTTTGCTGCAGCTTAAGGCAATGCTGGACCCTTAACCCACTGAGTGAGGCCAGGGATCGAACAGCATCCTCACAGAGACTATGATGGGTCCTAAACCTGATGAGCCACAATGGGAACTCCCAAATATTATCTGTTACTATATTTAAAAGAAATTTAAATATGTTTACAAGGCTAAGTATTCATTTGTAATGAACATAATCTTTTTCTAATATATTTTTTTAAATTCACTTTATACCTTTAGAGGCTTTGTCTAAAGGGAAGACGTATAACTGATATGGATTTGTTTCTGTTTCTAGAGGACACCAATATCCCATAAAACAAACAGATCAGGGAATGGTTCATCCATATTCTGAAATCTGAATATTGGTTGTACAAGATTCCAGAGGAAATCTGACATTTTCATTAGGACATCTTGTGTCCTATAAGACTAGTTAGTAAATTGGGAAGTCAAGTCCCTAAAGTACGAAACACTTAATGTATCACTCTAATTCCTTCACAATGACACCTACTATTTTAGCTTTTTTTTTCTTTTTTTCCTTGGCTGCCCTGTGGTATATGGAATTCTTGGGCCAGGAATCAGATCCTAGCCACAGTTGCGAACTGTGTTGCAGCTGTGGCAGTGACAGATCCTTTAACCAATTGTTCTGCGCCAGGGATCAAACCTGTGTCCCAGCGCTGCAGAGATGCCATCAAATTCCATCGCACCACAGCAGGACCTCCCACTATTTCAGTCTTAATATACTTTAATGAAGTATTTCTCAACCCAAGATGCATATCAAAAATCACCCTGTGCCTCTTTAAAATCACAGATATTTAGGTACATCTAAATTTACTGAAGCCAAACAGATGTTCTTATATCCTGAAAACTCCAGCACACAACACTTCCCTGCCAACCATTTTGAAGAACTATAATGTCCTGTGTGTTGCTAAACACCTTTCACAGGCAAGGGTATAATTTCCACATTTAACAAGGGTCTTGCCTTTAAAAAAAAAATCTCTTCTTGCCTGTAACAGAGTACATGAGACTCAGTATGTATGGTGGTCAACTGATGTGATTTTTCGAAGATTTACTAAAACCAAATTAAGTCATACAATGATGTGGTATAAGAGTGTTAGTTTTTTGAGGAAAATCATACAACATTCCAACTGTTGACAAGAATATTTAAATGGTTCAATGCTTTCATCTATTTTTCAGTGCAATAAGAAATTTTGTAGATGTATGAAAAGATTTTTTAATAGTTGTTATGTGTGCTGAAGTAAATATATTATTAGCAGGAGGCCTCATCTACATTTCAGATCAGAGGAAGTTGGTAGTAGAAAAGTCATATGCTCATGAGATTCAACATTAGATCTGTATGTTTCCCTTCATCCTATATGAACTTTATGAACAGCCAAAAATCCTTTTATGTTTGTTAGAACTACTTGCTCTAAATGTAAATGGTTTCCAAGGTAAAGTTACTAAAGAAAGTGACAAGATATTTGTAAGAATTTGCCTCATGAATAAAACATTAAAACATGGTAGTGTTTTAGAAATAGGATACTGTGGGGAAAAGGTAGCATTTGCTTTTTCATAACGCTTTCCTTTAATCTTAAGAAATATTTTGCTCTTCATCCTCGAGAGCAAGAATTGACACTGATTACTTAGGAATCATATAAAGCCTGGCATGGTCAAGCTGTGATAATGGAACCATCAATGCAGTTATGATGTACTTACGTCCTGAGGATGGCGATTGCAAATGTAACTATTATACAGGCTAAATCCTCTTTGCAAGTCTGGAAGGGTTAAGAGCCACTGAATAGAGCTCTTTAATACAGCAAATCACAAGGTGAGAAAAGAAAGATGAGGTTAAGAGCATGATATGATCCTTAAAAAATTCTAGGTACTGTTAACATGTAAAGTCCATCACACTATTATTTTTAATCCATAGGCAGATGTTTATGATATACAAATTTTAATGACACTGCACACACGCAAGCGCGCGCACGCACACACACACACAAAGATCCTCATTCTCTCAAACAGTGAAAGGGAGATCTTACTTTTTCTTTCCATCTTCAACAATGCTGGACATTGTCATTCTTTTTCACTTTTGTCACTTTGGTAACTGGAAATTTTTCATTTACTACGTCACCAGTATGAGATGTTTTTTAAAATCTAGTTTACCATTAGGCACTGTTAGCAGATTTTAGCCCTAGCTCATGTTTTATGAGATTATTTAATGCTATTTATTTGTAACAGCTCTTTGTATATTAAGGCTAGGGGTTGAATTGGAGCCATGGCCTGCAGCCTACACTATAGCCACAGCAACTCCTGTGACCTAGATGTGGCAATGCTGGATCCTTAACCCACTGAGCAAGGCCAGGGATCAAACCCATATCCTCACAGACACTAGCCAGTTCATAACCTCCTGAGCCACATTGGGAACACCCTTGAAATATTTCATTATAAATGTACTCATAGGTGTGACAAATCTATACAACAGCAGTTTTAGGAAGAAAATAGTGAATAGAGTCCTCTATTCTCAGAACACTATGAAATAGTGAAGGAAAATATGAACCTAATTTCACTAGGTAAACTTTCCTCTTTGAAAATAATTTCTGGAATATCTGTCACTTAAATATTCAAATATAAGCACATGCTCTTTTTAGAACACAAACACATACCCAAAAGCTTTTATAATCACATGGATATATTTTTGGATGATTTGCTATTTGAAATTGTCAAATCCTCTGCTTTCTCTCATTTATAAAGACAATAGAGCTGGCAATACAAGAATCATTTCTAGTCAATAGTGTGGAATTTATATTGTCTTAGGATTTCATCTTTGATATTATTTCCTGAGATTTTCTGCTTCTGATATTATAACCCAGCTCACAAATGATTCACTTTTTCAAGCTATGAGTGATAAAGATTAGTATATTTCTTTTGCATGTATAAAAACTATAATATACAAGAAGCTAGAATAATAATTTCCAAATCTCAAGGTTTCTCATCTGATATTTGAATATACTAACGCTACATCACAAGTCAAGATGAGATTGAAATGAGAGGACATGAGAGTCTGGCGTATGTTCTGGGTCTGGCATATAGTAGTCAGACAATAAACACCAATGCCTTAACCTTTGCCATTTTCTAAAAAACACAGACTTTACACCTGGGCCAGGAATAGTCTTTAAGTCTGGCTTAATGAAAAATAAACTGAAATAATGATCCAAACAATTAAAAATAATTGGGAAACAAAAAGAAAGTAGAGAATTCTTTTTTATTGAAGTCATGAGAATTACTATTATTTGAGTGTTTGTGTCCTCTCAAAATTCATATGTTGAAATCCTAGCTCCCAAGTGACAGTATTAGGAGGTAGGGCCTTTAGGAAGCAGTTAGGCCATGTGGACAGAGCTCTCATGAATGGGATTAGTGCTCCGATAAAAGAGGCCTCAGAGAGAGCTTCTGAGGCCCTTCTGCCAGATGAGGTTGCAGCAGAAATGGCCATCTAAGAAGTGTTCTCTCATCCGATACCAAATCTGCTGGTGTCTTGATCTTGACGTCCTAGGATCCAGAGTTGTGGGAAAGAAATTAACGCCACCTATAGGCCACCAAGTCTGTGGTACCTTGTTACTACAGTTCAAATTGGTTAAAATAAGAATGTTATCAAGAAATAATGATACATAAAGAGGAATAGCAGACGTTGAAGAGCTGGGGTTATAGGCTCATCTCAAATTTAAACACTTACTAACTTCAGGCACTTGAGAAAATTACTTGAGCTGTCAGAGTCTCAGGTGGTTGGGTTTTTTTTTGTTTTTGTTTTTCCATGTATGGAGTGGGCATAATAACAGCAATAACCTTACAGAAATGCTGTATGGAGTAAATGAAGTTATATCTATAAAACAATTTTCCCAATGCTTGATACATCATCACCTGTCAATACATGTAAACGATTATGATTACGTACTGACAAAAGATGTTTTCATGTGTAACCAAGAAGGAACTGCTAAAATATCATGCAAAGGCTGTTGTGGAGGAAATGTGATACGTAAAATGAATTCCTGGACTGTGTGAAGTTGCTACAGTACAACACAGAAGTTATCTTTTACAAAACTTGCTCCCTGTACCTCATCCAAGTTCCTGCCTCAGGTAAGAATCTCATCATGTCCTGCTTTAACTATGGGCTCTAGGCTGTTCCCAGTAAATGACAGCTAATAATAGTGCTTATTGTGTGTGAATTACTTAATTCACTTATCTTCTCAAGTCTTCCAAAATTTTCTTACCCTTTCTAGATTACTGATGACATCCTTCCAGACTTCCAGTAAGTCAGTGGATTTTCAGGTGTGCATGTGATTTTCTTTTCTTTTCTTCTTTTCTTTTCCTTTTCTTTTTTAAGGGGTGGAGGTGAAATGTATGGCGATAAAGGGCAAAATATACAATAACCGCATGTGTTGAAGTACTTTGACAGTCCTGGTTTGTAACAGGTGTGCATGTGATTTCAATTGGACTTTTGCAGAAGGGAGAAGAAAGGAACTTGTTGGATTTTTTCAGCCACCGTGAAACAGAAGTGAAACACCTGATCTTTCTTTCATTACTATCATTATTATTATTATTGCTTTTCAGGGCTGCACCTGTGGCATATGGAAATACCCAGGTTAGGGGTCGAATCAGAGCTATAGCTGCCACCTATACCACAGCCACAGCAACATCAGATCTGAGCTGTGTCTTAGACCTACACCACAGCTCACGGCAATGCCAAATCCTTAACCCACTGAGGGAGGCCAGGAATCAAATCCTCAACCTCATGGATACTTGTCAGGTTCGTTACTGCTGAGCTACAATAGGAACGCCCCAAGTGATCTTTCAAAGACATACAACTGATCATGTTACCCCTCTGCCACTGCCATGACAGTTAAGCTTAGGCTCTTGGTTCATGACATGATCCTGACAATTCTCCAGCTCTCTCATTCTTTCCTGAGTTTTCTTTTGCAGATCCTCAAACTGGCCATGTTGTTTTACCCCCCTTTTCCTTTCAATATGTGGTTCTTGCCTGTCTACAATGCCCTTTTCCTTTTTTCATCCAATAGTCACATTCTCAACTACTGAAAGCCATAACCACAAAGGGAGTTTATTAAGTCTCTGCTAACTGCTCTCAGGCAAAATTGCAGACAGCCTCTTTTGTGCTAGTAGGGTACCTTGCAGCTTTCTGTTGTGGCACTCCTCAGTACCTTCCTTGGAAATTATTTGTCTGCTTATATTACTCATCCATTAGTCCCTGAAGTGACTCAGCATAAGGGCCATATCCTATTCATTTTTATATCTTTAGCATTTAGCAGAATGTCTCTAAAACATGCATTTTCAATGGGGGGAGATATCACTTTCAAGAGGGCGAAACTTGGTTCTTAAGAAGAGGGTGAAAAAATTTAGCTATTACAATGCTTTGTGGCTCTCCAGAGCCACAGTACAAAACAGATATACAGTATACCTGAGGGATTAAAACTCCTGGGGAGAGGGCAATTAGGTTAAATCAAAAGTATCCTAAAGTGGAATGATAATGAAAAAAAAAGACAAATACTGCTTTAAAGGAAGCACTTAGTAAGGTTTATTTTTATTTTTTTAATATTCAGTAAATATTTTTGAGTAGACCAGAAATTCAAACTCTAGTTCTGATGCTTATGATTTGGGTGACTCTGCCTGTCATTTAACTTCTCTTGATGTATTACCAACATATGACGCTGGCGAAAGAGTAAAGCATATATCTGTGAACTCAAACATATGTAAATAGCATACTCTTGCATGCTTCAGAACTACGCCACTCAAATTCTTTTTTTTCCTTCTCTACTGTTAAGAATTCTTAAGTTCTTAAGACAGAATTCTTTATTTTTGTGTGTGTGAAATACGTCCTGATTTTTTAAGGGAAAACTGCTTTAATGTGTATCTCTCTACTAGTGTCTTTATGTTTACGGTCCTTACCTAGAGGAGAAGAAAATTCTGAGTGTAAAGTCTGTATCTTATTCATAACAGGTACCAAAATGAGAACCAAATGAATCCTAAAAGCTGATTAGAGAACACAGAGTCAGGCACTTGCCTGTCTGTTTTCCTGTCACTGATACATAGAGTGATAATTAAGAACCCCCTAACCTAACTTATCCAGAGCTCCGAGCTTACTGAGAGCTGATCTGGAAAAGCAAAAGCACATGCTTTAATGAAATCTGTTTTTGGTGGATGTGCGGCACTACATGCGTGGCAACATTCTGTAAAAATCTTTTGACTCAAATGCTCAAATAATAATAAGTGTTAGCATTAGTTTCAAGCAAGCAGGACGGTGAGAAATTGGACACAATTCTTCTAACATTTAAATAAAAATATATCAAGTGATTCAGTATATCAAATCTTGCTGAAACATAAATGAATGTGAGATTTCCAGAAGAAATAGGTGGGTTCTTTGCTATTTTTGTTTACAAGCAGCATTTTTTTTTGTCTTTTTGCCTTATCTAGGGCCACACCTGCGGCATATGGAGGTTCCCAGGCTAGGGGTCTAATCGGAGCTGTAGCTGCCGGCCTTTGCCACAGCCACAGCAACACGGGATCCAAGCCGCGTCTGCTACTCATACCACAGCTCACGGCAACGCTGGATCCTTAACCCACTGAGCAAGGCCAGGGATCAAACCCGCAACCTCATGGTTCCTAGTTGGATTCGTTAACTACTGAGCCACAACAGGAACTCCTGTTTATAAGCAGCATTTTTATACTTGGATGTATGTAGCCTGTGTCTTATGTACAGATATAAAAAATGTGTGTATTTCTTAGATAAAGAGAACTTCTAGGAGGCTTGGAGGCATGAGATGAACACATGACTAGGATCAAATCATAGGCCAGCAGGAAAACCCCCTCAGGCACTTAGCACAGAAGACCTTGGGGAGTTTTCTCTAAAAACCTCCTTTGTAATTATGCTGCATCATATTTTGCCAAAGGCATGGTCTGACTGGTGGTTTCTGATTTATTGGCCAACACTGACAACATTGTGAAAATAGGAGACTTGGAACCATAATTGTAACTGCCACGGAGGTCTCCCTGAAGACCATCTTGATCCTGCCATGAGTTCATGTGCTTCCAGTGGATAATTCCTCAGATCATGCCTGTTAAGGTCTGCCGACTGCCAGCATAAGGCAAATGCCATGGACTAAATACTTGTAGTTTTAAAATTTTCAACAACAAAAAACTGACTACATATTTTACTGATCCACGTAAATAACCCAAGGCCCATAACCGTACTGGGACCAGTAAAACAGCATCCACTTGAGCAGGAAATTTATATCTCTAAACATGTGGTTTACCCTTTAGGATACACAACACAGTTCACTGGGATCAGCTAAACCCAATGTCATCTATTATGGATGGAGGTAGAAAGGGAAGATGAACAATTGATAACCTCAGAGTTATAAAAATTGTAGACAGAAACTATTTCTGCAAGGCTCTGATCGCTCACTGAAGGTATGGAAAACCTTTAACTTTGTAAAGGAACTTTATCCAAAACCCACCATGCACAAGTTGGCAGGAGTGAAACAGATTCAACTTTCTTTCAGGAATATGAATCTGGTTCTATAAAAACTCACTACCTATGGGATATTTAAGTATCTACAAGAGATATGTAGTGGTCAAGAAGCTCTCAACAGCATCCTTACATCTTTAATCCTTACCTCTTTTTAAAATGCTCTGTACACAAATCATCCTCAAAATATCATCGAGTGTTTTACTTTGAAAACTGGAGTATATACCCTTTCTCCTGGATATAGACTGGTGAACAAAAGGCACAAGAAAGCACAATATTAGTACTGATTATGTTTTGGGATATTTTTGCTGTAAAATGGGATGACTGTGAAAAATACCTTTTTTTTTTTCTTTTTAGAGCCATATCTGTGGCATATGGAAGTTCTCAGGCTAGGGGTCAAATTGAGCTGCAGCTGCTGGCCTGTGCCAGAGCCACAGCAACACTGGATCCAAGCCACATCTTTGACCTACACTGCAGCTTGCTACAACACTGGATCCTTAACCCACTGAGCAAGGCCAAGGATTGAACCCACATTCTCATGGACACTAGGCAGGTTCTTAACCCACTAAGTTGCCAACAGCAACTCCTAAAAGGTATTATTTTTATATTCAAATATATAATAATATAAGGAATACACAATGTATATGGATTTTTAAGATTTTATAAGAAATTTCAAAGAAATATCATGTTTAAGGTCAATCTAGATATTCTGAATAAAATACATTATATTCACATATATTCATATATGTATTCACATGTACATGCAAAAACATACACACATACACATAAACAAATATACACATGTATATGCCTATAGACATATATACACACTTATACACCTGTATACACAGAGACACACATATATAATGTGAAAAATTCTACAAATTTTATAATCAAAATGAGAAAAAAATGAAAATCTAAAATTACTGAGCAGATACAGTGTTAACTGTGTTACAGTCTTATGCTGTGCATTTAAATACATCATTTTAAATAATGACTCAAACAAATTTGAAAATGAGTAGTAGGCCACTTTTAGAAATCAGTTATGTGAGGTTTGAGTAGGTTAAATAACTTGCCCAAGACGACATGGCTACTAATTATCAAGACTTGATTTCAAACCTCATCTTAGGCTCCAAAACAAATTCTGAGCTCTTTCTACTTGTGTTTTGGCGTTAGGCCTCCTAGTATCTACAATCTGTTAACCACTGGCTAACTTTGTAGTCTCTTGCTATGCTGCACTGAAAAAAGAATAACCATCACTTACAATGCAGCTATTATATTTAGCATTATTTTTTATTTGGACTATGACATGTAGTATGAATGACTGCAATAAGCCCTTGAATTATGTGAGATTCTTAAAACTTCTGAATTATGTAAGTAAGGGTTAGAGGATCAAAAACATCATTTCACCTTTATGTAAGAATAATAAAAAGATCCTCGGGTCTATATATAGTCAGATTTTCCTTTCATCGTCTCTAAAAAACAAAAAACAAAAAAAATCAACCATAAATTTTTGGATTGTTTTTCTAGTTCTGTGAAGAATGTCATGGGTAATTTGATAGGGATTGCACTGCATTTGTAGATTGCATTGGGTAATACGGTCATTTTTACAATATTTATTTTTTCCGGCCCATGAGCATGGAATATCTTTCCATTTCTTTGTATCTTCTTTGATCTCCTTGATTAACATTTTGCAGTTCTCTGCACAGAAGTCTTTCACCTCCTTGGTCAGGTTTATTCCCAGGTATTTGATTTTTTGGGGTACAATTTTAAAAGGTAAAGTATTTTGGTGTTCTTTTCTAATATTTCATTGTTAGTATACAGAAATGAGATTGATTTCTAAAGGTTAACTTTATATCCGGCTACTTTACTGAATTTGTTGATCAATTCAAGTAATTTTGGAGTTGAGTCCTTGGGGTTTTCCATATACAGTGTCAGGTCATCTGCATAGAGTGACAGTTTTACCTCTTCTCTTCCTGTTTGGATGCCTTTTATTTCTTCTGTTTGTCTGATTGCTGTAGCTAGGACTTCCAATATTATACTGAATAACAGTGGTAAGAGTAGGCATCTTTGTCTTGTTTCAGATTTTAGTGGGAAGTCTTTCAGCTTTTCTCCATTGAGTATTATATTTGCTGTGGGTTTTTCGTAAATGGCCTCTATTATGTTAAAGAATGTTCCCTGTATTCCCACTTTGGAAAGAGTTTTGATCATGAATGGATGTTGGACTTTGTCAAATGCTTTTTCCTCATCTATTGATATGATCATGTAGTTTTCGATTTTTCTTTTGTTAACGTAGTGTATGACATTGATTGATTTGCATATGTTGAACCATCCTTGTACACCTGGGATGAATCCCACCTGGTCATGGTGTATGATCTTTTTGATATGTAGTTGGATTCGATTGGCTAAAATTTCGTTGAGAATTTTTGCATCTATATTCATCAAAGATATTGGCCTATACTTTTTTTTTTTTTTTCCCGTGGTGTCTTTGTCTGGTTTTGGAATTAAGGTGATGTTGGCATCATTGAACATCTTTGGGAGTGTTCCTTCTTCTTCAACCATTTGGAAAAGCTTAAGGAGAATGGGTATGGGTTCCTCTTTGTAAGTTTGGTAGACTTCACCTGTGAAGCCGTCTGGTCCTGGACTTTTATTTGTAGGGAGTGTTTTGATGACATACTCAATTTCATTTCTAGTGATTGGTCTGTTCAGTTGATCTATTTCTTCTTGATTCAGTTTTGGCAGGGTGTAAGTCTCTAAAAAGTTGTCACAGAACTAGAACAAACAATTCAAAATTTTATATGGAACAACAAAAGACCCAGAATCGCCAAAGCAATTATAAGGAACAAAAACCAAGCAGGAGGCATAACTCTCCCAGACTTCAGGCAATATCACAGGGCCACAGTAATCAAGACTGTGGTACTGGTACCAAAACAGACATACAGACCAATGGAACAGAATAGAGACCCCAGAAATAAACCCAGAGGCCTACGGTCAACTGATCTTTGACAAAGGAGGCAAGAACATAAAATGGGCAAAAGATAGTCTGTTCAGTAAGTATTGTTCGGAAACTTGGACAGCTGCATGCAAGTCAATGAAACTAGAACACACTCTCACACCATGCACAAAAACAAACTCAAAATAGCTCAAAGACTTAAATGTAAGACAAGACACCATTAAACTCCTGGAAGAAAACATTGGCAAAACATTCTGACATCAACATTACAAATGTTTTCTCCGGGCATTCTCCCAAAGCAATGGAAACAAAAGCAAAGATAAACCAATGGGACCTAATCAAGCTAACAAACTTTTGCACAGCAAAGGAAACAAAATGAAAACTAAAATACAATTTACAGAATGGGAGAAAATTGTTTCAAATGATGCAACTGACAAGGGCTTAATCTCTAAATTATACAAACAACTTATGCAGCTCAACAGCAAAAAAGCCAACAACCCCACTGAAGAAAGGGCAAAGTGCTTTCTGTATTTTAAAGCCAGTTTCCTGAATAGACATTTCTCCAAAGAAGATAAGCAGATGGCATATCAACAAGCACATGAAAAATTGCTCAACATCACTGATGATTAGAGAAATGCAAATCAAAACTACCATGAGATACCACCTCACACCAGTCAGAATGGCCATCATTAACAAGTCCACAAACAAAAAATGCTGGAGGGGGTGTGGAGAAAAGGGAACCCTCCTGCACTGTTGGTGGGAATGTAAGCTGGTACAACCACTATGGAAAACAGTATGGAGGTACCTTAGAAAAGTATACATAGAACTGCCATGTGACCCAGCAATCCCACTCTTGGGCATATATCCGGACAAAAATATCCTTGAAAAAGACACTTGCACATGCATGTTCATTGCAGCACTATTCACAATAGCCAAGACATGGAAACAACACAAATGTCCATTGACAGATGATTGGATTAGGAAGATGTGGTATATATACATGATAGGATACTACTCGGCCATAAAAAAGAATAAAATAATGTCATTTGCAGCAACATGGATGGAATTAGAGACCCTCATACTGAGTGAAGCAAGTCAGAAGGAGAAAGACAGATTCCATATGATATCACTTATACCTGGAATCTAATATACTGCACAAATGAACCTTTCTACAGAAAAGAAAATCACGAACTTGGAGAACAGACCTGTGGTTGCCAAGGGGGTGGGGGCGGGAGTTGGATGGTATGGGAGTCTGGGGTTAACAGTTGTAGACTATTGCCTCTGGGATGGAAAAGCAAGGAGATCTGGTTGTATAGCACTGGGAACTCTGTCTACTCACTTGTGATGAATACATATATGTATGTGTAACCAGGTCACCACGCTGTGCAGCTGAAAAATTGACAGAAATCTGTAAACCAGCTATAATCGCAAAAAAAAAGATCAACCATAATCCTCATTAGGGCTCTAATACATTTATTCCACTGTTGCACAGAAGAATAAAGGGAACTCCACAAATACTGAAGATCTGAGAATAACTAAGTATGTTAAATATAAAACACTAGAAATCTTGAAAGTGGATATCTAGAAGGTAAGACCGTATATTCCAATGTGTATAATGTCTGTCCCTATTTCCTTTGTCATTATTTCAACTTCTTTCCCCAGCCAAACGTGCCAAGTAACCTCCTGGGTGAACAAGTTTGGGAGTGATTTTGCAGCAATCATCTATAAGCTAATAACTGTCAAAGGACAGAGATTATATCAAAAATAAGGTCAACATTTAGAATTGGAAACAAAAATAATCTATACCCATAAGAAATTTCTCTACCAGATAATTCAGTACTTTAAACATAACAACAACCCCTTTCACCTTGGCAGCTTTCCTGCAGATAAACAGAAGCCATAACACAGAACTTGTGTTTTGATAACCTTGATCTCTTGAGTCCACTGTCATTTCAAGTTCTGGGTCTAGAAAGACATATTTATTTTCCCTGAAGCTTTCAATAAAGCACAAGGAAGTCTTAGAAGATATAATAGCTCTGAAGGATCACAAAGTTATACTGCAAAACTACATGAAGTTTTCATAATGATTTCTGTGTACAGCTGACCAGTATATGAAAGGCCCTAGGACACCTGACAAATATCTTATGGACATAATAGAGGAAGGAGAACTCTCCAGGATTTTATTTCCTTAATGAACACATATCCTGAGGCCAAATGAATATCTTTATTAGAGGCCATTTCTCAAAGAAGAGATAATGATCACAAGGGAAAAAATAAAACCTACATATTATGAAATGTTTCTAACATATATGTTCAGTTTTAATTAGGGGCATTTCTGGGTATTCCAGGCAGCTTAGTGAAATATTTCAAATAAAAATATCACACACACACCTATCTTCAAATGAAATTATTAAAGTTATTTTAATCTTTACTATTGACCATCTGCACTTCAAACATTACTGAACTGTGATTCAGGAAAACTGTATATTAATTCTAGTGCTGAGTTTACCAGGCATATCAATTATCACTACAGTTATCTCAGTTTCTTAAAACTAATATATATGATTATAAATCTACTTATTTCAAAAGGTTTTAAAAGATAAAAGAAAACCTTTATTAAAAGGATAGTTAAAGGAACTATGCAAAAGCAATGTGGCATTGCTATTATTGTTACATAGTATTTTCCTTTCTAGAATATATTTACCAGTAATGTATACATAAAGACGATATGATAATATATAATATATTAAGTATGATACAAATAGACATACAAATTAATAGATAATATATTCTTTATCTTGGAATAATACTAGTAGAGGTTACTCAGAGGGCAAAATAGATAAAACAATTATACAAAACTATATGCATCCAGTCCATTTTGAATAGGTATGGTGACATGCACCTATTTTTGAAAAATAACTTTTGTTCAAGAAAGCATCATAAAATAGTATTACCTATTAAATGGTATTATTGTTTTAAACAGATGAAAAAAATAAATTGTACAAGATCTCAATATATAAAAATACTTAAATGGCTTTTAGTGGCTGAATTTTCTGAGTCTGTTATCACGATACACAAATATATGATAAAATATGCTTTGAAAACAAACTTAATTTGAAAATGAAAAAGCCCAGTAAGGTTATTTGTAATTGTTTCCTATAAGATTAAATTAAAACTTTATTACCTGAAAATATATACTGAAAGTTCTACTCTTTAAGAACCAACATATAAAAGAGCATAGCAAATCTGTCATTGAATAATGACACAGAATCTGATACTAACAGAGATTATCAGAATATCATCTAACCTTAAAAAATGAGGATTTTAAAACATGTAAATGACCTCTGAGAAAGAAAATAGTCAATTTGAATCAGAAATCAAAACCAATAATTAAAATAATTAAAAGAACTTCATAAGTTAAATATGTGTCCAACAGGAGATTTCTGAAATTCTGCAAATATTGATAGTTTAATAAACTACCAAAAAAAGAGTAAAATCTTACTCCCAAGAAAGGCCTTGAGAAATGAGTATACAGACCAAGGCTTTTTAATTGCAAAATATTTCAGTCTCCCTCTCTCTCCCTCTACCTCTCTCTCTTTCTCGTTAATGTTCCACTATGAAATCAACTACAGGAACATTTCAGGGAAAATTCTTGATTGATTATACTTAGAAGTTAAAGCAGCTAGAGAAGGTAGCTAGCTCTGCTTATCACTTTTAATAGTTATCTGAGCTAGAATGGTATATAAAATGAAGGTTTCCTCCAAAAATCCAGGGTCACTAACTGCTTATTCCTCTTACTGAACGATGCATGGAGCATCTGGCACTAGCCTCTGAGAAAAGTGCTATTGAATACTGTCAGAAAAAAAAAGAAAAAGTGCTACAAAACAATGGAATTAAAAAACAAGGCTAAAGGGTGGGAGCTGCTTGATCACATCATAGACTGAAAGGACCTGAGAGGGAATGAGGAATGGGTCCTCAGAGAACTAAATTCCACTACAGCAGCTCAAATGCCAGAGGGGTAGAGACTGCCTTCTCCAAGAAAAAGAAACCCAATAGAAATTCAAATGTCAATCTGACCCATTTATGGTCCTTTCTGGAAGACATTATACCAGTCTATTTCACTGGTTTGGCTAATTTTAAAAACTTTTTAACTTCATTCTAATTTACCTTCCAGCTCCATTAGATACCATTTCTCATCCAATTTTTAATCAGGTGATTTGTAAAGAAATCAACCACAAAAAGTACAGCATCATTTTTAAAAAACCACAAGGCAACAAATAAAATTAAGCTTAAAACTCCATACAACACTAACATAACATATGTAGCTCATGTAAACACCAAATTAAAACATAAACTTGAGTGGCAATGCAGCAATGACATTGTTAAATCAAGTTTATTAACTCAGGATTATTCAACCAAAATAGCATGCTTTTAGCCACAAAAATAATGTATGATATGCAAATGACAAAAGTCTGTGAACACATAAAAAGAATCTTTAAGTTCCAAATGGTCACTGGAAATAATCTTGAAATTCAATTCTTCAAATTATATTTGCATACTCACATCTGGTAACATTACTCGTCTCTGGGGTGAAATTATTGGGAATTTTAATTTCCTACATTATTTTATAAATAAAAATAAGCATTTAAGTTTAAAAAATATATTTGAACTAGCAAATAGGTATTGGGTTCCTCTGCTTTACAGGGTAGGCTAGGAATACAGTCTGAAAGGGATAGTGAAACACAATAACAAATCTACTTGAGGGGGTGGCAAAGATGTCACCATCTCATTGTGGTGGTAAGTCAAATTGTGGGGGATTCTCCAGGCTGATTAGAAGCTGCTATTTAGAATTTCCTCCTCATTCTGGATTCCTATGTCTCTTAAAGTTCGATTAAAATTAAATATCACATTTTCCTTTTTAACCTAAGAGTCGATTTAATCAAAACTTTTATATTATCTTACCCCCAATCAATGACCATGTTTGGGTATCCCATGAACACAGCTTAGGGCACAAGTTTTGGGGCACAGTGACGTGAAGGAAGGATTCTTTCCTCTCCATGAAAAAGTGATATTTTGTGTAGCTTGCCAATGGCACTGGGTAAACAGCCTATATCTTTTTTTTTATTTTGTTTTGTCTTTTTAGGGCCGCACCTGGGGCATATGGAGGTTCCCAGGCTAGGTGTCTAATCAGAGCTGCAGCCACCACAGGCCTACACCACAGCCACAGCAATGCCAGATCCAAGCTGCATCTGTGACCTACAACACAGCTCACAGCAACGTGGGATCCTTAACCCACTGAGCAAGGCCAGACATGGAACCTGCAAGCTCATGGCTCCTGGTTGGATTCATTTCTGCTGTGCCATGACAGGAACTCCCTATAACTTAGTGAACCATTTTTTTTTTTTTCTATATCTTACAACTAGTTTACTGCCTGCCCCTAATTTGAATGGTATGAGAATATGTTTAAAATAAGCTTCAGAAAATAGGCTTTAGTCTGCAAGCTTGCTGGCAAAAATTCACCACAACAAGCAAAGGCACTATGATGGATTTCACAACAGTGAAGCTGGAGTGAGTGAGGGCCAGAACCAGGGGACAAATATGTGTTACCCGCTGTGTTAAGGATTTTTTCCTTCTGATTTCTTTTCTTTCTAGTCCAGTGTCTTTACCTCTGTGCTAGTTAAAATTCAAATGGTCTACCATTACGATCAATTTTTTTTAAACATTCCATCAACTACTCAAAAGTATGCTACAAGAGTTCCCGCCATGGCTCAGTGGTTAACGAATCCGAATAGGAAACATGAGGTTGTGTGTTTGATCTCTGGCCTCTCTCAGTTGGTTAAGGATCTAGCATTGCTGTGAGTTGTGGTACAGGTTGCAGATGCGGCTCGCATCTAGCGTTGCTGTGGCTGTGGTGTAGGCCAGCAGCTGTAGCTCCCTTTAGACCCCTAGCCTGGGAACCTCCACATGCCTCGGGTGTGGCCCTAAAACAACAAAAGACCAAAAAAAAAAAAAAGGTACACTACATTTTGTTTTTTTACATATTTGGGGCCATGCTTTTCTTACAGAGTTTTCAATATTGTTGGGTTTTGTTGTTGTTGTTGTTGTTGTTTTTAAAGGATGTCAGGGAACCACACTTCTGTTTATTTGTTCCTCTGCTTTTTCTGTCTTTTGTAAGTACATTTTTTTGTCTTAAGAAAAAAAAAATGCCTTTATGGTAATAGCTTCTAGCTGCTTAGTCATTTTATCTTTGAATTAAATCAGTTTCTACTGTCTTCCTCTGTTTCATGCTTTCTGCTTGACTTGAGGACTCTTTTTTTTTTTTTCTTTCTATGGCCACACCTATGGCATACGGAAGTTCCCAGGCTAGGGGTCAAATTCCAGCTGCAGCTGCAGGCCTATGCCACAGCCGCAGCAACACTGGATCAGAGCTGCATCTACAACCTACATCACAGCTTCCTCCAACACTGGATCCTTGTTTTTCATATACAAGGTCTCTGCTTTAATTTCTGGTATTCTCCCTACTAAAGTGTGATTCTTTAAACTCAGATTCAAAAGGAGATAATATTTAAGTTAATCAAGTTTTGATCATTGCTATTGTAATAATAAATTTACTTTCAAAATCACCCTATATCATATTTTAAATAACTTTAAATGTTAAATATTTAAAATGAACTAATTCCTTGATGATATTTAATAATCTTCATGAAATCATAATAATTCTCATTCTATTCTTATTCATATTCTTAGCCTTTGAAATCAATTATTTATTTCTTCTAATTCATATAAAATTATTCATAGAAATTAATCAATTTTTAAAAGGGAGGAAAGTCAGTATGTTAAATTCAGGTTTCGTTTGCTCTCATTTAATACACACAACTTTGCAAAGTACGTTTTACAAATAGATATAGCCTGAGAGATGGCAAGTAACCTGCATGCCAGGTGTGATAACGCCATGACTCACACCCAGATCTGTTTGAATTCAAACAGAATTTTGAATTTCCCATAACAATGGGCTGCAAAAAGAAGTGGAAGTTTCAATGGCATGAAACATTAAGCAAATATTTTGCCTGGGAAACACATACTCTTATGATACAAATAAACTACTGTGGGAAAAAAACTATAAAGCTCTGAACATATTTATGCAAACATCTTCAAATTAATCCAGGCGACACTATTGTTTATTACATGGTACGTCATTTTAGAATACTTATGAAAAGAGAAGACGGATCCTTGCTTACTGTAATGGTCATATTTTCCAGCTTCGATATTTAGCATTAGAAACTTGTTTTATTGGCTTTATTTTGCAGTACTGTATCATTCTTCATGACATGCTGAATGAATAATTAAACAGGTAACTGTGAAACACTACAGAAATTAATTTTAAGAGGACAAATGGGATCAGGGAACACAGCATACACTGCATTTTACTGAAAACACCTTCAGCCATTACACTAAATAATCCATGTCACATCCACTGGTAATTTCCAGGGTGATTTCCTTTTGCCAGGATGAATTATTTCTGCCACTACCTGGAATACAACATACTAGGGATATGCATTAATGGTGAGTTTACTTTTTCAAAATAGGAGGGGAGCCATTAAAAATTCTAAGGAAATCCCCCAAATGCCAGCACCGTGCCAGGACACTTATTCTAAATGGTAGCAGAGAGAATGTGGAGAAGCTTCTGGCTTCATAGACATCCCTGGTGATAGCTCTTAACTGCCACAGAGCAGAAGCACAGACAGTAGGGGAGAAACTGTAGGAGATGGAGAGGGAAGAGGAACTGCAGGTCAGTCACTGGAGTGAAGGCTGTGGCAGAAAGAATATTACGTGTCTCCCGCAGCAGTTTCTCTTCCTTGACGGAGAAGGCTACCTTTCCTAGGACACTTTACATCCAGGTGGGACCTCAGGACTGAATTCTGCTGGCAGAATGTGAATGAAAGTCATAAATGATTTTTTCAGGCCTGGCCACATAGTGCTGGGAGTGAACTTCCATTTTCCACTGTCTCTCCCATCTCCCACTCACCACCCACCCGGACGGAGCAGCTGGAAGTAAGGGACTCCAAAGTGACTGTGGAGTTGCACAATGCAAGGACCCCAAAGTTCTGAGCCATATCTTAGCAAAGAGTCACCACCAGGGAGAGTTGCCTGACTGGGAACATTCACAGTGGGCTTTTTATCAGCAAGAAATCATTTACTTGGTTAAATCACAGAGATCTGGAAGTTGTTTACTCCATCCCTTACCTGATGCTGTCAAACAACAACTCTTTGGGACATGTTTTCCAAAGTCATTTTAAGACTCCAAAAGGAGTCTCATGCTTTCAGTGATGGTGAAGGTACTATCATAAGATAACTAGGGAGTGAATTTCTGGGCCACTGGGGTTTGAGGCACTAATTTCATTAAAGTAGCAGCGAAATGAAGCCCAACCCTAGTCAGAAGACACCCTGAAATGTAAGAATTAAACGGGAAGAAAATCCCAAATGATGGCCTCAGAAATACAATGAAATACTGTGAGTATTTCTTACGAGGCTATTTATTGCTTCTCTTCTGACCCTTGTGCATTTGCTGTTTTCACCTCCTGCACTCACATGATCTCCAACAGCACGGAACTAACCTTTTGCACATAGAGTCCCTGGGAAGGCCAAGCTCTGGAACAGTTTTTGTCCCTTTGGTAAGAATGTTTGAGCTTTGTGGTGGGAATTAACACCCTCTGTAGTTGGTTCCTTAAATCTGCTGTTCTGCCCTATTTTCTCTGTTCCTTGATTCACTGCAATTCATAACATCATGGTCACAACTATAGATGACATCTCTTTGTGTCTAAAGACATTATACCTGGTCCACTTTTTTCTCTAACCCTTAGTACCACGCTTTAATTTCTACTTGTCTGCTTGTTGATTAATTGTTTTTCATAAGCTGTAGACTACCAAATATCACTTAAGTGGATAGAGACCTCTTTGGTTTATTTCCCCAATGATGGCATATCTCTGTCCCAATCCTGGCTTCCTCCCATGATTGGTGCTCAGGGTTCCCAGGATGAGACTCTTAGAGAGGCTGCATCTAATGTACCATGTTTGGTATAAAGGGGGGTCTCCATGGAGAAACTGTAATTACAGTATTTGCCTACAATGCAACTTTCTCATGGCAAAGTCATCCATCTCTTTATTCCATTCACAACCATTGTTTATACAAACCAAGGCTAATATAGATCTGATCCTATTGGATAACTACAAACAGTACACGGCTACGGTGTATTTATTTAGCACTTCTTGTGTTTGGGGGCTGACTTTTGGCTTTGACAAAAACAGGATGAGTTATATTTTAGATTATACAACACATTTTTAAAAAAGAATATTTATTGTAAATTTTAAATCTTACACAAACTCTGAGAATCATTATTCCCAATTTACATGATAAAACTGGGATTCAGAAAGTTTAAGCAATATAGCCAGGTTCATACAGTTATTAAATGAAAATACTGAGGGTTCAGCAGTCCAAAAAAATGCCTCAGTGTCTCTCACCCAGGCAAACATAAAAGGTAAGGCTAAGACTTTCTTAGTTTCTTCCATTTACACCTAATGCACTTTTTAAAAATTAGAACAAATCAGTTTTGCTATCACCAACATTTCAGAAAAATCAATCAACACTTTTAACGTCCAGAGTATTCCTATAACCAAGTAAAATGGAACTTTAATGTCTTCAAATTAGATCTGTACCCCCCAAAAAAATCCAATAAATAAATAACAATATCTGGATATCTTGGAAATATTTTCTAAATTCTATGTCAGAATTTACCCAGAGTTAATTTTAGCATGTTAGAAAAAAAAAAAAAAAGGATCTTTGGCAACAAATAAAACAGAATTCATTTCTAAAATAAAAATTTATTCTCTCATTTAAATTTACGCTTATGCTTTGTTCAATTTAGAGAGATAAAAATAGAATTCAAAAAACTTCAGAAAATGAATCAAATTATTTAGAATTGGAAAATTATGAATTTTTAGAAATCAAGGTAAAAAGCCTGAAAGTATAAGAGGAGGTATTTTCGCAAGACTAAAGGAACATAATGAATTCCTGATGAGATTGTGAGGAATAACAGGTAATAATTTCTATGAAAGATTTTGAATGCCTTTTAATCTAGGGATTATGGTAAATATATGAAATTATTCCACAAGATTTAGTCTTGAGCTACTTCAGAAACTTAATAAGGAATATTAATATTGGGTTTTGTATTTTTCAAATCTTTCCCCTCCAGTCAAACTGTTTCTATATATGTCAGAATGCATGTCTGTGTTCTAAAACATGTGTAAAAATGCCGGTTTCTTTGTCCTAAGGGAAATTTTTCTTACATAAATATGGAAAGACTTTTTTGATTCTTTTACATTTTCCTTAATAAAATGGCAAAAAGGAATTTCACAGAAAATGTGATAAATCAGTGACCTATTCACTCTTATTTTAAAGTGTCATGACACAGAGTAACCAGCTTCAGAATTTCTATCTTCCAAACTAAAGATGTTTTTGAGTAAAAGCATTTTAAGAAATTCAGTAATATATAAATTTCCCTTTTAAAAATTATTTGATATTTTGCTTTGAATTTTTTGTTATCCAAAGAAAAGTCTCCCCTAAGAAGAAACTATGCATGTTAGCCAACCACAGCACTTCAATCATCTTTTATCTGGGCTGATGGTAAGGATGCTAAGAGGATTCTATTCCAAAGCACAATGGATCTCAAACATCAAGAAAATTTCTGGCTACACATGAACCCAAACAAAAGGCCTATGATGAGCATTTCCTACCCACCACAGTGTCTTCTTACAAATAAGTAGACACTCTTAAGCTTAATATTTGAATGCATGCCTTATATTGTGTCAAAATTTTCAACACTTTGATGGCAATATCTGGAAATCCACCTTCCATCATGTGGTCGGGATTCCATTTTTTTTTCTCTAGGATCCAGTCAGGAAGCCAAAGGAAGAGATAAGTTGACAGGAAAGGACTTTGCATACTTATTTCCTTTACTATCCCCAATCTGGAGACAGACAGAAGGCATCTGTCTTCAAAACTGCAGTCACCATAGTGTTCCATGCTTTCCTAATCCCTCTATTGGACTGCAGAGATCTCTTCTGTGGGAGCCAGCTTTGAGGACCCGCTGGTGCAGAACAGAGGCCACAAAAGCCATTTGCAATGGGAGAGAGCCATGCTGTGCCTTGTGAGCTGCACTAGTGGCCTATCTGTTTCCAAATGAAGTCAAGTTGATGTGTTCTAAAAGGCCCTGTATCCCATAAACACTGGCTTCCTTAGAAATCAGCCATCTCTTCTCAGCTCAGCTGGTGTGCTACTGCTAAGAGTCCCTGTATATTTTTTCAGGAGAAGAAGGAGCAGTGGGCCTGAACTGTTCTTTCCCACCTGTTTCAATCCAAATATTCTTCAGCATTAATTCATGAACTTTTCATATGAGAAAAAAATCCCTCTTCCACATTGGTTAATATACTGGTGGATTAAAATTCACTATTATTATAGTCTGATGACTCTAATTAGTTAGAATGTTCAAAATGGGCTTAAGTTATAAACCATGCTGTTTCGCTGTAGTGCATGGTACTGTAGTGTGGATGTATCAAATCACTGTTTCTTTAACTGTTCAGATATCAGCATGAACTTCATGTACGGACACTTAGATAGCAGAGGCTCAGGAAGCAATTTTATACATCAAAAAGAGCTAACGTATTTTTCAGAATGAACTTATACAGCTGTAACATAAGAAAATAATGGCAAAACACAATATATGTCTCACCTCCTTTAAAACTGCTGTTGATTTCTGTCTAGTGTTTCTAATCAATTTTTGCAGATCTTTGTTACCATATAAGAAAAATGGTAACACGTTTTTAAAAAGGTATATATTTCCTGGCCAAAAGAATGGTTTTAAATTGGACCTTTTGTATATGTAAAAGAACCATCACCTTTGCTTTTATGCTAGAAAAAATTAATACATACAGAAGGCTTGAGAATTCTTAAATTTTATGTAAACATGATTCCTGAAATCATATAGCATCAATTGAGATATGCCACCAATAAGCTTAGGTAGCTATCTTTCAAATAACATGAAGTCATGATGAACTGATGGCCATTGCAGCTCCAAGCAAAATAACTCCTCTGTGGATATCTGTATTTTTTAAGAGGATAAATAAGAACAGTAAGGATTTATTGATTTCTCATCCATGCAAAGATAACTGAGAGGCTGGGTGGTCCCACTTAGAGTGGTTCCACAGTATTACGGACCAACTTTTTTTTTTTTTTTTAAAAGAAACACTGCACCATATTGCAAATAGAGACACAAAGAAGAACTACAGTTCCAATTAGGACAAAATCAGCCACTCCAGGCAATAAAACAATAGGAGGCATCACAATATCAATACCTGAGAAATACTGCCACTTGTTACCTAACCATATTGCTCACTCAGAACATTGCCCAGGAGGATCGGAGCCAGTCTAAACACTTCAGAAACCATCCAGAGCCGTATGGCACGCGATTCTTCCAGACCTCAGGAGTAAAAGTTAGCCAGAGCCTCCTGACATACTAAAATGATTTATCATCACAGGGCTGAACTAATGCATTGTGCTTTACAACTCTCCTGGCAGTCCAGGGGAGAGGCTGCGTTTATTACCTACAGTACATAATGCCCGCTGAAGAGCTCTGTATTATTCATAAGACTGCCTTTTTTGTGCCATCATAATGCTGATAAATTATGAAAAAATGCATATTTTATTTCAATTTATAACATATTGTTGTATACATATCCATATATCATGTTGCAGCAGGCGGAGCGAGTATTATTGCTGACAGCTGTTGACATGCTTCAATAAAGCCCAAACAAAGGGGCTTCACCAATAATCCAAAGTCACAACTCGCATTCCAAATAAAAAGCCACTTCCTTCTCTCACAATATTTAGAGGGGATTTGCAGAAATGTCAGTGCTACATCAGGGGAAAACTTTGGCAAAAGCCCTCAGAGATATGTGTAATAGTCTACCCAAATTCAGTGGGGTTGGGGGGGGGGTTCTTCTATGTTAAACAGTAAAGCTTCTGTGGGAGAGGCAGGTCCTCAAGTAAAAAACAGAAAGTCTTCTTTATGAAGAAGCATTTCCATCAGAGTTTGCTATTAATTATATTTGGTTCCTTTCTCTTTCTTTTCTTGCTTCAGATGGTGGAGTACCTAATTCTAAAACACATTCAGAGAAGGTTCTTTAAAAAGACTAGAGATTTTTCATTAACTCAGTCTTTTGCAGTTTTCAATCTGTAAGGTTTTTTTTTTCCCCACATTTGTTAGACTGCATAGCCAAATGGTACTTGGATCTTTGCAAATAAATTTAGAAATTTCCTTTTTAATTCCACGTACAAGGAAATGGTTGAAATGGTTTAAATGCAATGAATAAAGGTTAATTTGGGGTAACTGATACTTTTAATAAGGGCAAGCTTCTTTTAGACATCAAACATTCAATTGATACAATTCTGAGCTGAAAATGACCTGAGCTCATCAGTTTAACAGTTCATTTTGCAAATTAGAAATCTGAAATCATAAGTCAAGTGATTTGCTCTAGCTTATACCTCTAGCAGAGCTAAGATTAGAACACAGGTTTGTCTCCTAATTTTAGTCTTTGTTTTATTACAAGTGGCCTTTCCAGAGTTTAACGTGCTATCTTATATATAATAGTATTAAATGATTTCAATAATGTTTGACTACAATTATCCATTTCTACCTAAAACATGACAACATTTTGTGCCTGGTGTCTTCTGAAGAGGCTAGCTAGAATGAGACTGCAAAAGCTACTTTAGATGCGTTTTTACATCTCTAAGTAAGAAAAATGTATCAATTAAAAAAAAGTAAAAATTTACAACATCATTTCCAGACCTAGCTAACATAAAGACTACAAAGAGCAGGTCTAACATATTAAATGATTAAGATGGAACAACGCATGATACATTTTAAAAAGTAAAAAAATAAAAAATGTGCGATAATTTTAAAAAGTAAATTGTCATCGTTTTGTGTACAGGGGTGTCTTGTCATGTCATTAGACTCATTTGCTATGAAATCTTAAACTGCTGCAATGAAATTCCTATTCTCAGAGGGCTCCCCCACTGCCCTGTGACTTCTGCAAACCACAGCAATGCCCCAAAGACTTCTAGTGAATACTCAGACCTTTACTCACGGACACATGCACACATGCAGAAAGCCTGCAAGAATGAATGGTGGCGGAGAACCAGAAACTTGATTTAAGCACAGCCTGCCTTCATTGAATGAAAGGGAATTGTAGAAGAGCCATCACACATTAACTGCCTCACAAACCACAGCGTGTGCACCCATTTTATCAGCAGACCAAGTCAGGGACCAGCAGGGGAAAGTTTTGGGGGGGGGGGAAGTTTCTAGGGGGCAGGAGTGAGTCAAGGCAGTTCTCCCAGCATTGCTAAGTTTGCAGTGAGCTCCCACCAAACTAAACTTAGCTGTAAAGGAGAATAAACTTAGCTGTAAAGGAGAAATGGGACCTTCTGAATCAACCATATCCTTATTTAGTCCCTACTTTCAAACCTAAGTCAGATTTTACGTTGCTGTTTTTTACCAAATATATTGATAGCCCTGCACGATGAAGGAGTGAGAATGTCTTCAAAGTTTTAAAAATCTTTGTGTGTGCCCTGCAGGTGCCTTTTCATTAATCATTACAGTCTCTTTATTGTCTCTCTTCAATACAATTAGATTATCCTCAACTGTGTTTCTTTGTTTCAACACATCTTTTTCCTCCATTAAAAGCCTTCATGTCCATGTATACACAGTAATATAATTGATTTCCACATTTTCAGTTTTCAGAATTTATTTTCACACAGACTAGACTCAGGTTCAGTTAATAGTCTCACCTGACGACATAAAGACTTAGAAAAAAAAAAATGCAAAGCCTTCTCTAGAGAAACCTCACACAGAAACTAATTAATTCAATGATAGTTGCTCCTACCTATTACTGAGAATTAGCCCTTATCTTAAACCACCACAACCATCATTTGTAACACAATGAAGATTTGCTGCTTCTCATTTAGGCTCATAAATTGTGCCAAGGTGTTTTAGCTTTTTGGATTTAATAACGAAATGCCTACTCCATATGAATAAAACCTAAGACAATACTTTGACCATTTTATTTCTCTTTCCCTTTTTTTTTGATTGTTTGATTTGACATTCTTAAATAATTTTGAGCTGAAGGAAAACTTAAAAGTCCCTTTAGTTCAACATTCTTTTACTTTATATATAAGATGACATGTCAAGAATGTTTAAAGAGTGACAAAAGAAGTGGCTCTTAAACTTTCTCAACCCAAACACTTGAAAAACTGTGTGTATCCAAACCCTGCAAGAAACTGATTTCTCCCTTTTGAGATTCACTTAAAAAATCCCAGTACTTCAGTATCTTCACATTGCACAGCCTTATTTTTCATGTCCCAGAAATCCCCCAGAGTTACCAATATAACAGGGCATTTATTTCTTTATTCATTAATTTAATTTTTTTGAAGTTACAGGATAGTTAAATGGGATCTGTTCTCACTCCATTTTTGGCTAAAAGTCCAAAGGCTTAGCTAAGAGCCGTTGTCCCCATAACCCAAGTGACTGCTATTTCACCAGGCAGGACTCGAAAAAATGATGTCAAACACGATATACCATGACCCCTTTTTTTTTTTTTTTTTTGCTTTTTAGGGTTGCGCCCACAGCATACAGAAGTTCCCAGGTTAGGGGTCTAATAGAGCTACAGCTGCAGGCATATGCCACAAAAACTTAGGATTCAAGCTGCATCTGAGACCTACACTGCAGCTCATACCTCAACAATGGATCCCCAACCCACTGTGTGAGGCCAAGGACTGAACCCACATCCTTATGAATACTAGTTGGATTCATTTCCACTGCACTACAAATGCTACTTCAACAAGACCCTTAGTTCAACCCATACTTGAAGATATTTAGAAATAAGAAGAGACAAGAAATGGGATGTTTTGGGATACCGTTTCTTGGTGGGAGTTGCTGGCGCAATTCTGTGCTTCCTTATTCCCTCACATTTGTCTGAGTAAAAGGAGTCTTAAGTCTTAAACCATTGGAGAAGGTTTAACTTTGAGTTGAAGTGGAGAGTTTTGATTATATTAAGAGACCATTTTTGTAATCAGTGCTGAGGTGATGGGACTGCTTTGACATTTCCTGGTAATAACCGGCCTGCCTTGCAGCTGTAGGGACAGCAGAAGGAAAAATACTACTTTCTATTGCACTCTATTGAGTTCTGCTCTTTCAATGTAATCGTTACACAAAGTAACCTTTGGTAAAGTCAATAAACCTGTTCATTTAACAGACTTCTAAGATTAACTAATGCCTAGACATTAACCCATCTCAACGATTAACCTTCTGCACAAAAGAAATCAAAGTCTACTTGCATTTGGCGAAAAGCATCATCCTAGATACAAAGATGACACTTTTCACTGCATCTTGTATCTGTTTTTTCTTCCATGGCTTTTGAATATCCCATCAGACAGTTTGGAGGACATACCTAACCATGGCCTTACTAAAGCCTCCACTCCATTCAGCTCTACAACCCTTACAGGTCATGAATATATCAAAGGGTAAAAACAATTTTAACTCTGAGTACAGCCAGGGGAAGGGAGGAAAGAATCACCCAAGTGTCCATGCAAATATACTGAGTGCCAAAGGGCTTGCTGACTTATGGCCACAGCTTTCACATCTAAGAGAGCCATTAGCATAATTGGCTTTTGGATCAGATGGAGGCCATTAGCCTTGAATTCTGTGCTGAGGACTAAAATGTCTAACTAATATCCCTTTTATTCTATATTACCTTTCACTTGCTCACATAAATTATCTTCCTCTCTCCTGGACGTAAGAAAAATTCATTTTTATCCATATGGAACTTTTGTGTGTGAGTTCTATCCATGGTCGCTAATCTACTAGAGACAAATTGATTTCTGATAACAAACACTGCTTTCTCCCCACAATGAAGAGCTTCCAGAGTGTCCTCAGACGTTGCAACCAGAGCCATTCCACAACCTTATTTCAGCTAGAGGTTACACTTTCGTTCCAGCAGTAACTCTAGCTGGAGATCACTGTTCAGTTATTCTAGTCTGCTGAGCCAATTATCTACCCACCTGGACCAGGTGAGAAATCACCACCATGAACATAAGGTAAAGAAGAGGATGGGATGAGAAAGCTCACCATCTATTTGTGGACATCACCCTCAGACTGTGAATAAAGCACCTGAGTTCCCAACATTCAGCATCCAAGCTGCCTCTCCCCTCCATGAAGAATTCACCAATACAGGGTCATTGAGCTAAAGCACCCACCCAAACTCACGCCCATTTCAGCAACAGCCCCGTACTTCAAGGCCATCGGATTTCATATTTTGGTATTATAAATTAACAAAAACTCTGTGAAAAAAGAAAAGGCTTCATTTGATGGGAAGTGGAGCTTTCAGCCGAAGTTCAGATGCTTGGGTACCCTGCCATCTGCTGGCTTATATAAGAAAGGTTTAAAATTTCTGTGCATTCTTACAAGATTTCTCAAGATTTTTTCATCGTTCAGTTGGACTTAGGAAGCTGAATTTTTTCAACTGCAAGTTAAAAGAAAATAGTTAATGTATTGCTAGAAGTGAACCTTTTTAAAAATGTTTTATTTTCAAATAGATTTAGATTTAGAGAAAAGTTGTAAATACAATATAAAGTCCCATATATCCACACTCAGTTTTCCCCATTGTTAATATCCTGTCAGTGTGGTACATCTGTCACTCTACCTAACAATACTGATATATTATTATTAACTAAAATAGAAATGGATCTTTAAAAATAGAAAATGCTGCTGACTGTGGTTCTCCAGACAGATGTTGTATACCAAACACAGATGGGTAATAACAGTAGCTAACATTCCTGCCTGGCACTATGCTAACTGCTTTACATATATTATCCCCTGTTATTTTCACACCAATCTATAAAACAGGTATTCCTACCTTGTTGTCCCCAGATTCCCAATCAGAAAGTAGCTCATAGTCATGCTGGCCCTAACACTGTAACATTTGATCACAGCGAGTTTTTATTCAAAGAACTTCTTATAAATGTATTGCAAAGCTTTAAATCAATGCATACATGGGAAACACTAGAAGAGTCAATAGCAGATGTTACATATAAAATAATCCCTAGGTCTCTCTCAGGACAGACTCTACTTCTTAAGCCACTATGCTATATGAGGAGAGTTCTTCAATAACTATGGAATGTCCTGCTTGGCTTTTCCTTCGTATAAGTTATTTTCTTTTATGGTTTCTCCTCTATTCCATTATATCTGTGTTTCTTTTTTTCTTAACTATCGTTACTCCTTCCCCCTGAAATTTTAATAACACAGACACACAGATGTACAGATCTGTCTATAACCATGGTCCTTCGGAAGGACACGAACTGCTATAATATCTGCTCTTTTTTTTTTGTTTGTTTTTTTTACCCTTCAAGAACCAATTTTGCTCCTTTGAGGTTGATAATCACCCCCATTAAGACTCTTCTGGCCTATCATGCCATTTACTCTCTTAATAACACTGAAATTTCTGAAGGTCAACTACATTTACCAAGATAGAAGTACACAAGTCTGGAGCTTCCTGTGCCTGGAACCTAACCTTTACCCAGCTCTGAAGCCCTTAAGTGCTTTCCAGGTGTACTACTCTCCTATCCCTCTGAATCACCTTTATTCTTCACATCGGGGCTTACCTTTGTTCTAAATGATTTCCTTAGGCTCAACTGTGCTCCAGTTTTCTTTTAACAAAATGACCTTTACCCATATCACTATGACCCTCCTAGTCAGATATTAAAAAATTCTCCTAGTTTTCAGGTCAATCATATCTGAGTTTGCATCTACTCTCCTCTACTTACTATATATCCATAGCTTTGTATAAAACAAAATAATTCCCCAGGTTCTAGCTTTTTTTTTTAATGTCTACAACACACCCCTACAAAATTTCAGAGGTGATAAAGACCCTAGCACAGAACCTAGATTGCAGTGGATAAGGATGGGTATCAGAAGGAATTTATTTCCTGCCTCTTCTCTGTGTCACTCCATGAGCTTGTTTTTTCTAGGTATAATGTTCAATCTATTGTAGACCTCATGCCAACCAACTAGCCCTTAAACCATTTAATGGGAAAGAACTGAATGCTTGAATTTTGGGGCAATAAAAACTGAAAAATGTTGGAATTTACAATTCAGTGGAAGGAGTTCCAATAAACTGATAAATATGCAACATGCCGAGAAGTGATGAGTATAATGAAAAACGAAGTAGGTAGAGACATGTGATAGGTAGAGACTTGTATAAGGTATAAGACAGGTCTTATGAGAAATATGGACTTTTGATCAAAGACTTGAATAAGGAAATGAGACCCACAGTTCTTGGCGGTAAATGTAGTAAGCACATCCATTCTTGATCTCGGAGCTGCCTCTAAAGTCTATTTGATCCTATGTCAATCAAGGTCCTCCGATTCATTGTGAATTCACATGTTGAGCATCTTGCACTAAAGCACAGATTCATACAGCATCCAAGCTCCACGGACACTCAGCTCTCCAGGCTTACAATGACCCGTAATTAGTTTCCACTTATGAATCTACTTAATTATACTGTCAGCCAATATTTTTCTGTCCATAATAACTCAGTGAGAGATTCTGCAAATATTTGGCTGAATTCAGAGTATTTCTGTCTACCATATTTCCCTGGTGGCTGGTCTAGTGATTGAAAAGGGAGGGAAATTCATCTTTAGCTGTCCTCAGATATTTAAAAGACTTATGTATGGCCCCATCAGGCAACTCAGGCCAGGGAATTCTGGTTGCAAAGAGGCAGTTCTGGAATCACAGAAAGAAGCTTTTTTTTCCCCCTTTCTTTTCACTGTATGCCGCACTCAAGGCATATGGAAGCTTTCAGACCAGGGACTGAATCTGAGCCATAGCTGTGACCTATACCTCAGTTGCTACAAAGCCAGATCCTTTAACCCACTGCTCCAGGACAGGGATAGAACCTGAATATCCACAGTGATCAAAGCCACTGAAGTCGGGTTCTTAACCCACTGTGCCATAGCAGGAACTCCCAGAAGGAAGCATATTACTTTTGGAGCCATCTGAAGAACTAGCAAACGCCTGGAGAGGTCTCTGCTCTACCACTGACTCAGGTGCTTGAATGAGGTCTAGGGAGCCAACAGGCAGAGATGATGTAAATGTCATATAGATTTCAGGTATTGGTTTTAAAATGATCTCTGATGTCCCAGAAAGTCTATGGTGCTATACAGTTGACTCTGGGACAACATGGATTTGAACTGCGCGATGACATAAAATAATTTTTTAACAGCAAATACTACAGCACTACACTACCCACTGTTGGTTAAATCCATGGATGTGAAACCTTGGATTTAGCAGAACCTCAGATACGGTGGGTTCACCGTAGACTATAGGTGAACTTTCAACCTCGTGAAGGGTCGGGGTCCCTAGCCCCTGAACTGTTCAAAGGTCCACTATATTTGCTTCCAAAGTATTCTCTAATTCAGACTTTCACTAATTCCAAGAAATCTTTCTTTCTAGTTTCCATTAGAAACATTCAACAACACAGAAAAAACTCAGCACTTAAACGGTTTTTCCTTTAAAAAGAATCTGAAAATAAATACATTTATATTGTAAAAAAAAAAAAAAGGTTTTCCCTTCATAGATGCCAAATCTATATAGTTAATTCAAACTGCACCTTGATGCCATGTCAATTTAATGTTTAATGTATTATTTTAAATAATATTTGGCATTAAGGAACTATAAAGTCGATAACTGTAACTACACATTATACAGAAGAGTTGTTAATAAAATATATTACTGTCCTGTGAAAGACTAAAACCGGTTTTTCCTAAAGGAAAACACCAACTTTACCCTTACTCATTAGGGATGACCTACTTTTCAACGTGTAGTTAAAATTTATTCTACCATTTACTGGTGATGTAGTTATCCTAGTTCAAAATGAGAAAAAAAATAATGTATTCATTTAAAAGGTTATATGAACTTAAATGCCATTCTCACAAAGAAAAAGGCAAGACCCCTTTTATGACAAAAGAAAGGAAAAGTGAACCCCATATTTATATGGCTGCTGACCAAGCTTGCCTTCATGGACTTATGCTTTAGGTCTAGATGCATTAAGAAAAATGATAAATGATAATGGAATGACATTAGAAATAATTGCTGAACTAGTTCTTTGGCATCTGCTGCAGTGAAGGTAAATTCCATGATAAACTGCGTGTCTTTTGTGGTTTTCTACTACAATTAGACATGTCTTAAAATTAACCATAGTTTTTGTTGGTGGAACTGACAAAATATTTTATCAATTAAAATATAATCTTATATTCAGTCTTTTAGATATTCCAAAAATTCCTAAAATTACTATTTCTGGATCAATATGCTTTGTCTTCAGTGAAATACCTCTTGTATTTGTTTCTGCTTCACTTTCAGAAGACTGTCTAAACTCTGAAGCTCTGTACTAACGTCATCCCTTATCATTTCCCACAGCTGTGCTTTGTGATCTATGTTTAATTTCCTATCAGGCCACATTATTTCATTCTTCTCTGTTCTGGATTCACAATTTCTTCACATAATACCCTTTCCTTCTTTATAAGTCAGGGGAACTGCATTTTCAGGGTTTAGTTACAGTGTCTTTCATAACCCATCCCCCCCCTTAAGGTTTGATCATTGTTCCACTTTTTAGCACTCTGTCTTCAGCATACTTCCTTTACTATGCTTATCAAATTAGATTACATCTAATTTTCTTTATATGAGCATTTCCCCTCTCGATTAAGATACTCTGAAAACAGAAATGGAGACACTTTGATATTTCTATTTGCAGCACCTAACACATTGCCTCTATAAAATATACATTTTTGCATGGATAAAACTAATCCAATGGACACATAGCACTTTGTTAATTTTCCATGCCAGTTATTACATAAATTTAACATGAAAAGACTACTTAGTACTAAGCCAGACAAGTTTAAGCAAGATGCCAAGAAAGTGAGGCCTTCAGGAACTCCCAAGACTCTAGTTCTCACTGGTTGCAGAAGTTAATTTCCTCCTACATGCTTTAATTAGTAGGACTTCAGTGTAGCTTCTGGAAATTGAGATTAACACTCAACAGCACTATTTTGCTGTTCTCTCACACTTATGATAATTCAACCAATTCTTCCCATATCTACTCCAGATGCCTTCAGGGCACAATCTGGCTGCCACAAAAGAGAATGAAAACAAAGTATTCCCTAAGTAAATATGTTATGATAAGAGATAGAAACTTAATCCGAACACATATTTTTAAACTTTCCAAATAGTGATGAAGTTCATAAAAAAAAAAAATGCTACATGTACTTTAAAAGCAAATCCATTTTTTCGAGGAGTGGGTCATACTTATTGAACACTGCAGTGCTTTCACCTTCTGAGAAGATGAGAATAACTGCATGTGCAGGTATATGTTTGGTGAGGCAATTAGATCCATGACCCTTTAAAACAGCTTTAAGTAGTTGTAAAGATTTAATACTCATTTAATACAATGAATGGGCCATTATAGTTACGATGCTTTAAAATTAATATGTCATCCAGGTCACTATTAGAATCGATACATATGATCTGTGAATTACACGTTATATGTCTGTCACTTAGGAATATTTTATGTGAAGGTTCATATCTGCAAAACTGCAATTAGATCAGAAATTTTTATAATCAAAGAAAACAAAGTACATTCACCAGATAATTCTATTTCTATTCATGAATCATTGGCACTTTGGCTTTAAAAGGCGTTATTTACAAATTTTGTGTTTCAAAAGTTAACATTGGTAGATAAATAAAAGAAGCAAGTAATTCATCAAATGGACATTTTAAAATCCTCGACTTTGGAATTCCCTGGTGGCCTACCGGTTAAGGATTTAGCATTGTCACTGCTGTGGCTTGGGTTCGACCCCTGGCCCAGGATATTCTGCATGCTGTGGGCACAGCCCCCCAAAACCCTTAATTATTATTGTTTGTATGAATTAAGAAAATAAGTTTAAATGCCTGTTTAACACTTTCTTTCATACAAAAAATTATGAACTCATTAAATGATAGAGAAAAAACTATACTGGAGACTTTCTATAAAATAGAAACTCATGTAGACAGAAATTTTTCAAGATATACTTATGCTGTATTGAAATATAAAGATCTCTTATAAGATTCGAACAATGAAAACAGACTAGGTAGCATGTCTTTTATTTCCATATTTCAGATATTCCCTAATGATAACCAGGAGGTTCTCCGATGGGTTATGTATTTGTTTGCAATGCACTTGTAATAGAATGAAGGGAAGCTTTAGCTTACTAACACGCTGTATTTCTAATAATTCTTTTCATCCAGTTGCAAATGTGAATTGTCACCCCTGATTTATGTTCATTAATCAAAATGGCAAATGCATGTAGAGTGCAGAACCAGGGTACAGGCTGTTGTCTGAAAATGTGATCAATCATCACTGATTGGCATTTTGAGTTAAACTCAAGAATGTGGAAAAACAGATGCTTGCTGGGAATAAAGAAAGGAAGTTAAGGCCAAGAGCATTTTAGTTGGCAAGATACAAAATATTTAAAACACAGTGGGCTGAAAAATCTGACTTTGGGAAGAAGAGAAAACAACTATGCAGAACACAAAGGCTGACTTAAAAAAAAAACAGTTTTACGTGAAAGATATCTTTAAAACAATGCCATGGATACTTAAAAATGCTACCTGCAGTTGTGATTTAATAAGGCCATGAAAATAGAACCTGACCCATATTTTTTGTACTCAAGGGAAAGTAGATAAGTATAATGAGAATCAGCTATTCATAAAACAATAAAGTTTGAAGACATTTAATGTATCCTGTCTCTACTTTCTGTTTGTTGGAGGGGAGGTGAATCTATTATATCAATTTTTTTTTTAAATCTCTAAATATAATCATTTAAGAACAAATAACTAGGGAGTTCCCGTCGTGGCTCAGTGGTTAACAAATCTGACTAGGAACCACGAGGTTGCAGGTTCGATCCCTGGCCTTGCTCAGTGGGTTAAGGATCCGGCGTTGCCGTGAGCTGTGGTGTAGGTTGCTGATACGGCTCGGATGCCGCGTTGCTGTGGCTGTGGTGAAGGCCAGCAGCTACAGCTCCTGTTAGACCCCTAGCCTGCGAACCTCCATATGCCACGGTGCGGCCCTAGATAAGGAAAGAAGACAAAAAAAAACAAAAACTGTATTACTTCAGTCTGATGAGATGAGAAAATATCTTCTATCAAAACTTTATTACTTTACTCTGATGAGATGAGAAAATATCCTCTATCTTGAAGTACAAATAATATAAAACATAAGAGAAAATATAAAAGCAAATTCTGTATGTCAAATAGAATTATTTATAGTCCTGGAAAACTACATGTGCTGCTATAAAGACTTTATATTTCAGATTTCTGAAATGATAATAATTTCAACCTGTAATAATAAATAGTTTGATCTTTTAAAGATCAATTTTACTATGTTTTACTGTGTTTAAATATAAAGTTATCTCTAAAGAGAAATATTAGATTTTTGGAAAGAGCCATTATCATTAAAAATATTACTTCTCTATGGCATATACTGAATTTTTATACTGATTGTGAAATGCACACAACAAATATTTTGAGATTTCAGAGTAAATGAATAAAAGGATGACTGAGTTTGCATGAAAACTGTATCATTTCTTTCAATTCAGCTTTTATTTTTTTAGTCCGCACCTGTGGCATATGGAAGTTCCCAGGCTAGGAGTTGAATAAGAGCTGCAGCTGCAGAGCTACACCACAACCACAGCAACACAGGATCTGAGCTGCATCTGAAACCTACATCACAACTTTCAGCAACTCTGGATACTTAACCTACTGAGCAAGGCCAGGGATGGAACCCACATCCTTATGGATACTAGTTGGGTTCCTAACCCACTGAGCCATAACGGGAACTCCTAGATTCATCTTTATTCTACCCTACCAGGATCTAAAATATCAAGAAATAGTTACCATAATGTGAATAAATTTATTATTAGGTGAATCAATTAGTTTGGAAGGATGACTCCTTTAACTGCAATGATGGCAAGATAGAAACAAATGAAAAGATTCCAATCTCATATCTTCATTGAAAACAAGCCATAATTTTGAGAAAGTCAAACATTCTAGGACCTAATTCCTTAAACAAATTGAAAAGATAAGTTTTTGTTAGGCAAACCACTTAAATGTTTTTGTGATTTAGTTCTCCTTACTTTTTAGAGAACAACTCCTTTACCTGGAAAATTTATTGAGTCTAAACATTTATCAATTGCCTAAATTAGGCCAGGTTATGGGCAATGAAAACCTGATTCTGAACACACACTCATGTGTACAAACAATAGCTACAATCCAAAAATTGACCTGGATAATAGCAACATTAACTGAGCAGCAAGTGCTGTTCATAAGAGCTCATTTAATTTATGACAGCCTTGGGGATGGGGAAATAATGACTACTACTTTGGAGATGAATAACTAATTCAACCGTAACTACGAAATGGGCAAAACCTGAAACCTGAACTCAAAACCAGCTCTGTGTGTTGCCTAACTCTTCCTACTCTGTAACAACACCCCATTAAAGTTATCCAAAAACCCCAGAGAGAGATGGAGTGGGGGAATAGGAGGGGAGGAGGAAAAAAGCAGCTTTTTATTCTCTATGAGACATTTAATTTTCTATAAATTTTATAGCAATATTGTGTGTGTGTGTGTGTGTATGTGTGTGTGTATCAGGATCTTATCATGGTTCAAAATCTAGTGATTAATGTTTTCCCCAAGGACAGCTCCTGGGTCTATGTATAACAGTTTTTATTTTCACACCCTAAATCTTCTTACCTTGTGCTTTATTCAAAGTTTGACTTTGCTTTTTTTTTTTGAATTTGCAGGAAACGACAGTCTGATGCAGAGAGTCACTGGTTCATAAAATATTTTCAAAATACAGCATATGAAGTCTTGAACTATGGCACACCGTGATGCCACATGGATGGGCTGAGACCAGCCTGACATGATGTTTGTTTTGTTAATATTAGGGCTCTCAAATCATGGAAATAAACTGAAAATCCAGTTTTAAGAAAAAAGTCTACTTTGAGTAATTCGTTTAATTTAGATCAGAGAGGTTCCCCCTCTTTTTTCTTCTCTTATAAAAAAGATTTTCATAAAACCAATCAGCCCTCTGTAATTGGGAATGCATCAGAAGCCATGTAATGCACACTCTGATAATAAAAGTTCTGCTGGAATCAATTACGTTGGGCTGCAAGAAGCTATCTGCTTCCTGTACGATGCATAACATCCGGCTTAAATAGTATCAACATTAATAAGCTGCTCTTAAGTTTCTATATAGCTTTCTCTGGGGAGAATTTGTTACTGTCAGTCTGCTGTCAAATGCTTAGAGTATGATTAATGAATCATATTTAGATGATTGACAGTGAAATTCTACTTTATAGAACATGTCAATCATTTTTACAGCTGCTCTCCATTTTCATGGACACTAGTGATACTGTTCTTAGCTTTGGAGCATTATAAGCCCAACTCTGTATGCTGTAGGCCACGAGCTACACAGACATCTGGAGAAGATTTTATTCCATTTCTTTCTCTGTTGCTCTAGGCTAAACCCAAATATTCTCGTTTGCCCTCTCCAAGCTCAAAGCAAGCAGCTAGGTGAAGCAGACAATACATTTTAAGTGAAAAATTAATGAGTGAGGGTTCTTGTACAGAATTGTATTATCCAGTTGATAATTTATAATGCGGAGTCCAAAGTGGAATGCTTTAGTTTCAATCATGCAGTTTTCCATGCTTTTACCCTTCAAAGATTCATTTATCATTTTGCTCTTATGTGCATTCCTCCCATTCAATTCAGATTTTCAAAAACATCCCAATCTTTTCAAGTAAAGGATGGCTCCATTAAAACGTTAACAGTTTTATTCATTTGACTCCAAAACTCTTTACACAATCCTGGAAAACAATGATGTGTTTAACTGGAAATTACAGTGCGATTTCTTAAAGTGTTGGCTGTAAGTTTCTGAATCCATATTTAAGATAAATTTTAATAGGCAACTTTTTTAAGGGTAAAAAAAGTCAAAGCTTTTCAAACCTAGAAATAATGAAAGTAATAAGACCGGAACAGGAAAACAAGCACTTATAACTGATATTTTTTTTTAATCTTTATCCTTTGGAGTTTGCGTGGTTTGGCCAAGGAAATAATGCAGAAGGCAGAATGATGCCATCTCTGTTCTTTTATCTCTTCTGCTGTTTTCTGTGAAACCAGAGATATGCAAAAATGGTGCAACTATCTTACTGGCCATGCATATCAATATCATGTGAAAAGACCGTGACATTTTGTACAAGATCTGGCCTCACTTGATAGCTGTTTGGCTTTTGGAAATTGGCTTAACTGACCCAAAGTCTCCTCATCTGTAAAGCTGATACAACACTACTTGGGCTCAAAGGTGCTTGGGGATTTAAGTAAAATAATATATGTTAATGACCTGACATATGCCTTACACATAACTGGAGCTATTTTTTTTTTAATTCCTCTTTTGTATCTACCATAGAACCTAGCATAGCAGGAACACATGCATAGTATACATAATGTCACTTAACAAATACTTGTTAAATTTAATTTTAAAAAGTCAGAGAAGAAAGTAGAGGTCTCTAGCTTCCCTCAGGTCATCATGGTGGCAATGACAGCCTTGGTACCTGACTCCTTTGTACAGGATTCTTTTTCTGTGGTGAAAGGGGTTAACAGAATAACTTTCTTATCCACCTCTTTTCCTTCCCAGTTTTCACCAGCGACATAGAGAAAGATCATTTCTAATTTTTGAATCACTGGGAAACTCTAATTCTCTTTCCTTTTACTTCTGTTACACATCCTTACCTTTGTCTTTTTCTTTTTTTCATCCTCCAAATACAGGAATTGCATCAAGGCTTCAAATAACGTGCCTGTTCCAGTTCGTTGGTAATGATTGTCTAGAGATGGATTCTGATCAGGTTCAGCAGGAATGATCAATTAGCAATGTCTGCTACAGGCACAGGAGGGGGCAAATAAATTTTGTGTGCCAAATATTTGCCAACCCAATCCAATCCTGCTACAGCTATATTTCTGCTTCATTATATGCTGAAAGTCATGAGCAGTTTTTACATTATCTACATGAGATGACAGCCAAGGACTGGATAGGTTTCTCTCAGAGAGTTCATAGACCAGCACTGTTATTTTTAATTAACAGCTTGTCTGGGACCCGAGCTGAAGAGTTACTTGAGCAAACAATACTTTGATGCACAGAGATGTCAAGTTGGTTGTCTAACTGTATGGATGGACAGATGGACAGACAAACTAACAGAACTCTGGCAGTACTTAATACAAAGTTTGTGACTGTATTGGAAAGAACACCTAACTGTATGGCATTGTATTAAAAACTATTGACTGATATATTACTATTAACTATAACATCATACATTAATAAGATTTGAACATATTTGCAAAATATTTTACTATTTTTGAAAAAAGAAGCTTTTTTCCCCAGTGAATAAAGAAGCAAATTTCTGGGGCATTCCCATTGCAGCTCAGCAGGTTATGAACCTGACTAGTATCCAAGAGGATGCAGGTTCGATCCCTGGCCTTGCTCAGTGTGTTAGATCAGGCGTTGCTCTGAGCTGTGGTGTAGGTCACAGACATGGCTCAAATCCTGTGTTGCTGTGGCTGCGGTGCAGGCCACCAGATACAGCTCTGATTCGATCCCTAGCCTGGGAACTTCCATATGCTGCAGGTGCGGCCCTTAAAAAAAAGAAGCAAATTTCTGGATATTTACCTAAGTAACACTGATGAAAATACTTGATCAATCTACAGTTATGGATGAACTGGTCTAGAAAACTGAGATGTCACAGGGATCATCTATTATCTACAATTCTTTTCTCACTAGTTATTGGCCTTTGCACCATTGTTTTTTGATTCATAGCTTTAAAACAAACATTATGTCAATAAAATAATTTTAGATAGTACAAGGATGGATATATGTCCTTTTTTAAAGATTTTTGAGGAGACTGGAGGGGACTTTTTCCTTCTTGATCTCAAGCTAGTAGCCTGATTGCTGTGGGCTCCTCCACAGCCAGGTGATGGATGCATGCAGACTGTAATGATTTACTGGGTCTTGGACCGTGCACAAAACAAGCCTTGGACTCTTCCTCATTCAGAGAGTTTTCCACTTTGGGCACAAAATGAGTATTGGCAATGGGTAGAGTGAAACGGAAGCTGAGTAATTTCATAATCTTCTTAAAATACCTATTCCTGAGATGGGCATCTCACCTCTGTCAAACAGTAGCAGTTATCTAGCTTCCTGCTTCATACCTGCTCACCACTGCTCACAGGGCCTGTGTCTGTCATTAAAAATGTAAATTGTACTCTGGTACATGTGAAGTGGGATTCTCAGTTCCAATTAATATCAATACACAGGAAAAAAATTATCTTGCTCTTTAGTACGTATGGTATGTCATTTTGGCTTTCAATTTATGGTAATAGCATCCTTTACAACACACTGACTTAAGTTTTAAAAGTGGTGCAATGAAGAAAACATTACAAGAGGTACACAGATACAGAAAAAGTTTAAGGGGCACTAGTCTAGCCCAAGTCCCAAAGACAGCCAGTCTAACTGATGATTCAATTACTATCCCCCTTCACCACGTTCAGACCTTCACCAGCCTCTATAGGAAAGGGCTCTTAGTGTCATTCAGATGCTCACCCTTGGCCCAGTCATCAGCTACCCCTGTGGCAAGAAGAATGCAGGGCTAAATCATTATAGCTCCAGAAGACAACAGAAGTCCTAATATAGTTTTTTAAAGCCTAGTGTTTTCTTTAGATGTTGCTTTTTTTTTAATTAATAGGATCTAAGACAGGCTTTGAGACATGTCTCTGCTGTGCTCTGGTGTAACACAGAATGTTTTTTTAAAGTTGAAACCATATTCATTCTTAATTATATTTCAGTTAAGTAAAACAAAGATATATGAAATTATATAAACGATTTGGTTACATGAGTTATGACTGTATTTTCAAACTTACAAATATAACTTGGGTTGATGATTGAGTATATTTCTCAACTTTATTTGAAAACCATACATGTAAAATATATTTTAATATAAATAATTGACTTTTAAAAGCCCAGAATTTCATTACATATATATATGAATGTGTGGGTATGTGTGTGTGTGTGAGAAGCCCATTTTCAAAACTCTCACACAGAGAGGCAGGGCAATTCTGTCCTTTCACTAGTACACTTTCTCAGCTTCAGAGTAATGTTATATTGCCCTCTAATGGGTCTTTTGGGCCACTACAAACCACTACGCAGGTAAAAAGAAATGGCACAAAGATTATATTTTACTGTGATAAGCAAATTTACAAGAGTTTTAACTAATATAAGTTTGGTCTTAACCTCTATTAATATGATAGTTTATTCATGATGATTTAAAACCAACTGATATAGTCATGTTATGAACTGTATGCACTTAGTTAGAGGTTCACTTTTATAAGGCCACAGTCGCTTGATCTTTGTAATTAGAGATCATGAGTGGTCTTGCCAATAAAATCTTCTCATTCTTTTATATCATATAAAAATTTAATGTATTCATTGTACCTATAGACTTGAGTAGTTATGAAGCAGAAAAAAAAAACGATTTTTCCCATCCTCTAAAGTGCAATATTTGTATGTACATATTCTTAACTGTAGTTCTCTGTATATTTATATAGTTCTGAGAATTCAAAGGATTAGGGGGTTAGTCCAAGGGTGTGAGTTTAATAGGGCAGTTAGTTTCTCGAGCTATAGCTTGCCTTGCCATCAGAATCACACATGTAAAAATATGTTTATGGATACGCACCACGCAACCTATTTCCAGTACAGGGCAGTGGGGAGGAGGAATCTCTTTCTTGTACTTTAAGATGTGATCCTATATATTGTAAATATTTTATTACATAATTAGAAGTCACAGATTTAAATTTTAATATAGACACAAAATTCAATAAAATTGCTAACTCTTCTCCACTGGCATTTTTCTTTTTAACCCAGTTGAAGGACTCTATTTTCATTTTTATTTTTTTATTTAAAAAATTTTTATTATAGTTAATTTACATTGTTCTGCCAATCTCTGCTGTACAGCAAAGTGACCCAGTCATACATCTCTACACACTCTTTCTGATATTATCTTTCAACATGTTCCATAACAAATGATTGGACATAGTTTCCTGTGCTCTACAGCAGGACCTAAATGTAACAGTTCTAAATGTAACAGTTTGCATCTATTAATCCCAAACTCTCAGTTCAACCTACTCCCTCCCCCTTCCCCTTGGCAACCCCAAGTCAAGTCCATGTCTGTGAGTCTGTTTCTGTTAATTAGATAGGTTCATCTGTGCCATATTTTCGATTCCACATATAAGCTATATCATATGGTGACTTTCTTTCTCTTTCTGACTTACTTAGTATGAAAATCTCTAGTTACATCATGTTGCTGCAAATGGCATTATCTTTTTCTTTTTTAGAACTGAGTAGTATTCCATTATGTATTAATAACATGTGTATACACATGTTATTAATCCATTCATCTGTCTATGGACATTGAGGTTGTACCCATGTCTTGGCTATTGTAAATACTGCTTCAATGAGCATATGGGCACGTATTTTTTTCAATTGAAGTTTTTTCTGGATATATGCCCAGGAGTGGGATTGCGGGATCATATGGTAGTTCTATATTTACTTTTCTGAGGAATCTCCACACTGTTTTCCATAGTAGTTGTACCAATTTACGTTCCCACCAACAGTGCAGGAGGGTTCCCTTTTCTCCACATCCTCTCCAGCATTTACTTACAGTCTTATTAATGACGGCCATTCTAACTGGTGGGAGGTGGTGACTCACTGTAGTTTTGATTTGCATTTCTCTAATAATTACTGATTTGAGCATTTTTAATGTGCCTGTTGGCCATCTGCATGTCTTCTTTAGAGAAATATCTGTTTAGGTCTTCTGCCCATTTTTCAAATGAGTTGTTTGTTTTCTTGCTGTTGAGTTGTATGAATTGTTAGTATATTTTGGAGATTAAGCCCTTGTCAGTTGCATCATTTGCAACTATTTTCTCCCATTCCATAGGTTGTCTTTTTTGTTTGTTTGTTTGCTTTAATGGTTTTCTTTGCTGTGCAAAAGTTGGTCAGTTTGATTAGGTCCCATTGGTTTATTTTTGTTTTTATTTCTATTGTCTTGGGCTACTGACCTAAGAAAACATTTGTACACTTGATGTCAGAGAATGTTTTGCCTATGTTCTCTTTTAGGAGTTTTATGGTGTCCTGTCTTATATTTAAGTCTTTAACCCATTTTGAGTTTATTTTTGTGCATGGTGTGAGGGTGTGCTATTTTCATTTTTAAATGAATATAACTCAATAAAGATAATTATATTGGTACATTAAAATAAAAAAGAAAAAAATTGGGATGCCTGAATAATTCACTCTATATATCTCATTGACATACCTATGTTTGTAAACTCACACACACACACAAACACACACACACACGTATTCTCTTTGCTTTGGGGAGGCACTACAGGAATCAGTAAAAATTCTGAGGAATAATTAAAGTGAATAAATTAGCCCTTTCCATCACTTTTTTTTTACACAATATTCACAAACAACCATAGTACCTTTGGTTTATGATTGGTAGTATGAGGTGACCTTCTAATACTATGTAAATTTTATTTAAATAGTATGCACAAAGTGTAATATATATGTACATATATATGTGAGTGCATGTGTATGTTGATAACATATAAAATCTATTCTCTTAATAACTTTCAAGTATATATCATATTGTTAATTACAGTCACCACATCGTACATTAGATCATCAGAGCTCATTCATCCTATGATGGGTAGTTTATAATCTTAGACCAATATCTCCCCATTTCTCTCACCCTTAGCCCTTCTGCCAATCTACTTTCTATTTCTGAGAACTAGCTGGCACTTCCAAGACCACTGTCATGCTATTACATAAATATTATTGTAAGAATTGTATGTAATACAATAGATTAAAATTTTTGTTCCATCTCTCTAACTTAAAAATTTCCCAAGATCACAGAACTTGTTTTCATTTTGTTTACCCAGCCCATGGTCATTACATTTCATAAAGATACTCAACAGAATCTTCTTAAACAGGCCAAATGCATACTAGTACATCAGACAGGGGCCCCAAGATGGCTTTGTACACACATGGGTGACTGCTTATCTCAAGGCTCTGTCATGGGATGGTGTGGTGCTACGGTCCTTCAGAAGGCAGAGCTGGAATAACCGTTACATCTTACAGCAATATGTCATGGGTGCCACTGGGAAGTCAAAAAAGAGCTACAGAAGTCCTGATTTGGAGAAGACACTCATTTAGAGAACTGGACAAAACCTCTAGGAGAACTGAAGGATTGCCAATAGAATCATGGAATTAGGTGATGGGAGGATGGAAATGGGAAAAGAAACTGCAATCACAGAATAAAATAAAATGCACAGATTTCAATGCGGAGCCACCAGGTCCATCTTCTACACTGAAGTCTGCCCCTTCCTTATAACTTGCCCCATCACTCCTGCTCATGACCATGAATCCTGCCCTCTTCATTCTCATATTTTCTGCCTTGGATCTGCTAGCCCAAGAATGTGTTTGTCTTCCTCACATTACACTTCACTGTAAGTTGTTGACTGTGCTCAAACTGAGAAGATCTCAAAACAATAACTCCTTTGACAGCTTTTGTAGAATAATGGGATCGGATTCCTTCAACTCCTAAATCTTGATTTATCAAGTCTATGACATAATTAACCATACCCCATTAGATTGTCACCAAACAATCCATGTGGTATGGGATCTGCCCATTTGCCTTTGGGTGTTTTCTAAGGAAAGTTGTAACAGTTCCTCACTAAGTACTGCAATTTACATTCTTCACAAGTCTATCAAATACATTTTGTTTTTCAAAATCCAACGAAAGTTAGTTTGTGATAAAAATCTACAAAAATTAGTATGAGGAGGAATTCTGGGGAATTCCAGAACCACTAGACATTCTGTACAATTCTAATGAGTCTACAGGAGAATTCCCCTTTTTTTTTTTTTGGCCACCCCATGCCATATGGAGCTCCACAGACAGGAATCAGATCTGAGCTGCAACTGAGGTAACACTGGATCCTTAACCTACTGTGCCAGGCTGGGGATTTAACCTGCCTCCCAGGGCTTCCAAGACGCTCCCAATTTTATTGCGCTACAGCGGGGGCTCCTATAGGAGAATTCTTTATCTGTTCAAACTAGGATATGCCAGGGAATTCAGTCAGCAACAAAATATACATGATGCATATCTGGATCATACATTTTACTCAAAAGAAACATGCTGTTTTTGCAGTGAAAATGAAGAGATATAGCATGGTGTTTAATTTTCAAAAACCACAAGATTTAAAAAACATCTTGATTCCAGGGGGTTACTTTATAGTAAACTGGCAGAATTCCAGGGTCTGAAGCTCATTATTTCTCAGAGGTATTTCAAGTGGAAAAGTGCAAGAAAAATTAATGATTCCCTGTGGGTGAAACAAAGCAAATGCAGACTACAGAAGATGCAAGTTATGACTGCAATTGTTCACAAGTTCCTGTAAGATTCTTTGTGCTTACTTTAAAAAAAAATAATGGTATCACCTTGTCCAGCCTCACAGGGGATATTACAGGCCTTCAATTAGATTTTATGGAGCAAATATACTTGACTAATCCTTCCTATTTGTTGACAATGTAATAGATAGTAATTTCTATTATCAAGGGATGTGGTTGTTACCAATAATTACATGAAATAACTTTGGCTACATATTGTTATTACATAAAAATAGAAACACAGACTCTTACATGAACTTGTGTACAACTGAAGTCATAATGTGGAACTGCTACATTCTGAATTTCCTCAAGGCTTGAGTTTACCTTATTCAAAATTAAATAAACTATGACAATGCCACTCAAATAGCACTAGCTTGTTTAATCAGAGACCACCCAGAATCCGACCCTTCTTATGGCCTTTGTTTAAAGGAACCAAACCTAATTTTTTTCATATAAATTGTACTAGAATAGACACACACATCCCCACCTCTGCTGTCATGCTGGAAATTATACCAAAGTTTGCCTAGAAAACAGGGTGTGTGAAACAGCATTGTCCTTCCTCTAATATAATGTCAAAACAAAATATGACAAGTAATTCCTTCTAAAACTATTATCCAAACAGTTGCTAAAACAAAGCTGACAAAAAAAGCTATCTGAAAAATCTCACTTTTATGATGCAAATTTAATTGCTCTCTTATTTTTGATAGACAATCACTTAACTCTTTCTCATTAATCAAATATGAAAGCAATTTCCAAGACGATTCTCAGATATTCTGGACAAACCAGTTCACTGGCAACATTCTGAAAGAGAGTAGGAAATGACCTAATATGAGGATAGGCTGCTCCTTCAAGGTCAGTTTTTTTTCTGAACCTTATCAGAAATATAGATGAAAAAGAAATATATAAATGACACTTCAATTTCTGCAGACTTACTTGCAAAATAAATAGACTTTATAATCCTAGTAAGTGAAATACTGATAAAGATATCTAAAAAGAGAGCTAAGAATAAGCTGATTAGCTCAAAAAAGTGGCCCTCTAACCAAATTCACTTAGTAAATAATTACATTGTGTAGTTTAGTGAGTATATTTACATTTTAAAGTTCTGTTTTCACTTCTATTTTTTAGGATTTTTTTAGTTTTGTTTTTATTTTAAATTTTATTTTTTTATTGGCAATAGTTGATTTACAATGATTTGCCAATTTCTGCTATTCTAACATAAATACTTTTGAGAATTGTTTCTGTTGTGCCTTGAAGTCTTTGCCCACATATATGATTAGAGTCTACAAAAAAGATCATCTGAGGGAGTTCCCATCGTGGCTCAGTAGTTAACGAATCCGCCTAGGAACCATGAGGTTGGGGGTTGGATCCCTGGCCTTGTTCAGTGGGTTAAGAATCCGGCGTTGCCGTGAGCTGTGGTGTAGGTTGCAGACGCGGCTCGGATCCCGCGTTGCTGTGGCTGTGGCGAAGGCCGGCGGCTGCAGCTCCTGTTAGACCCCTAGCCTGGGAACCTCCATATGCCGCTGTGCGGCCCTAGATAAGGCAAAAAGGCAAAAAAAAAAGATCATCTGAGAACCATAAGGAGGAGTGTGGTCCAGGTTTGACTTGTTACTTTATTTCTACTCTCAAAAGTGGATCCAACTTTCAGTCTAATTTCATTCAACACAAATGGCAGTTTTCCAATACCAATACTTCTTGACATACTTGTCCTGTTAAAAAGCAGTATTACAATCTTTAGGGGTTCCATTTGAAAGGTTATAACAAGGAGATAGTGTGTGAGTAGATGCAATGACATGTTTTCTCCCTTTCTCTGTAATTCCCTTTCATAATATAAAGATTATTTTTTTCTGTGTACCTGCATTTTTATGTCTTTTTTTTTTTTTTCTGTTACACATGAGGCCTATGGAATTTCCTAAATCAGGGATCAAATCAGAGCTGCAATTGCAACGCCAGATCCTTAACCCACTGTGACCGGCCAGGGATCAAGCCTGTGCCTCAGCAGCAACCCGAGCTACTGCAGAAACAATACTGGATTTTTAACTCACTGCACCACAATGGGACCTTTTTTTTTTTTGCTGTTTCTTTGTCTCTTCTCTCCCTTTATTTTCTCCTTGTTTCTGTTTCCAGTCTGTCTATTCTCCCTATTAGGTTCAATATAGAAATGTTTAAATGTCATCTTTCTCTTATTATAGAATTATGCACCATAAAACTATTTTATTTTATTTTATTTTTGGTTTTAATTTTTATTTATTTATTTATTTTTTTATTTTTTGGCATTATAGCTGGTTTACAAATTTCTGTCAGATTTTCCAACTGCACCACGTGGTGACCCGGTTACATGTACATATATGGATTTGTCACATGTAATTAGATATAGTTCCCCGTGCAATACAGTTGGAGCTCCTTGCTATTCCATCATTAAAGCACTAGTTATCCCCATTCCCTCCCACCCCTCCCCTCCCCCTCCCCCACCCCCTTGGCAACCACAAGTCTGTTCCCCAAGTTCGTGATTTTCTTTTCTGTTGAGATGTTCACTTGTGCACTGTTTTAGAGTCCAGTTATAAGAGATTTCATATGACATCTGTTTTTCTCCTTCTGACTTGCTTCACTCAGTATGAGGGTTTCTAATTCCATCCATGTTGCTGCAAATGACATTATTTTATCCTTTTTATGGCTGAATAGTATTCCATCGTGTATATATACCACATCTTCCTAATCCAGTCATCTGTCGATGGACATTTGGGTTGTTTCCATGTCTTGGCTATTGTGAATAGTGCTGCAATGAACATGCATGTGCAAGTGTTTTTCTCCAGGAAATTTTTATCTGGATATATGCCCAAGAGTGGTATTGCTGGGTCATATGGTAATTCTATGTAGAGTTTTCTAAAGTACCTCTGCACTGTCTTCCATAGTGGCTGCACCAGCTTACATTCCCACCAACAGTGCAGGAGGGTTCCTTTGCTCCACACCCCCTCCAGCATTTGTTGTTTGTGGACTTGTTAATGATGGCCATTCTGACTGGTGTGAAGTGGTATCTCATGGTAGTTTTGATTTGCATTTCTCTAATTATCAAAGATGTTGAGCATTTTTTCACATGCTTGTTGGCCATCTGTATATCTTCTTTGGAGAAATATCTATTCAGGTCCATTGCCCATTTTTCAATGGGGTTGTTGGCTTTTTTGCAGTTGAGCTGCATCAGTTGTTTATATATTTTATTTTATTATTTTTTTTTTTGTCTTTTTGCCTTTTTATGTAGAGCCGCACCCACAGCATATGGAGGTTCCCAGGCTAGGGGTCTAACAGGAGCTGTAGCTGCTGCCTTCGCCACAGCCACAGCAACGCGGGATCCGAGCCGCGTCTGCGACCTACACCACAGCTCACGGCAACGCCGGATCCTTAACCCACTGAGCGAGGCCAGGGATCGAACTCGAAACCTCATGGTTCCTAGTCGGATTCGTTAACCACTGCGCCACAACAGGAACTCCAGTTGTTTATATATTTTAGAGATTAAGCCCTTGTCAGTTGTGTCATTTGAAACAATTTTCTCCCATTCTGTAAGTTGTCTTTTAGTTTTCTTTTTGGTTTCCCTTGCTGTGCAAAAGCTTGTCAGCTTGATTGGGTCCCATTGGTTGATCTTTGCTCTGATTTCTGTTGCTTTGGGAGACTGACCTGAGAAAACATCAGTAAGGTTGATGTCCGAGAGTGTCTTGCCAATGTTTTCTTCCAGGAGTTTAATAGTGTCTTGTCTCATATTTAAGTCTTTAAACCATTTAGAGTTTATTTTTGTGCATGGTGTGAGAGTGTGCTCTAGTTTCATTGATTTACATGCAGCTGTCCAAGTTTCCCAGCAAAGCTTACTGAAAAGACTTTCTCTTTCCCATTTGTAGTTCTTGCCACCTTTGTCAAAGATCAATTGGGCGTAGGTGTCTGGGTTTATTTCTGGGGTCTCTATTCTGTACCATTAGTCCGTATGTCTGTTTTGGTACCAGTACCATGCTGTCTTGATTACTGTGGCCCTGTAATATTGCCTGAAGTCAGGGAGAGTTATGCCTCCTGCTTGGTTTTTGTTCCTCAGGATTGCTTTGGCAATTCTGGGTCTTTTGTAGTTCCATATGAATTTTTGGATTGTTTGTTCTAGTTCTGTGAAGAATGTCATGGGTAATTTGATAAGGATTGCTTTGGGTAATATCACCATTTTCATGATATTAATTTTTCCAGCCCATGAGCATGGCATATCTTTCCATTTCTTTGTATCTTCTTTGATCTCCTTGATTAATGTTTTGTAGTTCTCTGCATATAAGTCTTTCACCTCTTGGTCAGGTTTATTCCCAGGTATTTGACTTTTTGGGGTGCTGTTTTAAAAGGTAAAATATTTTGGTATTCTTTTTCTAATATTTCATCGTTAGTATACAGAAATGCGATTGATTTCTCAAGATTAACCTTATATCCTGCTACTTTGCTGAATTTGTTGATCAGTTCAAGCAAGTAATTTTGGAGTTGAGTCTTTGGGGTTTTCTATATATAGTATCATGTCATCTGCATACAGTGACAGTTTTACCTCTTCTCTTCCTATTTGGATGCCTTTTATTTCTTCCGTTTGTCTGATTGCTGTAGCTAGGACTTCTAACACTATGTTGAATAACAGTGGCGAGAGTGGACATCCTTGTCTTGTTCCAGACTTTAGTGGGAAGGCTTTCAGCTTTTCTCCACTGAGCATTATGTTTGCCGTGGGTTTTTCACATATGGCCTTTATTATGTTAAGGAATGTTCCCTGTATTCCCACTTCGGTAAGAGTTTTGATCATGAATGGATGTTGGACTTTGTCAAATGCTTTTTCTGTATCTATTGAGATAATCATGTGGTTTTTAACTTTTCTTTTGTTTATGTGGTTTATGACGTTGATTGATTTGCGTACATTGAACCATCCTTGTGCACCTGGGATGAATCCCACCTGATCATGGTGTACGATTTTTTTGATATGGTGTTGGATTCAGTTGGCTATAATTTTGTTGAGAATTTTTGCATCTATATTCATCAAAGATATTGGCCTTTAGTTCTCTTTTTTTGTGGTATCTTTGTCTGGTTTTGGAATTAAGGTGATGTTGGCATCATAGAATGTCTTTGGGAGTGTTCCTTCTTCTTCAACTCTTTGGAAAAGCTAAGGAGGATGGGTATGAGTTCCTCTTTGTATGTTTGGTAGAATTCACCTGTGAAGCCATCTGGTCCTGGGCTTTTATTTGTAGGGAGTGATTTGATGATATACTCAATTTCATTTCTAGTGATTGGTCTGTTCAGTTGATTTATTTCTTCTTGTTTCAGTTTTGGGAGGGTGTAGGTCTCTAAAAATTCGTCCATTTCTTCTAGATTAAAAAATTTGTTGGCATATAATTGTTTATAATATTCTGTCATGGTTTTTTGTATTTCTGTAATATCTGTTGTAATTTCCCCTTTTTCATTTCTTATGTTATTTGGGTTTTTTCTCTCTTCTTGATGAGTCTTGCCAGAGGTTTGTCAATCTTGTTTACCTTTTCAAAGAACCAGCTCTTGGATTTATTAATTTTTTCTATTGTTTTTTGAATTTCTAATTTATTGATTTCCTCTCTGACCTTAATGATTTCCTTCCTTCTGCTGACTTTAGGGTGTTTTTGTTCTTCTTTTTCTAATTCATTTAGGTGATGGGTTAGGTTATCGATTTGAGATTTTTCTTCTTTTTTGAGGAAGGCCTGCAATGCTATGAACTTCCCTAAAAGCACCGCTTTTGCGGCATCCCATAGATTTGGGGTTGTTGTGTCTTCATTCTCATTTGTTTCAAGGTATTTTTGTATTTCTCTCTTGATTTCCTCATTAACCCATTCATTTTTTAGAAGCATGTTGTTTAGTCTCCATGTAGTACGTTTTCTCTCTTTTCCTTTCCTGTGGTTGATTTCTACTTTCATGCCCTTGTTGTCAGAGAAGATACTTGAGATAATTTCTATACTCTTAAATTTGCTGAGGTTAGCTCTATGCCCCAGTATGTGGTCTATCCTTGAGAATGTTCCACGTGCACTTGAGAAGAATGTATATTCTGATTTTTTTGGATGTAAGCCCTGAAAATGTCAGTTAGGTCTAATTTTTCTATTGTGTCATTTAGGATCTCTGTTGCCTTACTGATTTTCTGCCTAGAGGATCTGTCCATTGATGAGAGTGGTGTGTTAAAGTCTCCCACAATTACTGTATTGCATCTATTTCTCCTTTTATATCTGATAGTACTTGTTGTAGGTACCTGGGTGCTCCTATGTGGGGGGCATATATATTGACAATTGTAATATCCTTTTCTTGAATGGACCCTTTAACCATTAAATAATGTCCTTCTTTGTCTTTCTTTATGGCTTTCTCCTTAAAGTCTATTTTGTCTGATATGAGTATTGCCACTCCTGCTTTCCTTTCTTGTCCATTGGCATGAAAAGTCTTTCCCCATCCCCTTACTTTCAATCTATCTGTGTCCTTTGCTCTAAGGTGAGTCTCTTGTAGGCAGCAGATTGCAG